>JARQOD010000005.1:115606598-115698981 GCA_033576555.1 Oophaga sylvatica
AAAATGCCATATGTTTAAGTGTTTAATGGATGTTAAGATGCTGCAAATAGATTAATTGGGTAAGTCCAACAAAGAGTCAGCACAAAACACGTGTAGTGGATCTTCAGATAAAAGGTATATGTAGTATACTCAAAATATTAAAAATATCCGTCTAGATTTCTGCAGTAACACCCATACTCAGAGTCCCACTTTGGATAACACCCAAATTTAAAAGCAGTAAAGTTTATTCTATCAGTACAATGCAGCTGAATACATTGTTGTTGGAATTCTTCTTCTTCGTATCTATTTACGTAGAAAAAAATGTTAGCCAGAGGCCCAGTCTGGCTACCACCCAATTCTGCAAAGTAGGAAAGTGAACTGTACAACTACAGTCCACCTGGAGATATGGTTGTGTCAATTGTTCTGCTCCTTATCTATTTCCGCAGCACCAGTTTGGCTAACACCAAAATTGAAAAACAGGAACGTTTACTCTATCAGTAGAATACATCTGTATACATTGCTGGTGGACTTGTTGATCTCTGTATCTATTTACGAAGATAAACTGTTAGCCAGAGGACTAGTCTGGCTAACAGCAAATTCTGCAAAGCATGAAAGTGAACTGTATAACTACAGTCCAGCTGGAGATATTGCTGTGTTAACAGTTCAGCTCCGTATCTATTTACCAAGAAAAACTGGTAGCCAGAGCCAACAATCACAATCATCTGGCTCTGATGGGTTCACACTAAGCCGTCCATCCATGTTGTATATTTGTGTCTTGGTCCGCCAGTAAAAGGAGCTTATGGTGGTCTGCTCATGTACTTCAACAGGAAGCCCAACAGTGCCGACCGGCCCAAGACAAACGTCCCCTTCATCATGTTCACTCCTCGGCATAGGCCGGTCTCCTCTCTTTTCTTCATAACATTTATGTACGTTAAAGAGTTTATTTGAAAAGCTACTTTTTTGGTTGGCTGGTTGCGCACATTGGACACAATACACTGCATATAAATTGGATCTAGCAATGCTGTGATGGTGACTCAGTATTTCATTACAAATATTTCTTGGTAAACTATGTTTGATTATCTCCTTCAGAGCCATAACTTTGCCTAACTCAAATATTAAGAGTTTAATACAAAACAGTGACGGCTGAATGCTTGTAGATGCAGAGGAATTAATACATTTTGTAAACGATAACTTGTATGAGTGACACTGCATGTTCGTTCTTTACTTGATTATAAAACTTTAAAAAAAAAGTAATGTTATTATTTATAAATTACTTGGTTAAAAGCCTCTGTGATCATGGTGTCTCTCCAATAATTACTACACAGCAGAATGGATCAGTTGTGGAATATTGAGCATGGTCACAGTTTTAGAAATGCAAGAATGTTCAGATGTTCAAAAACCTATGTTATTTACACAATACATAGTAGCAGCTACTTTTAACATTACTTAACATAACTTAGCTATAGATATTGCTAAAAAAGATTGTCATGATTATAGATAGTAGTCTATGGGTTAATCTTGCGTTTTTCAAGAATATAGATATGATTGCTGTTAATAGTGTACTGTGAATATACAAATGGCACTTTTCAATGCATATTCAAATATACAGAATGCATTCAGACAATTACCTCGCTGCATTTCTGGTTAAGAATTTAACATTTCCATATGTTTGCGGCTTGTGATTGTTAAACTTGACGGTTTACTTAACCTCTGTCTGTGGTGGTTTTATCTAAATCCTGGAGGCTTTAACATTATAAGGGTTTATGTCCCCTCGTCTGACGACTTCAGGAGATATCAGTTTCGTCTGACCTTGAAAGCTGGCCAGTGGCCACTTGAAGGGCTGGGTGAAAATGTTCAGCTGTAGATATTGCTGTGCTAATTGTTCAGCTCCGTATGTATTAACGGAGAAAAACTGGTAGCCAGAGGCCAAGTCTGGCTACCACCCAATTCTGCTAAGCAAGAAAGTTAACTGTATAAGTACAGTACAGCTGTATATTCCTGATGACATATTCACATCTATATTTG
Organism: Oophaga sylvatica; assembly: GCA_033576555.1. Classification (NCBI taxonomy): domain Eukaryota; kingdom Metazoa; phylum Chordata; class Amphibia; order Anura; family Dendrobatidae; genus Oophaga; species Oophaga sylvatica. Next base: position 115,608,603 of record JARQOD010000005.1, read on the forward strand.
CACATGTCTAAAGGGAGTAGCCGAAGTCCAACTCTCTTCAAAATTTACATCAACTAGCTGACTACCGCTATAGAATCTTCCACAGCGCCAGGTCCTGGCCCAGCGTTATGGGCAGGCAGACCAGGCAGCTGACTAGGGCCCCAGGCACAGCAGTGGCCCCTGGCTGATGCCTGGTTTAAAAAAAATTCATATATCACAAGGCAGTGATTCTCTTAGCAGAAGAGACAGATGTAAGTGCATCTTAGCTGTTGTGCAATGCCAGGGCCGGCGTCAGCACCCGTAGCACCCAGGCAAATGCCGGGGCCCTGGCGAGACGGGGGGACCCACTTGGCACCTGAACAAGGGTTTTTTTTTGTTTTTTATCCGTGGTCGGTCCAAATGCATACAAAACCGCATGAAGCGCAAAAACGCTGGAAAATCTGAATAAAAAAAACCCACAGATTTTTACCTGCATTTTCGTGTCTCTGCACACGCTGCGGATTCAGCTGTGGATCCGCTGCGGATTTTGCCCTGCGGATCCGCAGCAAATTCTCCTGCGTTGTACAGTACCATTATAGTCTCTGTAAAATAAAAAACGCTGTGCACATGCGGAAAATACTGCAGCATAAACGTTCATTTCTGGAGCATGTCAATTCTTTGTGAGGATCTGCATCGTTTCTGCTCCCATTGACTTGCGTTGAGTCGGGCGCTATCACTCATGTAAGAAGTTAAATCTGGCATTGTATACCTATATTTCTCTGCTGTATCTGTGCATCATGAATCGTGGTATGTGTTAAAGTGGGGCCCACTGAGACTCTTTCGCCCGGGGCCCTCAAAAACCTGGAGCCGGCCCTGTGCAATGCGAACCTTTCACGGCACTGCACTGATTCTGTTAGGGGGCAGAGGGACGGGACTCCCATCGCACATACAGATATAGCAGCTGGGATAAAGTTTAAGAATTGTTACCACATGGCATTATTCATTGAGTCATCATAGCGGTTCTCTTGTGTCAATAACTCAGCATACAGTAAAGATGTATATCTTTGTACCGTGTTAGCCAGTAGATAGAAAAATATTTAGAGTTGAGAGTCCTCAACCATTGGTATCAACCACTGAGGACTCTCAACTCTAAAAATTGTTCTAACTCAGCATAATAATTTTAGCTCTTTATTGCATTGCTTGTTAATGGTTTCCACCAGTTAGGGGAACAGTATCGAAAAACTGGATCACTCACATGCATTGTTTTGCACAGGGCCCTGAGTTACACCTCTTGGCAACAGATCAACAGATAGGAAAAAGTCAGCAAAATATTACATTTTTTTTTAGTATTGCCTGTTTCTGGTTTCTACCAGTAGGGGGAAACAACATTGAGAGAGTTTCTCACTGCCATGCATTGTTTTTTACAGAGCCCTCAGTACACCTCTTGCCAACAGATACGCAAATATTTTTTTGACTATCAAAGTACTTTTTTTGGGAGGGGCATATTGGCACACTGTTCTGTATATCACATGTATCTGGGACTATACTCATTATTTGTTCTGTACCCAACTGTATTTAATAATCGATAGGCAACAGATTCTATTAATATTTGGAACATGCTGTAGATAAATTTATTGACGGCGATTGTTATTCACTAAGCCACGGTCCATATTCTAGGATCATGACATTGGAACATAATGGCAATAAATCTATTATGTATAGAGAACTGCAGGTGTTTTATTACAACTTGCGATTGATGTGGTCACAAAACTGTAGTCTGACTCTACCTCATGCAGCAATGTGGTGAAAATGTAAGGGACAGTCCTAAGTCACTTTTTCTAAACTTGCATCCTTTTTATATGAATTGACAGTTATTTTATACTTCATATGTCACTCAAATTTTTTTTTTGTGAAAAAAAACAGTATCTGAGGAAATTGATTGGGCTTAATGTAATCCTGGTTTCACCTTTGACTTGGAAAGGAAGTGTTCATACACCTTCTGTTATGTTGTAATGTCGTCTGTGGTCATCCCGTGGCTGGAGGCATAAGCAGTCAGGTGTGTCTGTGTCAAATCTTATGGATCGCCTGCGGGAGGTCGCACGCTCCAGGAGAGGGGGATGGCTATAAGGCCAGCTGTCTTCCCTTATGGGCGCTTACTGATACCCTGGACGCAGAGAGAAAGGGCAGGAAGACCAGGCCCCCATAGAGGCTGTCACCGGAGCTGTCATCGCGTGGCTGGCGCAGGTTCCGGAGCTCCTCCAGGGACCCTGCGGAGGCTGGAGGAAGAGGTGCGGCTCCCCCCCTTGGCACACCTCCGCCAGGAAACTGCCTAGCCAGGCGGCAGGCGCAGGTCTGCCGAGCGGACCTGGATCGAATGCCGCAATGGAAGTGCAGGCCACACAGGATGTGTGGCCTCCTCGTAGAGCGCAGTCGGCACCAGGGGCTAGCGGCGCTGCGGGGGTGGCGTGGAACCCCGTAGTGAGCCGGGAGAAGCATCATAGCGGAGGCACGGGGTACAGGACAGAGCAGGCAGTGAGCCAGACACGGGGTCTCTGCATGCGGCAGGCGCCCTGGAGGAGGACGTCGGTAGCGGGCCTGCAATGGGGAGGAAGAGGAGGTGTTCAGTGGGCACGCTGCATCAGCTGTACCCCCTGCTACCTGACCCTGACAGAAGGCGAACCAGGAGGAGAGTGTTGGGCAGCGTGGTCGCAATGGTGGATGGGGCACAAGGATGGCCATCACTACAATTCACGGGATCGCTGGGGCATTCCAGGGCCATACGGAGGTCGGCAGTTTGTCACGCTGCTCGCGCTCCGGTCCCCACTGGTGATGAGGAGGCCAGGGGCGCAGCCCAGGGGCGTTTGCCAGGGGCAGCGAAGCGGCGCAGAATATTATGATACAGACAGCGACATGGACGTGGCAGTAGAGCTACAGGATGCGTGACTGTCGGATGCCGGGGACACAGCACCTGTGCAGCTTGTTGAGTATGAGTCTTTGTCATGTTTGCTGCCCGCAGGGGCTGGTTGAGGTGTAATCGGTGGGGGTAGTGCGTTAGGGTTAGAGGAGCTGGGTCCGAGGGGTGGCAGTGGTATGGTAGGCCCTGATATTAGGGAGGTGCTGTTGACTATGTCTCACATTTTAAAAAGAATGGAAGGGGGTACAGCGACTGGGGCAGGGGTGTCACACGTCGGGCTATGGGTCGCGGCATCGGGTTCAGGGAATCAGATTGTGGGTGACCCCAGTAGGGCCGTGGAGGGGGAACAGGTACCTAGCTCTGGTGTATCCGTGTCACTGCAAACGGAGAAGGATAAAGGGGATGCGTTAAAATTGGATGATAGGGCAGAGGGTCAAGTTAATGTTTGCTTTGAGGGCCCCTTAGGGGCGCATTTTAAAAAACAATTGAAGGTGAAAAAGTGTGGTGATGAATAAGTGGAAAATTTTCCCTTTACCCCCTTGGAGAAGTTAAATTTGGATAGGGCAAAGAGGGATGACAGGAAAAAGGAGGAGAAGAGAAGCTGGCACTGGCACCTTATCCAGCAAACTTTCCCGAACTCGATGTAAGCATATTACCGAGTGTTAGAGTTCAGAAGTCCACGGAAAATAATTCATGATTGTTTTGTTATGTGTACGCGATTGGGGAAGCTCACCGCACTTGTGGTGGGCTGACCTGGTTGCGCTATGATGAACAATTCAGGCAGCGTAAGGCAGTCAGGCCTCACATTAGGTGGTATCAAAAGGATATAGGCCTGTGGCTTTAAGTGATGGTGCCCGCAAGGTATTGGCAGTCCTTTCATGGGAGCGGAGCGAGCATTTCCCAGCAGGCGGGACAAGGAGGAGGTAGTCAGGGGGGGCAAGGAGCAAATGAAAATCCTGAACATGCTGGCAGTTTAATGAGGGCCAGTGGAAATATGGCAATACATGCAAATTTAAGCATGTGTGCAGTCGTGTGCAGGTACAGTTTTATTTATTGGAATTTTCAATGACTTTTGATATTTGTTTTTTCCTGCTGTTTTTCATTTTTTGGGTTGTGAATAGTGTTGAGCGATACTGCTCGATATCTAAAAATATCGGATCGGAATGGTATCGCCGATATCACTAAATATCGGCGATATCCGATTCCGATACCGGAAGTCCCATGTAAGTCTATGGGAACAAAATATCGCAACTAAAAAAAAACCTTTATTTCCTTGTAAACTTAAATAACACTAGAATAATATATAATATATATATATATATATATATAAACATGTCATTGTGACATATATATATATTCATATATGTATAGTTTATACACTTCTACATAGTAAAATATCCTCTGATTCAATTGCCGGGTAAAGCCGGCTTCTGTGAAAGACAGAAGCACCCGACATGAAATGACACTTGGTGTACATAGGGTTAACCATGTCTTCTCATGTTGTTTGCAATCTGATTTGCACAAACAATTACATCAGTCTATGTGTGCAAAATTTCACACCTGTAGGGTTAATTAAAGGTGTAAATTCGTTGTAAAAAAAACGACTTTTTTGCTACGAATTTACACCTTTAATTAACCTCTACAGGTGTGAAATTTTGCACACATAGACTGATGTAATTGTTTGTGCAAATCAAATAGCAAAGGACATGAAAAGACATGGTTAACCCTATGTACACCAAGTGTCATTTCATGTCGGGTTTGCATTTTCACAAAAGCCGTCAATTGAATTAGCGGCTATTATACTATGTAGAAGTGTATGAACTATAAATATAAATATATATATATGTGTCACAAATTCAATGACATGTATATAATATATATATATTATGAGGTGTAAAATTGTTTAAAAAAAATGCGTGGGCTCCCGCCCTATTTTCGCAACCAGACAGACAAAGCCAGCGAATGGGGGCAGATAATAATAGCCCAGAGAGGGACCATTATTTTTGGCCCCCCCTGGCTACTAACATCTGCCCCCAGACACCCCAGAAAAGACAAATCTATAATTAGATTCGTCCTTTCTGGCACTTTGCCCGTCTATTCCCATTGCCCTGTAGCGGTGGCGAATGGGTTAATATGGGGTTAAAGCCACATTGCAATTGAAAGGTGACCTTAAGCCAGGTTAATAATTGAGAGCTGTCAATTAGACAACTATCAATTATTAATCCTATTGCATGAAAAAAAATAAAAACACACACACTTTAATTAAGACACATGTTTTTGACCATCTTTTATTTGACTGCAAAAACCATTTCCTGTAATAAAAATAAAATAAAAAAGCAAAATTATTCTTACCTATCCCATGCACAGTCAGGTCCCACGGTGTAATCCTTCAGAAAGGGTTAATGTTTACTGCAGGGACCGCAGCTAATGCTGCAGCCTCACAGTAAACCCCCAAATGAATGAGTTCCTCTCCTGGCTGACAGGAGAGGAAGTGGAAAGCTTAATTGATTGCTTTCCACTTTCACTTCAGGTCAGCCAGGGACACAATCAGTGACGTCAGAGGGAACTGATTAACAAAAATAGGGGTTCCCTTCGAATAAAAAATGGCGTCGGGTCCCCCCTATTGTTGTTAACCAGCCAGATGAAGCAGACTGCTGAGCAGTGGCGTACCGTGAATGAAGCAGACCAAGCAGCTGCTATGGGGCCCGGACAGGTGAGGGGGCCCTCGACGGTCGGGTAGCTGTGCTGACACAGTACTACCAGGGGGTCGGCGGGGGGGGGAGCGCAGCTCTTCTATATACTCACCCCTCCTGGTGCGGTCTCTGCAGCCCCTGCTCTTCTCCCACGGTCTCCGACGCCTGTGTTCAGCGGTCAGGTGGCACCGCTATTACAGTCATGAATACGCACATATTCATGACTTTAATGAGCTGTCCCGCGTGACCGCTGAACACTGGCGGCGGAGACCGTGGGAGAAGAGCAGGGGCTGCACAGACCGCGCCGGCAGAAGGGTGAGTATAAGGGATATTTACCTGTCCCGTTCCACCGTTGCTCGCGTCCTCTTGCTGCAATGTTCAGGTCAGAGGGCGCGATGACGTCGTTAGTGCGCGCCGCGCCCTCTGCCTCATCATTCACTGCTGGAGGACCCCGAAGACAGCGGCACTCAGCAGTGGAGAGAGGACAGGTAAATATCTCAGGTGCCGGGCCCTGAGCGAGCGGTGACATCGGCACCTGGTGTCACCCCCTGCTCAGGACACCGGCACCTGGCCCCCAGCGACGAAAGGTGAGTATGTCTTTTTTTTTTTTTTTGGTTGCAGCAGCTGCGGCAGCATAAGGGCCTATACTATGGAGCATCTATGGGGGCACAATCCATGGGGGCATAATACATTTTTTTGTTTAATGTGTCCCCTCACTGTGCTGGCACTTTACATTTACAATGGCTCTGGGTTTTTTTTTGGGGGGGGGCCCATTCAGACTTTTGCTATGGGGCCCCATGATTTCTATGTACGCCCCTGCTGCTGAGGCATGGTATTTAAGGCTGTTAAGGAGCCAACATACATGGACCTTGCCAGCAGCGTCGGACTGGAGTACCTTGGGCCCACCAGAGAAAATATATTCTTGGGGCCCACCATCATACTTCCCAACCTTTGAAGAAGGGAAAGAGGGACAAAGGCTGTGGCACGCTGTGCCTGCTGCAGCAAATTTTAGGCCATGCCACGTTGCACCACAGACTGTCCAGGAGTTGGTGGATGCTTTAGTCCAGGTGTGGGAGGAGATCCCTCAGGAGACCATCCGTCGCGCTCATCAGGAGCATGCCCAGAAGTTGTAGGGAGGTCATACAGCATACCTCCCAATTTTGAAGACAGGAAAGAGGTTAAAGGCTGCGGCGGCATAGCGCGCGCTGCAAATTTTAAGCCACACCCCGACCACACCCATTTCACAGCTAATCACACCCATATCCTCCCCCAACCGTACCCATGCCGATACAGCTGACCCTCCGATGACGGTTGGGGGGCCCACTGCTGGCACCGGGCCCCCCAACGCCTGTTCAGGCCCCATAGCTTCTGGGCGGCAGAGCAGGAAGATCGATTCTCCCTGCTCTGCAGCAGAATGTAACTGTATCGGCGTGCTGTGCACGCCGATACAGTTACTGTAGCGTTGCTCCGGGTGGGCCCCCTCAGAGCGCGGGGCCCGGGGCCACCGCCCCCTCTGCCCCGCGACCTATCCTTTGAAATCAGGGCCCACCACGCAGGAGCTGGGGCCCACCGGAGGTTTCTCCGGTGTCCCGGTGGCTCAGTCCGACCCTGCTTGCCAGCCTGATAATACCAGGCCACAGCAGTCTGCTTATCTTTGCTGGTTAACAAAAATAGGGGATCCCTCGAAAAAAATTGGCGTGGGGTCCCCCCTATTTTTGTTAACCAGCCAGATGAAGCAGACCGCTGAGGCCTGGATTTTCAGGCTGTTAAGGAGCCAAGATCCATGGACCTTGCCAGCCTGATAATACCAGGCCACAGCAGTCTGCATATCTTGGCTGATTAACAAAAATAGGGGATCCCCTTGAAAAAAATTGGCGTGGGGTCCCCCCTATTTTTGTTAACCAGCCAGATGAAGCAGACCGCTGAGGCCTGGATTTTCAGGCTGTTAAGGAGCCAAGATCCATGGACCTTGCCAGCCTGATAATACCAGGCCACAGCAGTCTGCATATCTTGGCTGACTAACAAAAATAGGGATCCCCTCGAAAAAAATTGGCGTGGGGTCCCCCCTATTTTTGTTAACCAGCCAGATGAAGCAGACCGCTGAGGCCTGGTTTTTCAGGCTGGTAAGGATCCAATATCCATGGACCTTGCAAGCCTGATAATACCAGGCCACAGCAGTCTGCTTAGCTTGGCTGGTTAACAAAAATAGGGGATCCCCTCGAAAAAAAAATGGCGTAGGGGTCCCCCTATTTTTGTTAACCAGCCAAGTAAAATGCAGACTGCTGCGGCCTGGTATTAAAAGACTGTCAAGGCCCATGGATTTTGGCCCTCAACAGCCTGATAATACCAGGCTACAGCAGCCCCACATTTGGCGCATCAAAAGATGTGCCAATTGTGGCACTTTACCCGGCTCTTCCCACTGCCCTGTAGCGGTGGCAAGTGGGGTAATAAGGGGTAATGTCACCGTTGATTGCACGGTGACAATAAGCCCGGTTAATAATGGAGAGGTGTCAATAAGACACCGATCCATTATTAATCCCAAAGTTATTAAATGTATAAAAAAAAGACAAAGCAAGAAAAAAGTATTTTAATGAAATAAAAGAGACAACACAGTTTTCATTAATTTTATTATACACTCATTCCTGCGACGCCATCGATCTCCTGTAAAAAAAGAAAAAAAACAAACCAACAGTATACCACCTGTCCGACGCAGTCCATATTAACGACAGTCCCACGACGATCCAGCTCTGCTACATCGCAATGACAGGCAGAGCCTGTCATCGCGACACAGCACAGCTGATTACCTGCTTCCCCGGCGGTGACGTCATCGGACTGACTGCTTTACGGCCGGGATTACCCAGCAGTCACTGCAGTTATCGCGAGAAACTGCATGTGACCGCCGGGGAAAGATGATGGCGGCAATGAAGCAGTCCAGCCCGTGACCGCCGGAGATCTTCTGCCAGGTAAGTGCCGCTGACTCCTGACAGACCCGACCGACGGACACTGACAGTGACAGTGACAATCCCGATTCCGGTATCCGATAAGACGAAAATATCGGAACTAAGTATCGAAAGGCCGATAGAGCTAATATCGGCCGATACCCGATACTTGCGGTATCGTATCGCTCAACACTAGTTGTGAATCAATACCTAAGGTGTGGGGGTGCGACAAAAAAATTCAAAGAACAACTCAGGTAGCTAGCAACTTTTAGCTTGTATTTCTCTGCAGGATGTTTTTCTTATCTAACAATGGGCTCTACATCTCGCGGAAGACAGTGATCAAATGATCCAAATATTTTTGGTTACATCTGTGTAAAATTTACTGTGAAGACTCAGAGGTGCAACATTACTGACTTTGTTAAGAGGGTGTATTGTGCGTACTTCAGAGTTAAACTTGGAGAGCAAGACAAGCATTGTTCTCCTCACAAAAGTGTGCAAAACCTGTATTGAGAGCTTGACATCATGGTCTCAAGGAAAGAATGCTAAACTTCAGTTTGCAGTTCCTATGGTTTGGAGAGAACCAATCAATCATTTACAAGACAGCAATTTCTGCCTTGTCGATGTAAAAGGTTAGAATAAGAAAAAAAAGCAATATTTGCAATACCCGAGTATCTCTTCAGCTATTCCACCAGTTGCCCATAGTGAAGACATACCTGTTCCAAAATGAACTGCGCTTCCAGAAAACGTTGACACAGATCTATCCTCCTCACATTGTTATACTAATGAAGAAGACAGTACAGATTTTTTTCTGCCATGTCATGAAGATAGTGACAAAGCAATTATGTTTACTCAGTCTGCTTTGAATGATCTGGTTACAGATCTTTATGTTCCAAAACAGTCTGCTTAACTATTGGCTTAAATGAAGACTACAGACAATCAATGTTCAAACCAGTCAAGTGGCTCATTTTATCGGAACAGAAGCAGACTGCGTAAGTACTTCCATTAGATGGTTACTTTCTACTTATACTGATGTTGAAGGCTACTTCTCTTTATGGGATTTCCAGCATATGATTCCAAGGATGGAGCTTCTTAGGATAGTTCCAAAACAAGTTTAAAAATGTGTTCTGTTTACATAATGGAGTAATGTATGGCTCTGTAACATAGGTCATTCTTAAAACGTAAAGGAGGAATTAAAAACATGCAGATTGTTTACAGAGGTTACAATATTTTCATGGTGGTTAATTTGTTGATTTCAATGGTTAACTTCTTTTGGGTCTCAAGAGGTACATAAAACACCCTTTTTTGTGCTAATGGGACAGTTTGGCGACAGCAGAGCATTCTTTAAAATGAATGAAATCAGCGACAGAGTTTGAAATCTAGCGTAAGAATGTATCATGATCCTATATGATAGGAAATATTGTCTTTCCCTTGCACATAAATCTTGGATTGATGAAGCAGTTTGTCAAACCTCCAATCACTGTGAGAATGCTTTAACTATTATGTTCAACTTTTCATGGTCTTACTGAAGATAAGAAAAAAGGCTGGATTTTTTGACGGACCTCAACTAAGAACACTTCGGAGAGACCCAAATTCTATCACATCAATGAATGAGACAGAATAAAGAGCTTGGAATGCATTTTGAAATGTGGTGCAGAATTTTCTAGGGAATAAGAAAGCAGACAGCCATGAAGACATTGTGGAAGAGCTACAAATGAGTCTGCAAAATATTGGATGTAGAAGGAGTTTCAAGATTCACTATTTACACAGCTTTTTAACTTTTTTCATGAGCACCTTGGGGATGTGAGCGAGGAGCAAGGGGAGCATTTACATCACAACATTACAACAATGGAAGAACGGTATGAAGGTCGCTGGGACTCAAACATGATGGCTGACTATTGCAAGAGCTTGATGAGAGACAATCCAGAAGCTGTACATCACAGATCAGCCAATAAAAGAAATTTCAAATACCTTATATACTCGTGTATAAGCCGAGATTTTCAGCACCTTTTTTCGTGCTGAAAATGCCCCCTCGGCTTATACACGAGTCATAGGGCAGAAACCAGCGCGGGAGGGGATGCCGCGGCAGGAGCCGGTGGCTGGGATCATACTCACCCTCCCCGTGCCATCGCTCAGCGTCTCTGCAATCCTGCGTTCTCCCGTCGTCCTGCAGCTCTTCAGCACTGAGTGGTGATGTAATACCCGCTCATTAAGGTCATGTAATATGGACGCGACGCCACTCCCATGGGCGTGGCCTCCATATTCATGGCCTTAATGAGCGGTATTACATCACCGCTCAGTGCTGAAGAGCTGCAGGAAGAGGGGAGAACGCAGGATTGCAGGACGCTCAGCGATGGCACGGGGAGGGGTGAGTATGATGGAGGAGAGGACAAGGAGCACGGAACAGGACGGGGGGGAGAACGGTGGACGGGGGAAGCATAGAGGAGGACGGGGGAAGCTGGAGCAGGACGGGGAAGCATGGAGGAGGACGGGGGGAGAACAGAGGATGGGGTAGCATGGAGCAGGACGGGGGGGAGATCGGTGGACGGGGTGGGGAGATCGGCGGACGGGGAAGCATGGAGCAGGACAGGGGAGGATGGAGGGCACAGAGGAGCACAGAGCAGGACGGGGGGCACAGGAGGACGGAGAAGGAATGGGGGAGCACAGCGGAGGGGAGCATGAGGGGGGAGTACAGAGGAGAATGGGGGAGCACAGAGCTGGATGGGGGAGCAAGGAGCAGGACAGGGGCAGCACAGAGCAGGAGGGCAGTTTATACACCCGGCTTATACACGAGTCAATAATTTTTCCCAGTTTTTTGTGGCAAAATTAGGGGGTGGCTTATACACGGGTCGGCTTATACACGAGTATATACGGTAACTGACATTTGCCATTCATCTGTGTGCCATATATATGTGTTTTTATATTTGGTATTTGAATTCTATAAGTATATTTCATTTGCTGTACATAGACTTTGGAATCTTTGTTATTCCTTAATTAAAAATATACAAAATGTAGTACCGAAAATCATGTGTTTTTATCATTAAACATTTGATATTAGTAATTTTTTGCAAAAATGAAAATATGTATAAATCCTGATGTGAAAGCCAAACACAGAGTTCATATTCGTGATCGGCAGCCAAAATTGAATTAAAATATGGTTTAAAACCTTCTGCCTGAAAAATTGCGTTGAACGGTGATTATTTTCAGGCTAGGCCTAGCAGTCACCAGCCAAACCACATTACAGCTTCAGCAGGCCGTGCTTGCCCATCGTGCCCAATTGCCCCAACTTTTCAGGCTCCTGTTCCTTTTTGGCAATGATCCAGCTGCCATGTTTGATCCTTCAACCTAGTATGGCCCATCGGCCGGTAACCCTTAGAATTTATAAAGCAACGTGCCAACAGGTTTCTCACACAATTCTTTAGTTACGAGGGGGGCCTGAAAAGTTTGAGGCCTACCCATGAAATCTTTTTTAATGGTCTTGTTTTGCAATGCAATATCTTATTTACTTAGTAGAATGGTCTCATGATGAGCAATCTTGATTTATTTACATTTTTTTGGTTTCCGTGACAGCATTTTAAAGTTTGATGGCAAGGCTGAAATATGGAATGGAGAAATTGGCAAAGCGAGCAGTCATTCAATACCTTCAGAAAAAAGGACTGACACCATTGGAAATTCACAAGGACATGCTGGAGACATTAGGGACAATGCCCCTTCTAGTGAAAAAGTGGGTTGCAGATTTCAAGCAGGGACAGACATCAAGTGAAGATGCTGCTCGCAGTGGTCGTCCCTCAACCGCATGCACAGAAGAAAATTTTCAAAAAAGTGCATTTAAAGACATTGTAATGGCAGATCGATGTGTCAAACAGCGGCACATTGCACAATGTGTGGGCATATTAGTCGAGAGGGTTGGCCATATTCTAACACAGCTGGTGAACATGCATAAACTTTCGGCCCTATGGGTGCCCAGACTTTTGACATTAGAGAACAAACGTCTCAGAGATCTTCGCTCTGCGGAAAATGTGCAACTGTTTGAAGCTGATATTCAACTTTTTAGGCAGAGATTTGTTACAGTGGATGAAACTTGGGTACAACACTTTTGTCCGGTGTCAAAAAAAGCCTAAAAAAAGTGGAAACATCCCACCTCCCCACGGCCCAAAAAGGCAAAGGTGGTTCCATCCGCTGGCAAGGTGATGGCATCAGTGTTGTGGGATTCCAAGGGTGTCATTCTTCTGGATTTCCTCTAAAAATGTCAAACCATCAATGGGGAATATTATGCAGCTCTGATTCATCTTGTGAGGTCATCAATTAAGGAAAAACGTTGAGGGATACTGCGGAAAGGGGTGTTGTTTCACCAGGACAATGCGCCAGTTCACACATCAGCTGTTGCAATGGCTGCAATTCACTTCTGTGGCTTCCAACTGCTTCAGCATCCACCCTATTCCCCTGATTTGGCTCCCTCAGACTATCACCTATTTCCACAGATAAAAAAGCACCTTTGTGGAAGTCATTTCCCTTCTGATGAAGCCGTCATGGACGCCGTTAAGGAGTTTTTGGAGGAGCAAGACGGAACGTTCTACCACAGTGGATTAATGAAACTCCAAGAGCGATGGCATACCTGTGTGACCCTCAAGGGAGACTATGTCGAGAACTGACTGTAAAAATTTGGACCCACGGTCAACACTTCTGGGTCTGCCCTCGTAATGTTCAGTCACCCCTCGTATATACAAAAGTGTGGTCAGGGTTTCAAGAACATTTCTGGGTACAGTTTAAAAAGTCGACATTTTATTCTTAACACACAGACCTAGTAAAGCAGTCTGTGTAAATATTTTTTCATCTTTTTCGGTTACTTGATGTTTGTATTGTTCATGTTCACAAAGCATATAAACATATGGCAATACTGTTGGATTGGCAGGAGAGGAGACATTTAAAAATGTTGCCACGAATATCAGACGTCTGTTACTATGAAAAGTGGGAAAGAAGATCACCATAAACCGCCAATGCATCCAATTGAGAGTCGACGTCCATTCAAAATGGTAGCCAATGGCATTGAGCATCATAAGGTAGATGCCAGCAGGACAGGCCATAGCTAAGTCTTTACCAGCATGGATCAGTTACCAAAATTGGTAGTGGCTGTCCCTGTGAATGGTACGCCCATGTGTCTGATGGCGAGAGGGCCCATCCCACCATCAGAGCCACCTTTTGGTACTATGAGGGACCCTGTGCCAGTGCCATCGCCCGAGAGTGGGAGCCCCCACCTACTCAGGGTACCGGCACTAGCCTGGGGGTGCCAGGAGGTGACCCCGGCCCTGTGGGGGGGCAGTCCAGATAGAGAGGTGGCAAAAAGTTAGATAGGTTGAGGTGTATGCTGGACATTCTGCAGCTGAAAATGGAGGAATTTTGAGAATTCAGAGGAAGACGACGACAAAACGAGCCATTTTGCTGACAACCTATGTGTCCTGAGGGGAAGGTGGGACAAAATCATTTGAAACCCATGCATGGTTCATTTTAATAAAGGTTAGATCATCTATGTTTTTTTACTCCACCAAATTATTGCCCCTTTAACACAGTCAGGCAGCTTACTATTCAGATGTGATGCTCCACTAAAGCTATTTTTACACTGTCAGGGCCAGGCAGCTGTACTACTTCAACAAATGAATTGCTTCCTTAACTAAGGCAGCTTGCTATTCAGATGTGATGCACCACTAAATCAATTTGTACACTGTCAGGGCCAAGCAGCTGTAATACTCCAACAAATTAATTGCCCCCTTAACACAGTCTGGCAGCTTACTATTCAGATGTGATGCTCCACTATAAAGCTATTTGTACACTGTCAGGGCCAGGCAGCTATACTACTCCAACAAATTAATTGCCCCCTTAACACAGTCAGGCAGCTTACTATTCAGTTGTGATGCTCCAATAAAGCTATTTGCACACTGTCAGGGCCAGGCTGCTGTACTACTCCAACAAATTAATTGCCCCCTTAACACAGTCAGGCAGCTTACTATTCAGATGTGATGCTCCACTAAAGCTATTTGCACACTGTCAGGGCCAGGCTGCTGTACTACTCCAACAAATTAATTGCCCCCTTAACACAGTCAGGCAGCTTACTATTCAGTTGTGATGCTCCAATAAAGCTATTTGTACACTGTCAGGGCCAGGCAGCTGTACTACTCCAACAAATTAATTGCCCCCTTAACACAGTCAGGCAGCCTACTATTCAGATGTGATGCTCCACTAATGCAATTTGTACACTGTCACTGGCAGGCAGCTCAGCTGCTACCACCAAATTAATTGCCCCTTTATCACAGCAGGCTGCCTGTATCAGATCTGATGGTCCAATCAAGCAATTTGTAACTGTCACTAGCAGGCAGGCAGCTCAGCTACTACTCCCAATTAATTGCCCCTTCACAGGCAGGCAGCCTTATTCAGATTGATGGTCCACTCAAGCAATTTGCACTGTCACTGCAGGCAGCTCAGCTCTACACCCAATTAATTGCCCCTTTGTCACAGCAGGCAGCCTGTAATCAGATCTATGGTCCACTCAAGCAATTTGTACACTGTCACTAGAAAGCAGGCAGCTCAGCTACTACACCCAATTAATTGCCCCTTTGTCACACGCAGGCAGCCTGTAATCTGATCTGATGGTCCACTCAAGCAATTTATAGACTGTCACTAGCAGGCAGGCACTCACCTACTACACCCAATTAATTGCCCCTTTGTCACAGCGGGCAGCCTGTAATCAGATCTGATTGTCCACTCAAGCAATTTTAGCACTCTCACTAGCAGAAAAGGCAGCTCAGCTACTACACCCAATTAATTGCCCCTTTGTCACAGGCAGGCAGCCTGTAATCAGATCTGATGTCCACTCAAGCAATTTGTAGACTGTCACTAGCAGCAGGCAGCTCAGCTACTCCACCTAATTAATTGCCCCTCTATCATAGGCAGGCAGCCTGTAATCAGATCTAATGGTGCACTCAAGCAATTTGTATACTGTCACTAGCAGGCAGGCAGCTCAGCTACTCCACCTAATTAATTGCCCCTCAATCATAGGCAGGCAGCCTGTAATCAGATAGGATGGTCCACACAAGCAATTTCTACAGCGTCACTGGCAGGCAGCCTAAGAACCAGCGATGCCTAAGAATCCTCCCTTCTCGCTGCACAGTCACTGTACAGCTAATCGCTATCAGCACAACATTATTTTTTTTGTTTAGGCCCTGCCTAACCTCTCCCTGCTCAGACGCACCGTCAGCAACCTTCCCCTACACTGAGTTCGGCAGTTGTAAAATGGCGGTCAACGCTGAGGGATTTTATATGCACTGTGATGCCATAGAAAGCCAGCTAATCGCTGCAATGCCCTTCTCTAACATGGTGCTTGCCGGCTGCTATGTCATCACGTTGCCCACAGCCTGTGTCCCTGCTCATTGGCTGTGAAAAGACGCTTAAACTGTAGAGGAAAACGACTCCAGCAAAATGGTTGTCGAACACGTGACCGAACTCGTGTCACGGTCGGGTTTCATTTCATGAAACCCGACTTTGGCTAAAATCGGCGATTTTTGAAAATGAACGACCTGTTTCGCTCAACTCTAATGACGACTACTAGTTGGCCAGCATCCTTGATCCACGCTATAAAGGCAAATTACAGAACATCATGCCACAGGAGATCCTAGGGCTAATATTGGCGAACAAACAAGCAACTCTGGTAAACCGTTTGTTAGAGGCATTCCCAGCACACAGCAGCGGTGCAGGTTCTACCACGAGCCATACTGGGCAACATGGAAGAGGTGTTCGTGGTGCACACAGCCGTAGTGGCATTGGAGACAGGGGTTTCATGACCATGTTGTGGACTGATTTCTCGAGTACCGCTCACACGACTGGTAATACTGAATCGAAAGAGGCAACAGTTGTCAACTATGGTTCAAAATTACCTCTCCTCCCCTATCGATGTTCTCCCTCACAGTTCATTCCCCTTTGACTACTGGGCCTGTAAACTGGACACCTGGCCTGAATTGGCACAATATGCCTTACAGGAACTCGCTTGCCCTGCTGGTAGTGTGCTATCAGAAAGAGTCTTCAGTGCTACTGGATCAATCCTGACAAGGTGATCTCACCTTCATTA
This sequence comes from Oophaga sylvatica, assembly GCA_033576555.1. NCBI lineage: Eukaryota > Metazoa > Chordata > Amphibia > Anura > Dendrobatidae > Oophaga > Oophaga sylvatica. The sequence goes on from JARQOD010000005.1 coordinate 115,625,220, forward strand.
AAAGAACCATGCCTGGGTTTCAAAGGATTTTGTACACCTTCCCCTGATGACACATAGGTTGCCAGCAAAATGGCTCGCTATGTCCTCCTCTTTCTCTGACTTCTCCAATTCCTCCATTTGCAGCTGCTGAATGTTAGGGTTCAAGTTCCCGCTGCTGCACAAGGGGAGTCTCGAAATCGGTCCCGCTGTGGTCCCCCATTCATCTCCGGCCGCAGTGGAGCCTGCTCAGCGGAGACGTCGGTCCCAGCGTCTTGCCCATTCCAGTACTGTGCAGAGACTTGCTGCTGCCTCTCCTGGATCTGCTATTATAGCCAGTACTGGAGCAGACGTCTTTGGGACGAAGTCCTGCGTTTCCCCTTCTGAGCATGCCCAGGGTAAGATCTCTCATTGGAGATCTGGGGTCACATGTTCAGCTACTGCAGCAGCTCCTATTGGTCCGCCAGGAAGGTCATGAAACTACATGTGTTGGAACAGTTTCTCATTGGTCCTTGTTTCTGGCAGGTCCTGTAGCTGTTGCTATAAAAGGGTGGCATGACTGGGCCGCCATGCGCTAATATCAATCATTATATGCTTAGCGCCAGTGTGGTCAAGCGTGTGTGTGGTTAGGGCCCGTCTGAAATAAGCCCCTAGAATACCGACTTAATCAGTGAGGAGTTTGGTATGCTAGCTGGTCAGGGTCGGTGTCCTAGATGCCCTAGATTGCCGGCAAACCGTGAGGAGTTTGATTGCCGTATTCAGGGCCTGGCGTTCGGACGCCATAGATTGCGGGTTACTCCCCGAGGACATTAGCGCATGATCACGTTCTATGTTCGCTTAGCTGTTCATTGTGTACCTGGGTGCCTGACAGGACACAGAAGTTTGTCTCAGCGGCTCTGTGACGTAACAGGGTTCGCTTTCAACGCTAGACAGCGCCCTAGTGTGTTTATTTTGCAACTCATTGTGTTAAGTGAGTTCGCACACATCGCCATATAGCGCTGCGGCACTCCTTCTAGCGGCTCTGTGGATTAACAGAGTTCGCACAAATTGCCACAGCGCGTTACGGCGTTTATTTTGGCGACTCTGCGGGATAACAGAGTTCGCTTCTTGCGCCATTTTACTAGCAGTCAGTTTCCGCCTGCACGGTGGACCCCGGGCTGCGAACGCACCTCTCCACATTTATATTTGGTGCGTTCCGCAGACCCTACATAACATTAGTGCCAGGGTCTGGCTAGTAAAATGGCGATGAACAGCGTTTACAGCTGTACATCCAGCAGCTGGAGTGTACGTTGGCGGCTCTTGAGCGCACAACCTCAGCTTGGATGTTACCGCAGTCGCTGTTCAGGCTGATAGCGTAGCTGCAGCCCGTTTGTCCTCTGCCACCTCTGTCCCTACATTGTCCCACCTCCCGCTTCCAGACAAGTTTGCTGGTGACAGAAGCAATGTCGGGGATTCGTGAGTCAGTGCTCCATACACCTCGAGCTTCTGGCTGCACGTTTCCCCACGGATCGGGCACAAGTGGGCTTTGTGATAGCTCTTCTGTCAGGCAGAGCGTTGGAGTGGGCAACGCCGCTGTGGGAGCGCGACGACCGTGTGGTGCGGAGCGCTTCTCGTTTTCTGGAGGCTCTGAAAAAGGTTTTTCTAGGACCTCAGGTCACCCACGATACGGCGCACAAACTGCTGGCAAGTACCCAGGGTTCGGCTTTGGTCAGCCATTTTGCTGTCCAATTTCGGACTCTGGCCTCGGAATTAGAGTGGCCAGATAAAGTCCTCATTCCCGTTTTCTGGAGAGGACTGGCGGGTCATGTGAAAGATGCCTTGGCTACCAGGGAGATTCCTGCCACACTGGAGAAGCTTATCGCTATTTCCACCCGCGTCGATCTCCGTTTCCACGAGCGGAGGCTGGAATGTGCCCAGTGTAGGCAGAGTGTCCGGTTGGCTCCTACCTTCGCCACCCCTCTGGAGTCGCCTGTTCAGGCGCCCGACCTTCAGGAGGTTACTCCTGCAGGATCTAAATCTCGGGTCACTCGTCCATCCCCGATTTGTTATATTTGTTCGCAGCAGGGACATTTTGCCAACCGATGTCCACAGCGGCTGAATAAACGGTCGCGCCCAGTAACCGTAGGAACAAGGTCACTGGACGCCATGAGTTTTGCCCCTAAAGTGCTCCTCAAGGGGATAATTACCCATGGTTCTTACCACCCTACCCGTCAAGCTGTGTGTGGATTCTGGGGCAGAGGGGAATTTTATGTCATCCTCCTTTGCTTCTCGCCACACCATGCCTTTGGTGTTGCTGGCTGAACCAGTATCGGTACGGGTGTTGAACGGAGCAATTCTGCCCTCACAAATCACCCATCAGTCTGTCCCACTCACCTTGTCTATGTCTCCTTCCCATCAGGAGAATATATCATTTTTTATCCTCCCTGAGGGTATAGATGAGGTTTTGTTGGGATGACCCTGGCTCCGCCAACACTCTCCCCATATTGAGTGGTCTTCAGGGAGAATTCTGGGTTGGGGTAATTTATGTAAAGGCAGATGCATTTGGGACAGCGTGCAGGTCAACACCACTGAGATACCCATAGACCTCTCTCCTCTTCCCAAGGTTATTGGTCTTATGCCGACGTTTTCTCGAAGAAGGCTGCGGAGACTTTCCGCCTCATCGCCCCTATGACTGTCCTATCGACCTCTTGCCTGGAGCTGAGACTCCTAGAGGAAGGGTTTATCCCCTCTCTCTTCCTGAGACAGAGGCCATGTCCCAATATATTCAGGAGAACTTGGCAAGGGGATTCATTAGGAAGTCGGTGTCACCAGCGGGAGCGGGGTTCTTCTTTGTGCAGAAGAAGAACGGAGAATTACATCCGTGCATTGATTATAGGGGTCTCAACGCTATCACCGTGAAAAATAATATCCTTTGCCGCTAATCTCTGAGCTCTTTGACAGGCTTCAGGGAGCAAGGGTATTTACTAAGCTAGACCTGCGGGGTGCGTATAACCTGATTCGCATCCGTGAGGGGGACGAATGGAAGACGGCATTTAACACCAGGGATGGGCATTATGAATAACTGGTAATGCCCTTTGGGCTCTGTAATGCCCCAGCTGTCTTCCAAGACTTTGTGAACGACATCTTCTGGGATATGTTGACACCTCGGTGGTAGTCTATCTGGATGACATTCTCATCTTTTCTCCAGATATGGCCTCCCACCGGAGAGATGTCTGCAAGGTCTTCGACCTCTTGCGAGCAAATTCCCTATATGCAAAGTTGGAGAAGTGCATGTTTGAGCAGGAGTCTCTACCTTTCCTGGGCTATATCATCTCCACCCAGGGATTGGCTAAGGATCCTACCAAACTACAGGCTGTGATGGATTGGCAGGAACCCCACTCCCTTAAGGCGGTGCAGCGCTTTATGGGGTTCATTAACTACTATCGCCAATTCATTCCCCACTTCTCTAATTTGGTAGCTCCCTTGGTAGCCCTCACCAAGAACGGAGCTAATCCCAAGTTGTGGTCAGAGGAGGTCACCAAGGCGTTCTCCTCCATCAAGTCGCATTTCGCCAGTGCTCCCATCTTACATCGCCCCGATGTCGATAAACCGTTTATCTTAGAGGTGGATGCCTCTTCTGTTGGTGCTGGAGCAGTCCTCTTTCAAAAGGATGTCCAGGGTCGGAAGCATCCCTGCTTCTTCTTTTCCAAGACCTTTACACCAGCAGAGAGGAATTATTCCATCGGGGACAGGGAGTTACTGGCTATGAAGTTGGCCTTCTCCGAGTGGAGACATCTTCTGGAGGGGGCTCGCTTCCCCTTCCAAGTATTCACGGACCACAAGAACTTGGTGTATTTGCAGACAGCCCAGCGGCTAAATTCCCGTCAGGCCAGATGGTCCTTGTTTTTCTCCCGATTCCATTTCACCCTCCATTTCCTCTCCGGTGAGAAGAACATGCGCGCAGACGCTCTATCCCGCGCCGTGGTGTCCTCTGAGGAGGTGGAGGAGGAGCCTCGGCTTATTGTCCCCACAGAAAGTCTAAGAATGGTGGCTCCGGTTTCGCTTGAGTCTGTGCCTCCTGGCAAGACTTTTTTGCCCACCAATTTGCGACCGGAAGTACTCTCTTGGGCACATTCGTCCAGGGTGGGTGGACATTTTGGGACAAAAAGGACTTCTGAGTTGCTGGCGAGGACATACTGGTGGCCACAGATGGCCCGTGACGTCAGGGAATACGTTCAGATGTGCGTCTCCTGCGCCAAGAATAAGTCCCCTCGACAACGGCCAGCTGAGTTACTTTTCCCTTTACCGGTGGCAGACAGGCCTTGGGAGATGGTCGGGATAGATTTTGTGGTGGGCTTACCCAAGTCTCGGGGCTGCACCATCATCTGGGTGATAACCGACCACTTCTCCAAAATGGTGCACTTAGTGCCGTTACCACGGTTACCGTCTGCACGGGCCTTGGCAGCATTATTCATTAGGCATATTTTCCGCCTACACGGTATGCCAGACAAAATTGTCAGTGATCGAGGTCCCCAGTTTGCGTCTTGGTTCTTTAGAGAGCTGTGTCGTTTACTCAGCATTGAGTTGAATCTCTCCTCTGCATACCATCCCGAGACGAATGGGTTGGTAGAGAGGGCCAACCAGACCTTGGTCACATACTTGCGACATTTTGTCTCTGCCAGGCAGGATGACTGGGCATCCTTGCTACCGTGGGCTGAGTTCGCTCTAAATAATGCTGTGGCTGACTCCACCGGACAGACCCCATTCCTCCTGAACTACGGTCAGCATCCGCGGGTGCCAGTGCCCATGCCCGTGTCTTCCGCCGATTCCAGGGTGGCAGACTGGGCTATGGAGGCACGGGACATTTGGGACCGCACCCAGGATGCCATTCAGGCCTCCAAAGAGAGGATGAGGTCTTTGGCCGATGTCCATCGGCGCCCCGCTCCTACATTTGCTCCGGGTGACCTAGTGTGGCTTTCTGCCTGAAACATCAGGCTACGTGTAGAGTCCACCAAGTTGGCACCTCGCTTTTTGGGCCCCTTTAAAGTTCTTGAGCAGGTGAACCCGGTGGTTTACCGCCTAGCTCTTCCGCCTCACCTTGGTATCACTGACAACTTTCACGTGTCCCTCCTGAAACCCGTGGCCATTTCCCGGTTTTCCGAGTCATCTGCTGGGATGTCGGGTTCATCTACCGATGATCATGAGGTGAACGCCATTGTTGGGTGCAAGGTGGTACGAGGCAAAAAATTTTATTTGGTGGATTGGAGGGGTTATGGGCCTAAGGATAGGTCCTGGGAGCCTGCCGAGCATGTTCACGCTCCCCAGCTCGTCGCTGCCTTTGAGCACAGCGAGGCCCAAAGAAGGGGGGCCCATGTTAGGGTTCGAGTTCCCGCTGCTGCACAAGGGGAGTCTTGAAACCGGTCCCGCTGCGGTCCCCCATTCATCTCCGGCCGCAGTGGAGCCTGCTCAGCGGAGACATTGGTCCCAGCGTCTTGCCCATTCCAGTACTGTGCAGAGACTTGCTGCTGCCTCTCCTGGATCTGCTATTATAGCCAGTACTGGAGCAGACGTCTTTGGACGAAGTCCTGCGTTTCCCCTTCTGAGCATGCCCAGGGTAAGATCTCTCATTGGAGATCTCGGGTCACATGTTCAGCTACATCAGCAGCAGCTCCTATTGGTTCGCCAGGAAGGTCATGAAACTACATGTGTTTGGAACAGTTTCTCATTGGTCCTTGTTTCTGGCAGGTCCTGTAGCTGTTGCTATAAAAGGGTGGCATGGCTGGGCCGCCATGCGCTAATATCAATCATTATATGCTTAGCGCCAGTGTGGTCATGCGTGTGTGTGGTTAGGGCCCGGCTGAAATAAGCCCCTAGAATACCGACTTAATCGGTGAGGAGTTTGGTATGCTAGCTGGTCAGGGTCGGTGTCCTAGATGCCCTAGATTGCCGACATAACCGGTGAGGAGTTTGATTGCCGTATTCAGGGCCTGACGTTCGGACGCCATAGATTGCGGGTGACTCCCGCGAGGACATTAGCGCATGATCACGTTCTATGTTCGCTTAGCTGTTCATTGTGTACCTGGGTGCCTGACAGGACACAGAAGTTTGTCTCAGCGGCTCTGTGACATAACAGGGTTCGCTTTCAACGCTAGACAGCGCCCTAGCGTGTTTATTTTGCAACTCAGTTGTGTTAAGTGAGTTCGCACACATCGCCATATAGCGCTGCGGCACTCCTTCTAGCGGCTCTGTGGATTAACAGAGTTCGCACATATTGCCACAGCGCGTTACGGCGTTTATTTTGGCGACTCTGCGGGATAACAGAGTTCGCTTCTTGCGCCATTTTACTAGCAGCAGGTTCCGCCTGCACGGTGGACCCCGGGCTGCGAATGCACCTCTCCACATCTTATATTGGTGCGTTCCGCAGACCCTAACACTGAATGTCCAGCTTACACCTCAACATATGCCAGTTTTTCCACCTCCCTAACTGGGCTGTACCCCCCCAGGGCCAGCGTCACCACCTGCCACACCCGGGCAAGTGCCGGGGCCCTGAGCAGGTGGGGGGCCCACTTGCCGTCAGAGACATCGGCTTACTATGAGGGACCCTGTGCCAGTGTCGGCAGCCACGAGTGTGCCCCCACTGCTTGCTCAGGGCCCCAGCACTTGCAATGCTTAACTCTTCCAGCTCCACCGCTGTGACGTCTTCCACGTTTCCTGACAGTGACATTCAGGTCAGAGAGCGCAATGATGTCACATCTGTGCGCCCCTGCCTGAACAGTCACAGTGCAGAGAGCTGGAAGATGGCGACGCTAAGGAGTCCAGAGTAGAACAGTGCCCAGCGAGAAGTATTTCATTTTTTAATGTTTGGAGCAATATATGGGGAGCATTATACACTGGAGAATTATATATGGGGCCTATCATACACTTGAGCATCATAGATAGGGCCCATTATACACTGGAGCATTATATATGGGGCCCATCATACACTGGAGCATTATAAATGGGGCCCATCATACACTGGAGCATCATATACGGGGCCCATTATACACTGGAGCATCATATGGGGACCATTATATTTGGAGCATTACATGGGGCTCATCATACACTGGAGCATCATATATGGAGCTCATCATATACTAGACCAGTGTTTCTCAACTCCAGTCCTCAGGACCCACCAACAGGTCATGTTTTCAGGATTTCCTTGGAATTAATGCTTGAGCAGGTGATAAAATTATCACCTGTGAAATACTATCACCTTTGCAATACTAAGGAGATCCTGAAAACATGACCTGTTGGTGGGTCCTGAGGACTGGAGTTGAGAAACACTGTACTAGAGCATCATATGGGGTTCATTCTTTATAGGGAATCATATAGGGCCCTTTATATATGGAGCATCATATGGAGAAAATATGGGGGCTATTCTGTATGGAGCATTATATGGAGCCCATTCTGTATGGCGCACTATGTGGTGCCCATAATACTGTATGGAGGACTATACTGTATGGTTTTTGAGCTATTGTACAATTTACAATAGATATCACTCATGTAATGTAAGAAGTGAAGTATTTGGCATAGTACTATACCTATATTTCTCTGCCGTATCGGAGCATCATGAATTGTGGTATGTGTTAAAGGGGCCCACTGAGACTCTTTCGTCCGGGGCCCACGAAAACCTGGACCAACACCTGCCCCCCACAACTTTAGCCAAATAATCCCCAGTTTTTAATGCGTTACTATTATTATAAAGTAAATTAAGGTTGACAAGCTTAAGTAATAAGAATTGATGTCGTTGGCATTGAAATGGGCACTGTAGGTGTGTTTACTGTCCTCCACTCACTGCCGACTTTTCTTCTCCATTGACTTGCATTGGGGTCGGTTTGAGTTACAGTCGGAACTCCGACTTTTTCCAATAGTCGGCAGATTTCGTTCGACTCGACCAGGGCCGGCTCCAGGTTTTTATGGGCCCCGGGCGAAAGAGCCTCAGTGGGCCCCTTTAACACAGACCACGATTCATGATGCAGAGATACAGCAGAGAAATATGGGTACAGTACAATGCCAAATACTTCACTTCTTCCTTTACATGAGTGATATCTATTGTAAATTGTACAATAGCTCAAAAAACGCCAAATCCTCACAGCGCACAGAACAGACTGGACAGTACAGTCCTCCATACAATATTATGGGCACCACAGTCTCCCCCCTCATCACCCATATAATACCCCATGCAGGATGTCACCCCCCATATAATGCTCCATACAGAATACTAGACCCAAAATAATGCTCCATACAGAATACTGGACCCAATATAATGCTCCATACAGGATACTGGTCCCCATATAATGCTCCATACAGGATACTGGTCCCCATATAATGCTCCATACAAAATATGGAGCTCTCCTCTGCGCTGTACTGCGTTCTGCACTGTTACGGCTCATGAAAGGGAGCTGTGGAAAGACTCCCCATTATCATCATGATTTCCTCCCCATCATCATCATTGCCTCCTTATCATCATCATTGCCTTCCCATCATCATCATGGCCTCCCCATTATCATCAATGCCTGCCCATCATCATCATCTCCTCCCCATCATCTTCTCCCCATCATCAATGCCTGCCCATTATCATCAATGCCTGCCCATTATCATCATCTTCTCCCCATCATCATCAATGCCTCCCCATTATCAGCAATGCCTGCCCATCATCATCTTCTCCCCATCATCAATGCCTCCCCATTATCAGCAATGCCTGCCCATCATCATCTTCTCCCCATCATCAATGCCTCCCCATTATCATCAATGCCTGCCCATTATCATCATCTTCTCCCCATCATCATCGTCAATGCCTCCCCATTATCAGCAATGCCTGCCCATCATCACACACAGACAGCACACAAGCACTCTCTCACATACATACACACACACATACACACACACAAAGCACCGCACTACATACACACAGAGACACACACACATGTCTTACCTGTCTGGCGTCCCCGCGCTCTCTGCCACAGCCGGCCGCTGAATGATGACGTCATTCAGCGGCGCTGCTGTGAGAGGAAGCGCCGGCGCCCCCTGGAGCCCGGAGCTGCGGCAGCGTAGGCACGGGAGAGGTAAGTATTGTGCCAGCTGATGCCGGGGCCCTGAGCAAGCAGGGGGGGGCCCAGTGGCGGCGCTGACACCGCTCTCCTCCGCTAACGGGCGCGGGGGTGCCAGACTGCGAGTGGGCCCCCCGCCTGCTCAGGGCCCCGGCACTTGCCCGGGTGTGCCGGGTGCTGACGCCGGCCCTGGACTCGACGTTTGGAAAAGTCCGGTGGTCCGAAACCTGACTCGACCCTCCCAGAGGCAAAGTCGCTCATCTCTGGTGGACAGGTATTGGTTTATTGTTGTTTTTTTATTTTGTCTTTTTTCCAGGAGAACGATGGCTTCGTAAGGATTGGAAGTGTAATAAAAATGGAAAAAATGTGTGTTTGTTTCATTAAAACTCTTTATTCTTAATGTGTGTTGTTTTTATACTCTTTCAGACAAGTGGATTAATAATGGAGAGTTGTGTTGTTGACAACTCTCCATTATTAATCAGGCTTAATGTCACCTTACAATAGCAAGGTGACATTAACCCCTTATTAGCCCATATTCCATCCACTAGAGTAAGTGCCAGAATTGGCGCATCTTACAGATGCGCCTTTTCTGGGGTGGCAGGGGGCAGATTTTTTTAGCCCAGGGGGCCAGAAACAATGTTCCCTCTCTAGGATATTAATTTCTGCCCTCAGTTACTGGTTTGCCCTCTCTGGCAGAGAAAATTGCACGGGTACCCACGCAAGTTTTTTCCTTCAATTAATCCTTTAATTTAACATCTACAGCTCCAAATTTTTACACACATACACTACAAACATTATTAGTGAGGGACATATATAAATCTAACGGATATGCAATGTTTTACTGCATGTAAATGATGTCTCATATCCTGTCGGGTTCTGTAATGATTTTACAGAAGCTGACAATTGAATTTTCACCTATTCTGCTATCTATATCTCTATGAAATATAAATATATATATATATATACATATGTGTCAGTGGCATGTATACACTGCTCAAAAAATAAAGGAAACACTTAAACAACAGAATATAATTCCAAGTAAATCAAACTTCTGTGAAATGAAACTGTCCACTTAGGTAGCAACACTGATTGATAATCAATTTCACATGCTGTGGTGCAAATGGAATAGACAACATTGGAAATTATTGGCAATTATCAAGACACACTCAATAAAGGAGTGGTTCTGCAGGTGGGGACCACTGACCACATCTCAGTACCAATGCTTTCTGGCTGATGTTTTGGTCACTTTTGAATGTTGGTTGTGCTTTCACACTCGTAACATCAGACGGACTCTACAACCCACACAAGTGGCTCAGGTAGTGCAGCTCATCCAGGATGGCACATCAATGCGAGCTGTGGCAAGAAGGTTGCTGTGTCTGTCAGTGTAGTGTCCAGAGGCTGGAGGCGCTACCAGGAGACAGGCCACTACACCAGGATATGTGGAGGGGGCTGTGGATGGCTCCAACCCAGCAGCAGGACCCCTACTTTCGCCTATGTGCAAGGAGGAACAGGAGGAGCACTGCCAGAGCCCTGCAAAATTACCTCCAACAGGCCACAAATGTGCATGTGTCTGCACAAATCATTAGAAACCGACTCCATGAGGATTGTCTGAGTGCCCAACAGCCACAGATGTGGGTTGGGCTTACAACCCAACACCGTGCAGGACGCTTGGCATCTGCCACAGAACACCAGGATTGGCAAATTCGCCACTGGCACCCTGTACTCTTCACAGATGAAAGCAGGTTCACACTGAGCACATGTGTTATGGAAATTTAATTAGGATAAATCTATCCTGCAGTGTTTGCTGCTTCTGTTCCCAATTTTATATTAAATGTCTTTTTGTGCGCTGAGAACGAAATGAAAACTGTCCACACGGAAGTGTCAGTATAGCAGTTCGTCAAGACCACACGTTTATTATTCATTCAAGGTTTTATACGTTTACAAAAAGGGGCTGGTTAGTCAATTAACATACAATTAAAAGCTGCTAGATTATTGGCTGTTATAGTGTAAGTATGATAATTATGATAAAAGGGCTAAAGTTGCAGATTTATTGTTTTTGTTCTTTGCCCTAGCTTTCTTGCATGACTAGTAAAGAAAACAATAGATATCTATTAAGACTTTCTGTTCTTGTTTCTTATGAAGGCCAGGGTCGTCTTTAATGACTGATTATAGCTGGCATCAGCTTTTTGCATAGATATGTGTGAGCACAGGATTTTTAGCAGGTGAGATCTATATAAATGTGAAAGCATATATATGAATATACTTTGAATATATGGAATACATATATATTTCCATGACAGTCCCCCCTTAGATACCACTTGCCCTAAAAACCTGCTCCTGTCCCAAAGCGCTGCAACTCTTTTGTGCTGCCGGAGGGTTGAGATATGCCTAGTACATGCCTCCCCCACCAAATACAGACTTTTCGCAAATGGGCGGTCAGGAGGACTGTCCCTAGCAGGGGTTCATGTGTTTGCAATTATAGTCTCTTTATTCAACTGCATGTTCAGAAAAACGTGTGTATTCTTCATCAGGTAGGTCATCTGTCTGGTCAGTCAGAGCATCCACGACATCCTTCATGGCTTAGGTGTCTCTCCTGGTACGGGAGCTTCCTTGCAATGCGATATGTGGATCCAAGCAGGCTTTCCCTCTAGTTACACAGAGGTTGGTGTCATCTGGGGCTCTTGGACAGGACCATCAAATCTCGCAATGAAGAGAAAAAACTTGAGAATGGACATTAGTTTTTGACCAATTCAATTACATAAGCAAACAAGATATCATTTTGCATATTCTGCTGCTGAGGGAAGAATGCATCTAACTTGGGACTAGACCCAAACAAAATTTTGCATGGTGACAGCTTTTCTGGGTCTCTGGGAGTGTGCCTTACGCTAAACAGTGCAATTGGGGGTGTGTCTCATGCCATGGTTTGCGTGTCTCTTGGGCAATTTTCAAAGCATCCTATTCTTAAGTGTTCCGTTCAGTCTTTCTACCTTCCTGCTGCTCTGGGTGTGGTAAGGAGTGTGTAGGCCTAAATCTGATCCTACTGCTAACCAGATCTCTTGTGTCAGATTTGCTGTGAATGCGGGTCCCTGATCACTTTCTATCATTTCTGGAACCCCTTATTTGCACACTATTTTCCAAAAGTAGCTTCTTTGCAGTAGTCTTTGCTGACTTGGAAGGCTTCTGTCCATCTTGAAAACACTTCTTTGACCACAATGGCGTATTTGAATCCTTCACTTGGCGATATCTGGATGTGGTCTATCTGGATCCTCTGAAGCTGGTAGAGTGGTCTTGCCAGATGAGGTGAGGGGGACTTTCTTCCATACGTCCAGGCTTGCATTTGCCGCAGGTCAGATAGCTGCTGGTGAATTTGACTGTTAGGGTGGAGATCCCTGAAGCGAACCAGTAAGCACCAATCAGATCATTCATCTTTGTCTTTGATCTGTAGGTGGGTCCATGCGCCCATTGAATCACCACAGGGTACATACTTCGCGGTAGGCAGGGTTTAAAAGTCCATTGTAGATAGCCTTCCTTCTTCACGTGTTGCTTTTTTCGCATTCAGCTCTACTCCTTTTGGAGCTTGGTCTTGCAACTTCTTGAGCAGATCCCAGAACGTCTTTTTGTCAGGTTTCTTGTCTTCAGTCGTCATGTAGTAGCCGTCCGGCTCTACGACCTCTCCCACTTCTCCATATTGTCTTCCTTTGGCCGCTTCTTTGGCTGCCATGTCAGCCATGTTATTGCCTCACGCCTCTTCTGTTCTCAGTTTTCCATGCGCTTTTGATTTTTTCAAATTGCCACCATTTTGGAAGTTGGAGTACACCCAGCAGGTCCCTGAAGGCTCCATGATGCTTCACGGTTGTCCCGTTTGCTGTGATGAAGTCCCTTGTAGCCCAGATGGGCCCAAAGTCGTGTGCTATGCCATGAGAGCACCTGTAGTCGGTGTAGATGTTTGCAGTCTTGCCTTCTGCCATCTGGCAGGCCTTCGTCAGCGCTATCAGTTCTGCTTCCTTGGCTGACAGGCTAGGTGACAGACTTCTGGACCACAGGATTTCTTGATTGTTGGTCACTGCACTTCCTGTGTGGAAACATCTTCATCATCTGCAAATCTGGAGCCATCCAAGTAGAGGATAAATTCTGTAAATTTTGTTCTGAAAAGTCCATATTGTATCCCCCCTTGGGAGTGGGAGTAGAGTGGCCAGGATGAGAACTGTAGGTCTGGAGACGGTGACATTATGAGACAAAGGCGAGAGAGGCGCCACGAAGATGCCTGGCGGTGGGGAGATTATTGTTGGTTGAGCTTGATTGAGGATTGCCAAGATGTCGTGTGGAGTGAGAGTTTCCAGTGGCTGTCCAAGAGTGATGTCAGCAACCTTGCCCAGGAAGGTGTGTGCTGCAGATACTGCCATCAGGCAGGAGGGTGCTCCTCTTGCAACTGGATCCAAGCGGGCTGAGAGGCAGCCTAAAAGTCTCTGTTTTCCCCCGTGAATCCGTGTCAGGTCTCCAGTAGCATGACCTTCTTTCTTCCATCAGGTAGACGGAAAGACTTCTCGTAGTCAGGTAGGCCTGGTATTGGCGCTGAGACTGTGGAGTTCTTCCAATCTCCTGAATGAGTTGAAGGCTGCGTCCGATAGAAGGAGCGGGGTTGCATTGATGCAAGCGCACAGAGGCTGCATTAGGACTGAGGCATCAGGGATCCAGGTTCTGCAATAAGACACTAGACCAGGGAAGGCCTGCAGCATTTTCGGAGTTGTTGGGGGAGCCATCTTTTCCACAGTGGTCTTCCAGTCATTTGACAGGGGTTTCGTCTGGTGGGCAATACAGTGTCCCAGGGATGTAACTTGCTTCTGACATCACTGGACTTTGTTCTTCCAGACCTTGCGTTGCTGTTCTTCCAGGTAGAGTAGGAGAGACAAGGAATGGACTGTGCAGGTATCGATGTCAACCACACAAAAGAGAAGGTCATCCACGTGTTGTAGAAGAGTGACTCTTGCATATTCTGCAATCCAGTTGATGAGGATGGAGGACATTGTCTTGGTGAAACTTGAAGGGCTTGTTCTGAGCACCTTGAGGCAACACTGTCCATATGCACTGCACTGGTGCGTGAAGGCAGGCCTCCAGGTGGAGGGGAAACACTGAAGAAGGCACTGGCCAAGTTGATCACCGTGAATACCGTTGCGGTAACTGGGACTTTGAGAGCAGAGTGTGACGGTTCAGCACTGTTGGGGTTTCAAATACCGTAGCCTCTTTCACGGCCTCCAGGCCTTGCACTATTCTGAACTCAGTGGGGTTTACAGTCTTTTTCTTCACTTTGGAAAGCTGGGATTGATTCCGATGGGCGAGGCAGCCCAGTTTGGCCTTGTCCTTCACTATGTGGCAGGGGACTCCCATCTCCCGGCACAGAGCTGGCGGGAAAACAAGCCGCCTACTAGGATCCACATCATGAGAGATGACGACCAGCTGACTTTCTTGTTCTCCAACAAGGCAGTCACTGTGTTAGCACCTGCTCTGGTCACAGGGGGTCTTCTTGTTGGGACGTCTCCTTCACCGGCTGCTTTTTTCTCAGCTCGGACCATCAGTAGTTTCTTTTTCTCCAGCTCGGTCTCAGGTCAGTATTTGTGCACAAGTTTGAAGAGCTGAGTGGCCTTTTGCTGGTCTAGGGCCTGGCTGAACTGGTTGATTGCAGGGGGCACCTCCTGGTGCTTGCAAAAGATGAACCTCTGGCGTTGGAGCCGGATGAGGTGTTGCCATTCCATGAAGCGAGTAGGGTCCTTCTTGAGTTGAATATCCTGGCCAATGTCAAAGTTTTCAGGCCGTCTTCTTAGGCGAGTTCACTTAGACCTTCAGTTGGTCAGAGTCATCTTGACTCTGGGTGATGGAGTGGCTTTTCTGGTACTATGTCCAGCACCTCCTGTGATAGGTCTGCAGTGTGGTTGTTCCTGTTTCTTCTTGGGTCAGGGGTGAAGAAAGTGTGATGGTCCCATCTTCCTGGAACACTCTGGTCGCTTTCAGCTTCTGCAGTAGGTCCACTCCCAATAGGTTGAGGGTGCAGGTCTTTGACACAACAAAGTGGGATATGATGGAGTTGTTCTGGCTGAGTCCACATGCTCAGGGGCTTCATAATCTGGAAATATCTGACTTGACCATCAATTCCCATGCAGGACGCAGAAGATTCTGATAGATAGGTGAGGTTGCGGGTTCCACAAGAAAAGATCTGACTACGCCATCCACTCTCAGGATATTGGTCCCACTGGTGGGGTTCCCTGTGGACTTGGCGTGCTTCTGTCCTATGGACGGGGTTCTTCACTGCTTTCTGTGTTTCTTCTTCTTCTGGGCGAAGTCAGTGTTCTGCACCGGTTCCGGAAATGACCAAACTCGCCACAGTTGTAACACTGGACATCCCTTCTGTCCCGGCGGTACTCAATCCTTTTTGCTACTGTGAGCAGGGTATCCATTGCTATTGACGTGTACTCAGGCCTGGCTACAACCAGTGGTTTCCTGATTGGTTCTCTCAGTCCATGCACAAAAGCCTGTGCCAACAACTGTCTGTGTGTCTGATCATGGGTAATGAGGCCCAAATCTTGAAACACTTGCATCACTCTGTCATGGATCTTCTCCACAGACTCTGTCTTGTCTTGACTCATGTCATGTAGGCTGAGAGTTTGTCCTGTCAGTCTGCTTTTGGCCCATTCTCTGAGCTGCTCAATTAGCTTTGGTCCTGTCTCCCAGGCATACGCATCTAACTCTGCTGGAAGCTTGAAGTTTTCTCTCATAATTGGCCAGAATGCATCACCTGCTTTTATTTCCATTACGGTCCAGAGATCAATCCAGGCTGCTGCATACGTTCGCTGGATCTGCTGCATTTTTTGGCAAAATGGCATGGGGTGTATCTCTGGGTCTGGCAGCATACTGATCACCTGACTTGGGATGAAGGGCTCATAGGATGGTGCCTCTACCTGTCCCTGCTCTCTTGGTGTTTGTGGGTTTTCTTCCCTAGTATTGGGCAGCATGTATGACGTTGTGTCTTCATCTTCATCAGATGAGAAGTGACATGGTGTGCTTGGTGCATATACTGGGTGAGATTTGGGCTTAAAATTGTCTTGCTGCATGGGGATTTCCCTCTTCCTTGCTGAGGCTGCGGTGGATCAGTGTCATGGTTCCATGCTGGCAGCCCTGCTCGGCACTGAGGTTCATTTGTGTCTGTAGCTACACCTCCCCCCTGTGAAACCCTGGCTGTGGGCTCTGCTAGCTGTTGTGTCTGGGGCCTACCTGCAGCGTTTTGTATAGGGAGATTTGCACTTTCTTCTCCTGATATAATGTCTGGCATGACATGACACATGTGACAGACGTGACAGAGTATGGAGATGCCATGGAGAGTGATCTGCTGCCTGCAACATCCTTCAGCATGACTGGTTTGGCAGTGGGTCAGTAATGGTGTGGGGTGGCATTTCTTTGGAAGGCCGCACAGCCCTCCATGTGCTCGCCAGAGGTAGCCTGACAGCCATTAGGTACCAAGATGAGATCCTCAGACCCCTTGTGTGACCATATGCTGGTACAGTTGGCCCTGGGTTCCTCCTAAGACCTGAATCCGATTGAGCACATCTGGGACATCATGTCTCTCTCCATCCACCAACGTCACATTGCACCACAGACTGTCCAGGTGTTGGTAGATGCTTTAGTCCTGGTCTGGGAGGAGATCCCTCAGGACACCATCCGCTGCCTCATCAGGAGCATACCCAGGCATTGTAGGGAGGTCATACAGGCACAGGGAGGTCATACAGACACGTGGAAGCCACACACATTAATGAGCATAATTTTGACTTGTTTTAAGGACACTACTTTCCACTTAAATTTTGTGTGTGACTCCAAATCAAGGCTCCATTGGTTAATAAATTTGATTTCCACTGATGATTTTTGTGTGATTTTGTTGTCAGCACATTCAACTTTGTACAGAACAAAGTATTCAATGAGAATATTTCATTCATTCAGATCTAGGATGGGTTATTTGAGTATTCCCTTTATTTTTTTGAGCAGTGTATGTATTATTTATACATATAATATATATTTAATATATTATATATATATATATATATATATATAATTTATACACACCTATACTATGTGTATTTATGTATTCTATCGAATCTATGTTTAAGCTGTCAGTGTGATTTTACAGTATAGCACACTGAATTGCTGGCATTTCTAAAGGACACGGGTGCGTATTTCTCGCAAGTCACACTCATGGTCCGTGTGGTGTGCGAGTTTTTCTCGCACCCATAGACTTGCATTCGCGATTCATGGACGATATATGGTGCAAATTGCAGCATGTTGTGATTTCGCTCGCACGTATAAAACGTATAAATCGGATGATGGAAGCTGCCCCATAGATTAACATTGGTCTGAGTGCTTTGCGATTTTTTATCGCATAGCACTCGTCCGTATTTCTCGCTAGTGTGACTCCAGCCTATTCCAAATTATTTCTGTTTTTTTTATCCAGGTGTAAATTTATGAGGTCACTGCAGCATTTTGTTCTAAATTCATCATATAATTTTCACATAATTTGTAAAAACAAATTTTGAAACTTCATTATCAGCTCTGTTAGCCACATTTTTAAAAATATAGTCAAACATAATTAGCAGATTCTCTAAAATTCTGAATTATGCAATGAACATAAAGGAAAATATAAAATATAATTTGCATTCCAAAGAAATTGCTTTGGTTGCATACATGATCATAAATGTAAAAAAAAGTCTTACTTTTACAACATTTTTAACAATAGAGGTTTGATTATTGTTCTTAGCTTGGATTATCTGGCAAAGATAACAAGTTGAATTTTTATTCACTAAAATAAATTTCTTAAGAAAACATTTTGTTTATTGTAGCAGTTTTTCTAAGTTTAAAAGGCAGAGGATAGCACCCAACCCGCTGGCACTTTTTGCTCCTTCAAATAATATGTATTTATCTTAAGAGTCCTTTAGGGTTCAATGAACTATGAAATAGTCTTTGTGACAAGCACCATTGCAAGCAGTGAAACAAACATCCATTTCAGCTTATTGTTCTAATATAAAATAAAATTCAGAATAAATGAAATTCACTTATTATTTTGGAAACCTTCTTGATCCGGGTAAATGTTTTTTTTCACAGACAGTAAATATAAGCACATTATATGTCTTCAAGAGGGAAGAGGTTTAGTGAAAAAATATTTTTTTAAGGTGCATTCGGGTTTACCATAGGCATAAGTATGAGAAGTATAAATTTGAGATATTTGGATTATTTTTGGAGAAGCACATAGTTGTTTCCAAAACCGCGTATCATTTTAACCCCTTCGCGCCACAGCCCTTTTCTCTTTTTGCGTTTCTGATTTTCGCTCCCCTTCATCCCAGAGCGATAACTTTTTTTACTTTTCTGTAAATATGGCCATGTGAGGGCTTGTTTTTTTGTGGGACGATTTGTACTTTTGAATGACACCATTGGTTTTACCATATCATGAACTCAAAAACGTGAAAAAAATTCCAACTGCGGTTAAATTTAAAAAAAGTGCCATTCTACAAATGTTTTTTGGATTTTTTTTTTACCATATTCACCAAACGCTAAAACTGACCTGCCATTATGATTCTCCAGGTGATTACGAGTTCATAGACACCAAACATGTCTAGGTTATTTTTTGTTTAAGTGGTGAAAAAAAAATCCAAAGTTTGCTAAAAAAAATTGCTGCATTTTCCAATACCAGTAGCGTCTCAATTTTTCGTGATCTGTGGCTGGGTAAAAGCTAATTTTTTGTGTGCAAAGCTGACATTTTTAATGATACCATTTTTGTGCAGATACGGTCTTTTGATCGCCTGTTATTGCATTTTAATGCAAGGTTGTGGCGACCAAAAAAAGTAATTCTGGCATTTTTAATTTTTTTTATCATTATGCCATTAAGCGATCGGGTTAATTCTTTTTTTATATTGATAGATCTGGCAATTCTGAACTCGGAGATACCAAATATGTGTATGTTGGATTTTTTTTCTTGTTTTATTTTGAATGGAGCGAACGGGGGATGATTTGAACTTTAATATTTTCTTATTTTATTAATATTTAAAAAATTTTTTTTTTACTTTTGGTATGCTTTAATAGTCTCCATGGGTGAGTAGAAGCTGCCGATCGGCTTTGCTACATATAGGCGATGATCAGATCACCTTTATGTAGCAGATTTGGCTTTCTTGCTATGAGCGCAGTTCACCGAGCGGCGTTCATAGCAATCCGGCATTGACAACCATAGAGGTCTCCTGGAGACCTCTGGTTGTCATGCCAACCCATCGTTGACCCGAGATCATATGACAGGGTTCACCAATGGGTGGATTTCCGGCAGCATTTACATGCAGCCACTGCACTTTCTGGTCCCGAGTGCTGGCGGAAGTGCCCGGTTTTGATGTGAGAGACTCATTCGAGTTTCTTGCATTGCACTCGCAAGTGTGACCCCAGCCTTAGTCAGTTGCTTTTATGGTTACTGAAGTACAGTGGTGTATCTAGAGTCTAATGGGTCCCGGTGCAAGATTTGGACCAAGGCCCCCCCAATATATATATATTTCTTCCATCCTAGTATATATGTCCCTCATTATGGAATAAATATATATATGCCCTCCTATCTTGGGCCCATAATGGTATGTATATCCCCCGTTCTGTTGCTGTTCTTTAACTTATACAAAAAGTTCAACACTATACTCACCAGGTGTGAATATAGAAGTTTAATACACTCCCATTGTCCACCATACAGTATAATGCATAGCCCATAGTACTCCTTACAGTACAATGCACTCCCATAGTGCTCCATATAGTATAATGCACTCTCCACACTCTTTCATACATTTTAATGTATAGTCCTCCATACAATATAATGCACAGCCCATTGTCCTCCCTATGGTATAGTACACTCTCCATAGTCCTCCACAAAGTATAATGCACTCCCCATACTACTCTATATAGTATAATGCACTCCTTAGTCCTCTAAATAATATAACGCACTTCCCATTGTCCTCCATAGAGTATAATGAGAACCCCATAGTCCTCCATACAGTATAATGCATAGACCATAGTCATTCATGTAGTATATTGCACAGTTCATATTCCTTCATGTAATATAACACAAAGCCCATAGGGCTACATAAAGTACAATGCACAACCCACAGTCCTACATGTAGTTTAGCGCATAACCCATAGTCCTACATACAGGGAGTACGAAAAGTATTCAGATCCCTATACATTGTTCACTCTTTGTTTCATTGCATCCATTTGGTAAATTAAAAAAGTTACTTTTTTTCTCATTAATGTACACTCTGTACCCATCTTGACTGAAAAAAACAGGAATGTAGAATTTTTTGCAAATTTATTAAAAAGAAAAACTGAAATATCATACGGTCATAAACATTCAGACCCTTTGCTCAGACACTCATATTTAAGGCACATGCTGTCCATTTCCTTGTGATCCTCCTTGAGATGGTTCTACTCCTTCATTGGAGTCCAGCTGTGTTAAATTAAACTGATAGGACTTGAGGACTTGATTTGTAAAGGCACACACCTGTCTATATAAGACCTCACAGCTCACAGTGCATGTCAGACCAAATGAAAATCATGAGGTCAAAGGAACTGGCCAAGGAGCTCAGAGATAGATTTGTGGCAAAGCACACAACTGGCCATTGTTACAAAAGAATTTCTGCCATACTCAAGGTTTCTAAGAGCACGGTGGCCTCCATAATCATTAAATGGAAGAAGTTTGGGACCACCAGAAGTCTTCCTAGAGCTGGTAAACAAAACAAACTGAGAAATCGTGGGAAGAGAGCCTTGGTGAGAGAGGTATAGAAGAATCCAAGATCACTGTGGCTGAGCTCCACAGATGCAGTAGGGAGATGGGAGAAAGTTCCACAAAGTCGACTATCACTGGAGCCTTCCCCAGTCCGGCCTTTATGGCAGAGTGGCGAATGGAAGCCTCTCCTCAGTGCAAGACATATGAAAGCCTGCATAGAGTTTGCTAAAAACATATGAAGGACTCCCAGACTATGAGAAATAAGATTCTCTGGTTTGATGAGAAGATAGAACTTTTTGGTGATAATTCTAAGTGGTATATGTGGAGAAAACCAGGCAATGCTCATCATCTGCCCAATACAATCCCAACAGTAAAACATGGTGGTAGCAGCATCATGCTATGCAGGTGTTTTTCAGCTGCAGGGACAAGAGGACTGATTGCAATTAAAGGAAACATGAATGTGGCCAAGTACAGAGATATCCTGGATGAAAACCTCTTCCAGAGTGCTCTGGACCTCAGACTTGGCCGAAGATTCACATTCCAACAAGACAATGACTCTAAGCACAGAGCTAAAATAACAATGGAGTGGCTACAGAACCACTCTGTGACCATTCTTGACTGGCCCAGCCAGAGCCCTGACCTAAATCCAATTGAGCATCTCTGGAGAGACCTGAAAATGGCTGTCCACGAACGTTCACCAACCCTGACGAAACTGGAGAGGATCTGCAAGGAGGAATGGCAGAGGATCCCAAATCCAGGTGTGAAAAACTTGTTCCCAAGAAGACCCATGGCTGTACTAGCTCAAAAGGGTGCTTCTACTCAATACTGAGCAAAGGGTCTGAATACTTATGACCATGTGATATTTCAGTTTTTCTTTTTTAATAATTTTGCACTCCCCATACTACTCTATACAATATAATGCACTCCAAATTGTCCTCCATAGAGTATAATGAGACACCCATAGTCCTGAATACAGTATAACGCACAGCCCATAGTCCTACATGTAGTATAACGCACAACCCTTAGTCCTACATGTAGTATGACTTCAGCAATGCATTTGATAAAGTTTATCATACTATCCTTATCGAAAAATAATTCATAACTGGCTCAGTGATCATACTCAAAGAGTGATAATGAATGGTTGCACATCCAATTGGAAGTGTGTTTCAAGTGGGGTAACACAAGGCTCAGTCTTGACCCCACGTGTTATTCAGAGATGAGCGAACCTTTTAAGGTTCGTTTTGGCTATGTTCACTGAACTTCCTGATGTTCACTGAAAAGTTTGTTGAACATAACCAAACATCATTGAATTCAATGAGAAGGAAAATCAAAAGCATATACAACACCTTCAGGGAGCCCAAAAGCTGCCAAAACAACTCAAATTAGGGGCAAATACCAGGAAAAGTGGCATCAGTTGCGCTATAAATAAATAAAAAAAAAGAATTGACATGGGTTCCTCTGTATTCTTGATAACTAGCCAGGCAAAAATGACAGCAGTGGGCTGCAACCCTCAGCTGTCATCTTTAGCAAGCTTGACTATTAGGAATAGAGTGAACCTAACACTGTTTGCTTAATTATTTAAATAAATCATTTAAAAAACGTTGAAGGTCCCCCCAATTTTTGACAACCAGACAAGCTAATGCTGATAGCTGGGGACTGGTATTCTCAGGCTAGTAAGGGGTCTTGGATATTGTCTCCCCCAGCCTGAAAATAGCAGCCTGCAGCAGCCCCATAAAAGTTCATCTGTATCTGTTAGATTCACTAATTCTGGTGCTTTGCCTGACTCTTCCCATTTGCCCTGTGGAGGTGGCAAGTGGGGTTCATATTTTGGGGTTGATGTCACCTTTGCATTATCTAGTGACATCAAGTCCAGAAGTCAGTAATGGAGATGTGTCTATAAGACACTCCCATTACTAACCCCATAGTGATATTGCATAAAAAAATACACAACCAGAATAAAGTACTTTATTTGAACTAATGACACAGCCCCCTTTACTGAAACTAATTTAAACAATATTAACGTTCATCGCCAAGTCTACTGAAGCCAATGTCCCCTGCAAAATAATTAAAATAATAAACAACCATATTCCTCACTTGTCCGAAGTGAAGAGATAATCCATAATGTCCCACGACGACCCTGATCACTTTGAGAGCAATTACTAATCTGACTGCTCTATCCGACAGTCAGCATATAATCAGTCCTGCAGTGTGTATCTCTGAGCTGCTGTGAGAAAGTTCACCAGAGCTCATCAGCTGATGAGCCCTAGTGATCTCACTTATGGCACCTCTGCTGTATGAGAACTTTCTCATACAGTGGTGCTGCAAGTGTGATGACTGGGGCTCATCAGTTGATGAACTCTGGTGACCACTCTTACGGCAGTTCAGCGCTACTCACTTCCAGAAGTGATTACATGCTCCTGTCAGTGTGTCACTGGCTGCCAGGTAGAGCAGCTGATGTGACTGCTTTACAAATGATTTGAATGTCATGGGTTAGTATGGATTACGGTGGATTGGTGAAGGATATGGTGGTTTATTGTTTTTTCTCTTTTCCAGATGACATGGGCATCAGGGATTAGGTGCTAATGTGAGTATATGGTGTTTTTTTATTTCTTGTAGAAGACAAGGGTTTCATGGATTAGGTGTAAGTTGAGTATATACTGTTTTTTATTTTTATTTCAATATTTATTTGTTTATTTTATCTTTTTTTTCTTTACTTTGAGCACAGTTGCCGGCTGATGACTATGCCCATCAGCTGCCGCCTTCTTCTGCTGTTATCAGCGACAGTAGTTGTAGGCTGATAGGAGTAGTAGTCTTTCAGCATGCGTTGGCTAAGCTTTTTATCACGGGTCACAGTCACAGATCTCTGACTGATGGTAACGATCTTACCGGTGGTAATATTACCACTGACCAGAGCAGACGGGTGCACAAAGCCTTAGTTGAAACTCAATCATTTACCAAAATTTGGCTGAATTTTGCCGATTTTGAAGAAAATGCTCTGAAATCTGAATGTGCATTGTTGAACATTTTCCGAACAAGAGTGCTCATCTCTAGTCAAGAACAAGCATTCCGCTGTCTTCAATCATCAGGACAATCACAGAATTGACTGATGATTGATACAGGAGGCCAAGGCTGCTTTCGCTACTTTGCCAATTATTTTGCACTTCCTGGTGAACGTAGATTATCTTCACAGTTCTGCACCACCTTACATCTCCTCACTTATCTCTGTCTATAATCCTACCCATACCATTCGTTCTACTAATGACCTACAGTCCCTGACAGAAGTTATGTCGCTTATCCATGTTATGTAAATCAAAGCTTATAACCTGATGTTAAATTCATCCTTTGGTTTTATAAATTACTCTTTTGAAAGCTACAGTAAAGATGTATATCTTTGTACCGTGTTAGCCAGTAGATAGAAACATATTTAGAGTTGAGAGTCCTCAGTGGTTGATACCTTTTAATGGCTAACTGAAAAGATGGTAACACATTGCAAGCTTTCGAGACTACTCAGGTCTCTTCATCAGGCATAGACTAATACAAAATATGAAGAATCACATATTTATACACCACACAGCACAGAAAAAATGCAATAGGTAAGACAAGTGATGTAAAGCAGAACTGTCATTATGGGAGATAGAGATGAACATAAATATTGGAACTGTTCCAATATTTATGTTCATGTCTATCTCCCATAATGACAGTTCTGCTTTACATCACTTGTCTTACCTATTGCATTTTGAAGAGACCTGAGTAGTCTCGGAAGCTTGCAATTTGTTACCATCTTTTCAGTTAGCCATTAAAAGTATCAACCACTGAGGACTCTCAACTCTAATATTTTTCTTTTGAAAGCTGAAACCCTCCCAATATTGGTTCAGGTTAAGAAAATAAATTGGCATCAATGCTGAAATATTGATCATTTAATGAACATAGAATGGTCAGATTTTGGCAAGACAAAAGTTTTGTCGCCCACAGAAAGTAATGTGATATTCAAACAAATAATTATCTTAAAATACAAATATATGTTGCATAACATTTTGAATTAAGTTGTGGTGCTATTAGAGTCATATTTAATATTTTGTGTGACTTCCATGAGCTTGAAGGACTGCATCCATGTGGTTCAACAATGATTCATACAATTTATTAATGAAGTCATCAGGAATAGCAAAGAATGCAGTCTTACATGCCTCCCAGAGTTCATCTAGATTCCTTGGTTTTGTCTTCCAAGCTTCCTCTTTCATCCTACCCCAAACATGCTCAATAGATGTTCATGTCTGGTGACTGGGCTGGCCAGTCCTTGAGCACTTTGATCTTTTTTGCCTGTAGGAACTTTGTTGTAGAGATGGATGGATGTGATGGAGCACCATCCTGCTGCAAAATTTGACCCCTTTTATGATTTGGAATGTAAGAGGCAGCTAATACTTCTTGATATTTTAGGCTATTGATATTGCCTTCCACCTTGCAAATGTTTCGCACACCCCATACTGAATTTAACCCCAGACCATGATCTTTCCACCACCAAATTTAACTGTTTTCTATGTGTATTTTGGATCCATATGGGCTCCAGTAGGTCTCCTGCAGTATTTGCGGCGGCTGTGGTGTAATTCTACTGAAGATTTATCAGCGAAATCCACCTTCTGCCACTTTTCCAGCTTCCATCTGTTTAGCAGGCTGTGGGACTTTGCAAATGCCACATGTTGTTTTATTTGCCTTTTGTTTAAAGCTGGCTTCTGGGCACTGAATCGACCATGGAGGCCATTTCAAGACAGAATCCTACAAACTGTTCTAGTTGACACAGGGACTTGAGGTGACCAGGCCTGTTGGAGCTCTGCTGCAGTGGAAGAGGGGCTTGCTTTGGATTTTCTAACAAACAAACTTTCCTCCTGAGCAGTTGTCTTGCGGGGTCTGCCGGACCTGGGCTTGTCAAACCCATCTCCAGTCTCTTCAAACCTTTTTTTAATTCTTTGTACTTGACGCTGAGACACACCAAAGGTGCCATCCACCTCTGCAGTGGATCTGGTCTTCAGCCTCTTGATAATCAAGGATTGTGCAGGATTTTTGGCATGTTGTCAGAGCTCAAGTTGCAGTTCAAATGAAGGTCTGGGGTGCTGGGTTTCATTTTATACACACCCACTAATTAACCGATCATTTACTGAGCACTGGTGAGTATGTAAACTAGGATTGGTGCATTATATGACCTGGTGACAAAACTTTTGTCTTGCCAAAACCTGACCATTCTGTGTTCATTAAATGATCAATATTTCAGCATTGATGCCAATTTATTTTCTTAACCTAAACCAAATTTGGGAGGGTTTCAGCTTTCAAAAGAGTAATTTATAAAACCAATGGATGACTTTAACGTCAGGTTATAAGCTTTGATTTACATAACATGGATAAGCGACATAACTTCTGTCAGGGACTGTAAGGGTAACATCCTAAATAATCCAAACCTCCCACTCCCATCTCCAAGACTTCTCACTAGTTGTGTGAATTCTCTGGAATGCTCTACTCAGGACAATTTGATTAATTTGATTTTATTCTTACATAATTTTCTTCCAAATCTGATACCTGTACCATCTATTTACATACCCTCTACACACTTAATGGCTTTCCCTAACTGTACTGTACCCATATTGGCTATTCATCGGTTCATGCAGTGTAATTTGAATACTCTATTTATTATAGTGATGGCTGGACCATACAATACAAATACTTTTTACCATTTTCCTTTTGTGTCTCCCCTATTTCCTCATAAATTGAAAGCATTTTAGGGCCATCCCTCCTCTTAGTAGCTGGTAAATTATGTGTTTACTTTGTTATGTCTTTTTTGTCTGTACAAGTACCCCCTAAAAACGTAGAGTATTGCAGAATATGTTTGCACTGTAGAAATAAAAATTATTATTTTGTGGTTTCCATAACTCAATATTTTTTCCTTCTTGTTGCAATTTGATTGTTGAGGAGTGTAATGAAAAGAAGGTGGACCAATACTGACCTCTGTAGTACCACATTGTTTGCCATGATCCAATAACAAATATGTTTTATTAACACTCTTTGTTTCATATCAAAGAGCCTTTTATGTGACACTGTCTCAAACACCTTTGAAAAGTCCAGATAGATAACATCCACTTCCTCAATATGGTCCAGTTTTCTTGAACTTATCTCCCCATCAAAGTTTAACAAGCTAGTTTTAGAAGATCAAGCTGTCATAAACCTATGATGATTTTGGATGATGAGAATATTTTTTATTGAGATACTCCATTATATAATCTCTTAGACAACCATAAAAGATTTATATTATATTGAATTATTTGCCAGACACAGTTTCTGATCTATATTTGAATATTGGTCCCACGTTTGCTTTGTGCCAGTCCAGTTATACAGACTTTGTTATAATGAAGTTTTTGAATATTAGAAATAATGGTCTCACTGTAATGTCACTGGGCCACTGTAAATAAAAAGGCATTTTGTATATTAGCCTTTCTCTTATCCCCTTCCACCATTTTACCCAGATTATTTTTGAGAGTTTAACACTATAATTTTTGAGTTTATGACTGTTCATATAGTTAAGCCTGTCACTGAGGCTGCTCTTGCAGCAGTTCAGTCACCAGTGGTTCTCAGCCTGGACGGTTGCATCATGGCACCGTTCAGGTTGAAAACTGTTTATCCCCCAGGCATGGATTACGGCGTGGGGCAGAACTACGGAGAGGTGAGGGATATTGTTGTTTTTTTTTTTGTTTTTTTTAAACAAAAGTTGAGGGATTCAGTGTAATTAGGTGTTAGGTGAGAACAGCTGTGTTTGTTATTTTTAAATAAAAAAGTAAAAGTGTGTTTTGTTTTACTTCAAATACGGTACTTTACTCTGGCTGTGTCTTTATTTACCATGTATAGTTGTGCTCAAAAGTTTACATACCCTAGTAGAATTTTTGCTTTCTTGGCCTTTTTTCAGAGACTATGAATGATAACACCAAAACTTTTTCTCCACTCATGGTTAGTGGTTGGGTGAAGCCATTTATTGTCAAACTACTGTGTTTTCTCATTTTAAATCATAATGACAACCCAAAACATTCAAATGACCCTAATCAAAAGTTCACGTACCCTGGTGACTCTGGTCTGATAACACGCACAGAAGTTGACACAAATGGGTTTGAATGGCTACTAAAGGTAACATCCTCACCTGTGACCTGTTTTCTTGCAATTAGTGTGTGGGCATAAAAGCTGAGTGAGTTTCTTTCATCCATCCGCTGACATTTCTGGATTGTGAGTCATGGAAAAGCAAAAGAATTTTCAATGGATCTTCGGGAATAGGTAGTTGAACTGTATAAAACAGGAAAGGGATGCAAAAAGATATCCAAGGAATTGATAATCCCAGTCAGTAGCGTTCAAACTGAAACATCAGTGGCTGGGTGAAAGAGTCTGTTTGTATCCCAGAAATTCAGTCAGCTTTTATGCACACACATTGATTAAAAAAACAAACAAATCTATTTAT
The DNA here is from genome assembly GCA_033576555.1 of Oophaga sylvatica. Taxonomy (NCBI): domain Eukaryota; kingdom Metazoa; phylum Chordata; class Amphibia; order Anura; family Dendrobatidae; genus Oophaga; species Oophaga sylvatica. Next base: position 115,653,526 of record JARQOD010000005.1, read on the forward strand.
GAAAGTTTTTTTTTTTCATGTTAGCCTCTGCACACTGATTACAAGCACACTGATAACAGGTGAGGATGTTACCTTTAGTAGCCAGTCAAACCCATTTTTGCAAATTTCTGTGTATGTTATCAGGCCAAAATCACCAGGGTATGTAAACTTTTTATCATGGTCATTTTCATGTTTTGGGTTGTCATTATGATTTAAAATGAGAAAACACAGTAGTTTGACAATAAATGGCTTAACCTAACAGCTAACCATGAGTGGAGAAAAAGTTTTGTTGTTATCATTCATAGTCTCTGAAAAAAGGCCAAGAAAGCAAAAATTCTGCATGGGTATGTAAACTTTTGAGCACAACTGTAACTATAGGATTAGTATTGGATAGGTGTCTTATAGATGGCTCTCCATGGGCTTGATGTCACTGTACAATGCAAAGGTGACATCAACACCACAAAAATGAGCCCCACTTGCCACCACTACAGGGCAAGTGGGAAGTGCCAGAATTGTCGCATCTAATGCATGCACCTTTTCTGGGTGGCTGCGGGCTGCTATTTTTAGGCTGGGGGTCAAATATCCATAGCCCCTTGCCAGCCTGAGAATACCAGCGCCCAGCTTTCTGCTTTGGCAAGGCTGGTTGTCAAAAATGGGAGGGACCCCACATTGTTTTTTTAATTACTTATTTAAATAATTAAAAAATGCAGCGTGGGGACCCCTCTATTCTTGATAACCAGCCTTGCTGAAGCTGGGAGCTGAGGGTTTGCCTGGCTAGTTATCAAAAATACAGAGGAACCCACACCATTTTTTTCTATTATTATCTATTTACAGCACAGGAGCCACCTGATGAATACTACCATCAGCCTCTCCTGCTCTCGCTGTTATTATCGGCAGCAGGTATCGGATGGGAGCAGTAGTTCCATGAGCTAACACCTGTGACCAGAGGTAAACTTTATACCTCTGATCAAAGCTGAGTGCTCACACTGTCTTTTGACAGCATGGGAACCACGGCTCTCTGACTGGCGGGGATGATTTCACTGCCGATCAGAAGCACATCAGAAGCAGAGTTTGACAGAGCAACAAACACCCGGTAGTCGGGCAGCCGCACCCAGTCAGTGACACGCACTTCATGGTGAAGTCCGTGTTCGGTGTCCTTGCCTGAACAGTAGGTGATTGACACAGATGCTGAACTTTAAAGTTTGGGTTTGCCCATCTCTATTTATTAAGATAATAATTATACTCTTTGAATAAAATTGATTATAGTGTTGAAAAGCATACATAATAGCCTTAATATTTGGGGCATAGAGTAAGCATAGAGTTATTTGAACACATTTAAAGAAGTTATCCCAAGTTCTTTAAGGGAACCTGTCACCCCCCCATGGCAGTTTTAAGTAAAAGAGCCACCTTCAGCAGCGCTAAGGCTGCATTGTGTGAAGGTGGCTCTTATGTTTCTGTTCGCTAGGAACACTTAAATATACACTTTTATAATCTATCGACATACCTCTATTGTGTCAGGGACATACTTTTATTGTGTCTTCTCCCCACGTGTCAATGGTCTCAGCGGTGTCAATCATCCTTCTCTTCTTTCCGGCCCCTGCCCCCTCTCCTTCTTGCGACATCACCGGCGCTTCATGTAGCGGCGGCCCTAGATTCCGCCCCACAGTGTGCTATGATGTATTCACACTCCGGGGCTGGGAATCTGGTGCCAGTGCAGTGAGGATTTCTGCGCCTGCTCTCATCTCCCTTCACTGCTTTTCCCACTGCACAGGTGCCAGATTCCCAGCCCTGCAGTGTGAATACATCACAACACACTGCGGGGCAGGATTTGGGGCAGCCGCTACAGCAGCTGTTATGTTTCGGTAGCTGAGGAGTGCAGGTAAAAAAGGCAATACACCAGAGCAGTTGGAATCTATGGGATTGCAGTACCCTGACTAACCACCACAACTAGAGGCAGCCGTGGAGCGTTCCTACGTTGGTCCTAGACGCCTCGTCACAGCCTGAGAAACCAACTACACCTAAAGATAGAAATAGGAAAGCTATCTGCCCCGGAGCAGAACCCCAAAGATAATAGAAAGCCCCCAAACATGTAATGGCGGTTAGACAAGAGGAAATACTGACACAGAAAGAAAATAGAATGAGCAAACGCTGGGGCCCAAACTATCTAAATAGAAAAGGACAGGAAGGGTACTTACTGCAATCCCAGAAAACCCTGAAAAACACCAACTCTACTAATTTCAAAATCACCTGAGATCAAACGACCTCTACCACCTAAATTAGCTCTCTGGTGTAACAAAATCAAAACAGCAGCCACTGAAAAAACTGGAAAAAGCAAAAGAACAAAACTCAGTGGCTGAACTAAACTGAGAAGGCAGAAGCCCCCGGAGGGAACCCAGAAGGCCCCCAAAGAAGTGCAGGACAAAATGAAAAAATATAGCAACAACACAAAAGAAGAAAAATTCTTATCTGGTAGCAGGAGATGCAGACACGACACAGCAGGCTACAAGGGAAACTGGAAAGAAGGATTCAGACCAGAACAATTGATCACCGGCAACCCTGATGGGAAAATGACTCCCTTATATAAGACCAGTCAGTAACACCTGATTCCCAGTCCTCACAATCTTCACCAGTACCGCTTGTAACCACCAGAGGGAGCCTCTGCTCAGAACTCATCTCAAACCCATTCACAACAGTACCCCCCTTGAGGAGGGGTCACCGAACCCTCATTTGAGCAACCAGGTCGGTCAGGATGAGTTCTATGATACGCACGGATAAGTCTCCTAGCATGGATGTCCGAAGCAAACACCCAAGAATTGTCTTCCTGACCATAACCTCTCCATTTAACCAAATACTGGAGTTTCCGTCTAGAAAAACGAGAATCCAATATTTTCTCAACCACATACTCCAGATTGCCCTCAACCAAAACAGGGTCAGGAGGCACAGCAGCAGGAACCACTGGCTCAACAAACCTCTTCAACAAGGACTTGTGGAACACGTTATGGATCTTAAATGTCCCTGGAAGAAGCAAACGAAAAGAAACAGGATTAATAATCTCCATGATCTTATAAGGTCCAATGAACCTAGGCTTAAATTTAGGAGATGCTACTCTCATAGGAATATTCTTTGAGGACAACCAGACTAAGTCCCCCACTCTAAACCGAGGACCATCAGTCCTATGCCGGTTAGCAAACCGCTGGGCCTTCTCCTGAGAGAGGGATAACCTCTCCACTACCTGGTCCCAAATCTGTTGCATACGCTCCACAACAGAGTCGACACCTGGACAGACAGAAGCCTCCGTCTGTCCTGAAGAAAATCGAGGGTGAAACCCAGAATTACAGAAAAACGGAGACATCAAAGTGGCAGAGCTAGCCCTATTATTAAGAGCAAACTCAGCCAAAGGCAAAAAAGAGACCCAGTCATCCTGATGAGCAGACACAAAGCATCTAAGGTAAGTCTCCAATGTCTGGTTTGTTCTCTCAGTTTGACCATTGGTCTGAGGATGAAATGCCGAGGAGAAAGACAATTGAACACCCAGTTTAGAACAGAAAGTCCTCCAAAATTTGGAAACAAACTGGACTCCTCTGTCAGAGACAATGTTCTCAGGAATGCCGTGTAAACGAACCACGTGCTGAAGGAACAACGGCACCAATTCAGAGGAGGAAGGCAACTTAGGTAATGGCACAAGATGTATCATTTTGGAAAACCTATCACAAATTACCCAGATGGTGGTCATTCTCTGAGAAACAGGAAGATCGGAAATGAAATCCATAGAGATATGGGTCCATGGTCTCTTGGGCACAGGCAATGGCATCAATAAACCACTAGAGCGAGAGCAAGGCTTGGAGCGAGAGCAAGTCCCGCAGGACTGCACAAATTCCCTGACATCACGAGACAAGGTAGGCCACCAAAAGGACCGACTAACCAAGTCTCTGGTACCAAAAATTCCGGGATGCCCAGCCAATGCGGAACAATGAATCTCAGACATCACACTCTTTTTCCATTGGTCCGGGACAAACAATTTTCCAACAGGGCAGCGCTCGGGCCTATCCTCCTGACACCCCTCCAGAGCAAGTCTCAAATTGGGCGAGATGGCGGAAAGAACTACACCCTCTTTCAAAATAACAGAAGGATCAGATAACTCAGGAGAGTCCGCAAGGAAACTCCTCGAGAGGGCATCCGCCTTAACATTCTTAGTGCCAGGAAGAAAGGAAACCACAAAATTAAAACGTGTGAAAAGCAAGGCCCACCTGGCCTGTCTAGGATTGAGTCGCTTGGCAGATTCCAGATAGACCAGATTCTTATGGTCCGTAAGGACCACCACCTGATGTTTGGCTCCCTCCAGCCAATGTCTCCACTCTTCAAAAGCCCACTTCATGGCCAATAACTCCCGATTACCCACGTCATAATTACGTTCAGTAGGAGAAAATTTTCGAGAGAAAAAGGCACAAGGGTTACTTTTAGAAGTCTCTGGATCTTTTTGGGACAAAACGGCACCTGCCCCAATTTCAGAGGCATCAACCTCCACCTGAAATGGCAGAGAAACATCAGGCTGCCGAAGAACAGGAGCAGAAGTGAATCTCTGCTTAAGTTCCTGAAATGCAGAGACTGCCTCAGGAGGCCAATTCACCACATCAGAACCCTTTCTGGTCAAATCAGTTAATGGTTTAACAATAACCGAGAAATTACCAATAAATTTACGATAAAAATTGGCAAAACCCAAAAATCTCTGAAGAGCCTTTAATGAAGTAGGTTGGACCCAATCACAGATGGCCTGAACCTTGACCGGGTCCATCTCAATAACAGATGGGGACAAAATGAATCCCAGAAATGAGATCCTCTGTACGCCAAAAAGACACTTTGATCCCTTCACATACAGAGCATTCTCTCTCAAAATCTGGAACACAGTTCGAACATGTTTCACATGAGAGTCCCAGTCATTAGAAAAATATCAAGATATCATCCAAATAAACAATCAGAAATTTGTCCACAAAATCCCTGAAAATGTCATTCATGAAGGACTGGAAGACGGAAGGAGCATTAGTGAGCCCAAAGGGCATCACTAGGTACTCAAAATGCCCTTCAGGGGTATTGAATGACGTCTTCCATTCATCCCCGTGCTTAATGCGAATAAGGTTATACGCCCCCCTGAGGTCAAGCTTGGTAAACCAAGTAGCGTTTTTCACCCTGGAAAACAGGTCAGAAATCAAGGGTAACGGGTATTGATATTTCACAGTAATATTGTTCAAGAGACGATAATCAATACACGGCCTTAATGAAACATCTTTTTTGGCCACAAAGAAAAAACCGGCACCTAAGGGTGAAGAGGATGGTCTGATATGACCCTTCTCCAATGATTCCTTGATATAAGACCGCATAGCGTCATGTTCAGGTACAGACAAGTTAAAAAGGCGACCTTTAGGGAATTTACTACCCGGCACTAATTCAATAGCGCAGTCATAGCTCCTATGGGGAGGCAAGGATGCAGATTTACTTTCGCTAAACACATCAGAAAAATCAAACAAAAAGTCAGGAACATCCTGAGCCTGGGGGGAGGCAGAAAAAACAGGAGTGTTAGTATTAACACATTGGCAGCCCCAACTGGCCACAGACACAGACTTCCAATCCAAAACAGGATTATGAGACTGCAATCATGGGAAACCCAGCACGATAATGTCATGCAGATTATATAGAACCAAAAATTTGCAGCACTCCTGGTGATCAGGTTCAACCCTCATTATCACCTGAGTAGAAAACTGGGGTTTATTCTCAGCCAAAGGGGTAGAATCGATCCCCAGTAGGGGAATAGACTTCTGTAGGGGTATCAAGGGGAACCCACAATGTTTAGCAAAATCATAATCCATCAGGTTAATAGCTGCTCCAGAATCAACGAAAGCCTGAGCAGAAAATGAGAACAGAGAGCATATCAGAGTGACAGTTAATAAAAACTTAGTCTGAACACTACCCAAGACAACTGAGCGTGCAAAACGTCTTCCCCGCTTAGGGCAGACTGAAATAGCATGAGAGGCATCACCACAGTAGAAACATAACCCATTGCGCTTTCGAAACTCATGACGCTGTGCCCCAGACACCACTCTATCACACTGCATGGTTTCAGGAGCTGGTTCACAAGGCATCACCATTCCACGCATACTTCTCCGCTCACGCAAACGTCTGTCAATTTGAATCGCTAATGACATAGAATCATTGAGACCAGAGGGGACAGGGAATCCCACCATAACATCCTTTACATTATCTGACAGACCCTTCCGGAAAAGGGCCGCCAAAGCGTCGTCATTCCATTTGGTCAGGACTGCCCACCTACAGAATCTCTGACAGTATAACTCAGCCTCATCAAGCCCCTGATTTAATGCCAACAAGGCTTTTTCAGCTTGATCAGTGACATTAGGCTCATCGTACAATAACCCCAAAGCCTGAAAAAACGCATCAACATCACTCAAAACAGGATCCCCAGGTATCAGGGAAAAAGCCCAATCCTGAGGATCGCCGCGCAGGAGAGAGATGATAATTTGAACCTGCTGCGCTGCGTTTCCTGAGGACTTAGATTTTAAGGCAAAAAACAATTTACAATTATTTTTGAAATTCTGAAACTTAGCTCGATCCCCTAAAAACAAATCTGGCATGGGGATCCTAGGTTCCAAAACAGGCAACCCAGCAAGATATGCAGCAATACTCCGAACCTCAGTGGCAAGCTGATCCACACGGCCAGACAACTGTGCAAACTCCATTGGGAGAAAAGATCCTCCCCAGCACCCAGAGATACAGAGGGAAAAAAAAAAATGCAACAAACAGAAAAATATCTCTGGCAACTCTGACAACCTTTTTTCTATCACAATATTTTTTCCCTTCTGTGAGTACCATACAATTTTCAATTTCAAGGGCCGGTGATACTGTTATGTTTCGGTAGCTGAGGAGTGCAGGTAAAAAAGGCAATACACCAGAGCAGTTGGAATCTATGGGATTGCAGTACCCTGACTAACCACCACAACTAGAGGCAGCCGTGGAGCGTTCCTACGTTGGTCCTAGACGCCTCGTCACAGCCTGAGAAACCAATTACACCTAAAGATAGAAATAGGAAAGCTATCTGCCCCGGAGCAGAACCCCAAAGATAATAGAAAGCCCCCAAACATGTAATGGCGGTTAGACAAGAGGAAATACTGACACAGAAAGAAAATAGAATGAGCAAACGCTGGGGCCCAAACTATCTAAATAGAAAAGGACAGGAAGGGTACTTACTGCAATCCCAGAAAACCCTGAAAAACACCAACTCTACTAATTTCAAAATCACCTGAGATCAAACGACCTCTACCACCTAAATTAGCTCTCTGGTGTAACAAAATCAAAACAGCAGCCACTGAAAAAACTGGAAAAAGCAAAAGAACAAAACTCAGTGGCTGAACTAAACTGAGAAGGCAGAAGCCCCCGGAGGGGACCCAGAAGGCCCCCAAAGAAGTGCAGGACAAAATGAAAAAATATAGCAACAACACAAAAGAAGAAAAATTCTTATCTGGTAGCAGGAGATGCAGACACGACACAGCAGGCTACAAGGGAAACTGGAAAGAAGGATTCAGACCAGAACAATTGATCACCGGCAACCCTGATGGGAAAATGACTCCCTTATATAAGACCAGTCAGTAACACCTGATTCCCAGTCCTCACAATCTTCACCAGTACCGCTTGTAACCACCAGAGGGAGCCTCTGCTCAGAACTCATCTCAAACCCATTCACAACAGTACCCCCCTTGAGGAGGGGTCACCGAACCCTCATTTGAGCAACCAGGTCGGTCAGGATGAGTTCTATGATACGCACGGATAAGTCTCCTAGCATGGATGTCCGACGCAAACACCCAAGAATTGTCTTCCTGACCATAACCTCTCCATTTAACCAAATACTGGAGTTTCCGTCTAGAAAAACGAGAATCCAATATTTTCTCAACCACATACTCCAGATTGCCCTCAACCAAAACAGGGTCAGGAGGCACAGCAGCAGGAACCACTGGCTCAACAAACCTCTTCAACAAGGACTTGTGGAACACGTTATGGATCTTAAATGTCCCTGGAAGAAGCAAACGAAAAGAAACAGGATTAATAATCTCCATGATCTTATAAGGTCCAATGAACCTAGGCTTACATTTAAGAGATGCTACTCTCATAGGAATATTCTTTGAGGACAACCAGACCAAGTCCCCCACTCTAAACCGAGGACCATCAGTCCTATGCCGGTTAGCAAACCGCTGGGTCTTCTCCACCAGAGGGAGCCTCTGCTCAGAACTCATCTCAAACCCATTCACAACAAGCAGCGCCGGTGACGTCGCAAGAAGGAGAGAAGGCGGGGGCCGGAAACAAGAGGGGGATGATTGACACCGCTGAGGCCGTTGACACAGGGGGAGAAGACATAACTCCCTGACACAATAGAGGTATGTCGGACAGATTATAAAAGTGCATATTTCAGTGTTCCTGGCGATTAGAAATATAAGAGTCACCCTCACAGAACTCAGCCTTAGTTTTGCTGAAGGTGGCTGTTTTACTTAAAAAGGTCCTGGGGGGGCAACAGTTTCCCTTTAAGTGGTTTAAATTGCAAATTACTTTAAAAACTAGAAATTTTCAATGTATGTCCTATGTACAGTATTTCCTTTGTGTTCTCAAGAATTAAGGTATTTTTAATTTTATATTGTACAGCTTGTTGTCTAAGTTACTGGCCACCCTGCAGTCTCAGAGTAGTCAATCACCTGGGTAGAGCTAGAAGGAACTATGCTTTAGAGACTGATTGTGCCACTATGAAACTAGATTGATCACAGGATCTGATCAGCCTCAATGCCTCTGCTCTTCTCCCATGCAAATGAGACAAAGCTGTCTCTGCTAGTAGCCTGAGAAAGAGCAAAGTTTCAACAAGCAGCAATTTTCAGAAGCGCACTACCTCTGCAAAGCATGAAGTAAGCGGCTGAGCGCAGTACGTTCCTGAAGAAAATAAATTGCAGCAAACCCTTCAAAAGCAATACTAAATAAGAGTACCAGGTCTTTAGTTAATCTTTCATGTCAGAACTTTTAATACAACTCTCATATTTTTCGAACAGATGCTGGACAGTAACCTCTAATTGCTGTTACAGCAGCGCTCATAAAAGTTATCACTAAGCTTTTTGCAAGCTTTTATTACACCTAAAACTGAGGCAATTTGAAATGAGATGAGCAACTATTCTGAAATTCGATTAGAATTCCATTTGCCCAATTTAACCTGACATTTTATTTTGTGTGAATTGTTTTGTAATAGTAGCTCAATGTAATAGTAGCTCAATGGGATTATACCAGACAGGCTGGATTTTTCTCACCACATGCATCAATAAGATGTGTCTATACTAGAGATGAGCGACTTTGCCTTTTTTAGGGTCGAGTCGGGTTTCAAGAAACCCTACTTTCTCAAAAGTCGAGTTGAACGAAGTCGGCCGATTAACGGAAAAGGTTGGGTCGGAGTCGAAAATCCGACCCCAATGCAAATCAATGGGGAATAAAAGTCGGCAGTGAGTGGAAGACAGTAAACACACCTACAGTGCCCATTTCAATGCCAACGACATCAATTCTTATTACTTAAGCTTAAGTCAAGCTTAATTTACTTTAAACTTTGAAACATTGAAAACTGGGGGTTATTTGGCTAAAGTTGTGGGGGGGCATGGCTGGCTCCAGGTTTTCATGGGCCCCGGGCCAAAGAGTCTCAGTGGGCCGTTAAAACACATACCTGTTATGATTTGGTAGCTGAGGAGAGCAGGCAAAAACGGCAATACACCAGAGAGGTTGGAATCTACTGGATTGCAGTACCCTGACTAACCACCACAACTAAAGGCAGCCGTGGAGCGTTCCTACGTTGGTCCTAGACGCCTCGTCAGCCTGAGAGGTTAACCACACCTAAAGATAGAAAGAGGAAAGCTATCTGCCCCGGAGCAGATCCCCAAAGAACATAGGAAGCCCCCAAACATGTAATGGCGGTTAGACAAGAGGAAATACAGACACAGACAGAAAATAGTAAGAGCAAACGTTGGGGCCCAATCTGCCTAGAAAGAAAAAGGATAGGAAGGACACTTACTGCAATCCAAAAAAACCCTAAAAAATACCAACTCTGCTAATTGCAAAAACACCTGAGATCACACGACCTCTACCACCTAAATTAGTTCTCTGGTGTAACAAAACTCAGCCGCAGCCACTGAAAAAACTGGAAAAGGCAAATGAACAAATAACAGTGGCTCAAATAAACTGAGAGGAGCACAAGCCCCCGGAGGGGACCTGGCTGACCTCCACAGAAGTGCAGGGAACAATGCAAAAAGCAAGCACAAAAATAAAAACAGAAAATATCTTATCTGAGAGCAGGAGAAGAGGCAAGACTCAGCAAGCTTCCAAGTGAACCAGGAACCACAGTTGAGACAAGAACAATTGATCACCGGCAACCATGATGGGAGGGAACCTCCCTTATATAAGACCAGTCTGTAACTCCTGATTGCCAATCCTCATTGAATGGTTCAGTACTGTGTGTAACCACCAGAGGGAGCTTCTGCTCAGAATTCATTTCTAACACATTCACAACACATACCACAATTCATGAGGCTCCGATACGGCACAGAAATATAGGTATAGTACAATGCCAAATACTTCACTTCTTACAATACATGAGTGATATCTATTGTAAATTCTACAATAGCTCCAAAACTTGACAGTATATTCCTCCATACAGTATTATGGGCAACCATATAGTTCGCCATACAGAATAATGAGCCCCATATATTGCTCCATACAGAATGGGCTCCATATAATGCTCCATACAGAATAGGCCCCATATGTGCTCCATCTGATGCTCCATATAAAAAAGAACCCCATATTATTATTATTATAGATTTTTATAGCGCCATTTATTCCATGGCGCTTTACATGTGAAGAGGGGCAAATATAGACAAGTACAGTAAACATGAGCAATACAAGGCACACACAAGTACAGAAGGAGAGAGGACCCTGCCCGCGAGGGCTCACAATCTACAGGGATGGGTGAGGATACACTAGGAGAGGGAAGAGCTGATCGTGCGGTGGTTCAGTAGACTGATGATCACTGCAGGTTGTAGGCTTGTCGGAAGAGGTGGGTCTTCAGGTTCTTTTTGAAGGTTTCCATGGTAGGCGCGAGTCTGATGTGTTGGGGTAGAGAGTTCCAGAGTATGGGAGAGGCTCGGGAGAAGCTTTGTATGCGGTTGTGGGAAGAAGAGATAAGAGGGGAGTAGAGGAGGAGATCTTGAGAGGATCGAAGGTTGCGTGTGGGTATGTACCGGGAGACCATGTCACAGATGTATGGAGGAGACAGATTGTGGATGGCTTTGTAGGTCATGGTTAGGGTTTTGAACTGGAGCCTCTGAACGATAGGAAGCCAATGAAGGGCTTGGCAGAGAGGAGAGGCTGGGGAATAGCGGGGAGACAAGTGTATTAGTCGTGCAGCAGAGTGCAGGATGGATTGGAGTGGTGCCAGAGTGCTAGAGGGAAGGCCAGAGAGTAGGAGGTTGCAGTAGTCGAGGCGGGAGATGATGAGGGCATGCACTAGTGTTTTTGTACTTTCATGGTCAAGGAATGCACGGATCCGGGAAATATTTTTGAGTTTGAGACGGCAGGAGGAGGCTAGGGTTTGGACATGTGGCTTGAAAGAGAGGGCAGAGTCGAGGATCACTCCGAGGCACCGAGCGTGCGGGACTGGGGAAAGTGAGCAGCCGTTGATGTTAATGGACAGGTCTGGTGGGGGGGTAGAGTGAGATGGGGGAAAGATGATGAATTCTGTTTTGTCCATGTTCAGTTTTAGAAAGCGAGCAGAGAAGAAAGCAGAAATAGCAGACAGACATTGTGAGATTTTAGTCAGTAAGGAGGTGAGGTCAGGTCCAGATAGGTAGATCTGCGTGTCATCGGCGTAGAGATGATACTGAAGACCATGGGATTCTATGAGCTGTCCCAGGCCGAGGGTGTAGATGGAGAAGAGTAGGGATCCAAGAACTGAACCTTGGGGAACACCGACAGACAGGGGGCGAGGTGAGGATGTGGTTTGGAGAGGGAGACACTGAATGTTCGGTTTGTTAGATATGATGAGATCCAGGATAGGGCCAAGCCTGTGATGCCAAGTGATGAGAGAATCTGTAACAGGAGGGAATGGTCCACAGTGTCGAAGGCAGAAGACAGGTCCAGGAGAAGGAGGACAGAGTAGTGACGCTTGCTCTTGGCGGTTAGTAGGTCGTTGGTGACTTTAGTTAGGGCAGTTTCAGTTGATACTCTAGTATATGATGGGCCCCATATATGATGCTCCAGTGTGTGATGAGCCCCATATAATGCTCCAAATATAATGGTCCCCATATATAATGCTCCATATATAATGGTTTCCATATGATGCTCCATATATAATGGGCCCCATATGATGCTCCAGTATATGATGTGCCCCATGGATGATGTGTCATGTGTGCATCGCCACGAAGATCGTCGCGGTTGCACATTCTGACTTCTCACAGCTGAGTTGCTGTTTCTTTGTGTTTGGCAGTTAGGGAGTTAATTCTGTCTGTGCTCAGTTCTGGGACTGGGTGCAGTTTCTCCCGGCTGCAATTAATTATTTGTTGATTGGTTTCCTTTAAATCTCTGGTTTTCTGTGTTGGGAGTTGCCAGTGAAATTCTTCATGCAGACCACAGATAGGATTGTATCTGTATAGACTTAAGTTAAAGAGCTCCTTAGTTGTTTTAAGCTCACCTTGCTTAGAGTTTAATATCCCAGATCATTTATGTTCCTTCTGTGTTTGAGTGTGTATGCAAGTCTGTGTTTTCTCCAGTCTGTCCTATATGTCTAATCTGTGTATTTAGCAGAGATCAGCCCATATCCCTTTGGTGGTAATCAGAATCCTTCTTAGGACTGATTACAGGGTTCAGGGACTGATAGGAGACAGGGTTAGGCTGGAGACTTGGACCTCTGAACCATTATCAGTACCTCCAAGGTGAGGGATTAGTTAGGACCCCAGTTTAGGGTCAGGTTAGACCCCCGGTCCTCCTCTTTCCTGTGACAGTGTATCAAGTCCTCAAGATTAACCCTGAGTTCAACGGATATCGTGTCAGGTAAATCTATTCTATATTTACATGCTGATGTTGCTAATCTATATGTTGTATAGAGTGTTTTTCTTTTAAGAATAGTTTACTGACATCGTACACATATCATAAGACCGCGTGACATTTTCACTGGCCCATAAAATTATTCCCAGTTGCCATGGATCCAGTAGCCCAGCTGGCTCTGCAGTTGCAGGGATTATCCATGGAGCTGACGGACATTAAGTCCAAAGTTTTGTCTCCCTCGGAGCAAACCAGATTTGAACCTAAAGTAGCTCTCCCGGACAGGTTCACTGGTGGGGGAGACAAATTTTTTACCTTCAGGGAAGCATGTAAATTGTATTTTCGGCTTCGGCCTCGATCATCAGGGAGTGAAGAGCAGAGAGTGGGAATTGTTATCTCGCTCCTACAAGGGGACCCTCAATCCTGGGCCTTCTCCCTTCCTCCGGGATCCCCGGCTCTACAGTCAGTAGATCGATTTTTTACTGCCCTGGGTTTGGTATATGATGACCCAGATCGGGTCTCTCTTGCTGAGACAAAATTACGTAAGATACAGCAGGGAGATCGTCCGGCGGAGGAATTTGCTTCTGAGTTCCGTAGATGGGCCACAGAGACTCAGTGGAATGACCCAGCTCTTAGGAGCCAGTTTTGTCATGGGCTTTCTGACAAATTAAAGGACGTTTTGGCTCAGTATGATTCTCCTCCATCACTGGAGGCTGCTATGGCCCTAGCTATCCGTACTGATAGACGGCTCCGGGAGAGGTGCGAGGTAACTCCGCCCCCTGTTGTTACTCCACCTACTACTAAAGTCCCTTATGTTGAGGTTCCCCTTGTCTGTTCGGAGGAGCCTATGCAGTTGGGAGGGACATCATTTCGTAGGAGGGGATTGGCGGTACGCCGCAGGACTAGAAGGTGTTTCTTCTGCGGGAAAGAGGGACATTTTGTTGGGGGATGTCCATCCCGTGCCTTGTTGAGCAAAAAGTCACCGGAAAACTGTTAATCCCAGGTTGTGTGGTGGACGACAACCTGGGAGTATGTATTTCGTCCGCTAGTTCTTCTCAGTTCCTTGTACCAGTGGAGGTGGTGGTTGGTACGAGAGTGGAGAGATTGTCTGTTCTTCTTGATAGTGGTTCCGGGGCTAATCTGGTTGACGCTCAGTTTGCTCAGGCTCAAGGTATGCATCTGAGTGTATTGGTCAAACCGATCCCTATATTCTCCATTGACGCCAGGCCTCTCGGCCAAGGTAGCTTTGTTCATGAGGTTCATAACATTGACCTTCGGGTAGGGCAATACATAGGGAACTATTATCTTGTTATGTGTTGGAGGGTCTACCTACTCCTATTGTGTTGGGACTTCCTTGGTTGGTTAAACATAACCCTGTGATTAATTGGCAGTCCAGAGATATAAGCCAATGGGGGAGTTTTGCAAAAGTAACTGCATGAACACAGTCATCAGTGCGGTTGTGCCTAGTACATTGCCTCCTTTTTTGGAGGACTTTGGGGATGTGTTCTCTGAGGAGGGGTGTCAGGAGTTGCCTCCTCATCGCGTGTATGACTGCTCTATTAATTTACTTCCTGATGCTAAGTTACCTAAAGCTAGGTTATATAACCTTTCTGGTCCTGAGAGGCAGGCTATGAAAGATTATATTTCGGAAAGTCTGGCCAAAGGGCATATTAGACCTTCATCTTCCCCAGTGGCCGCGGGGTTCTTCTTTGTGAAGAAAAAAGATGGAGGCCTACGCCCTTGCTTGGATTTCCGCGAACTTAATCGGATTACTGTTCGAGATCCGTATCCACTCCCTCTGATTCCTGATCTCTTCAATCAAATTGTTGGCGCCAAATGGTTTTCTAAATTGGATCTCAGGGGGGCGTATAATCTGATTAGGATAAAAGAGGGGGATGAGTGGAAAACGGCGTTTAACACGCCGGAGGGACATTATGAGAACCTTGTCATGCCTTTTGGTCTGACTACTGCACCAGCAGTATTCCAACATTTTGTTAATGACATTTTTCGTCATCTGGTGGGGCTGTTTGTGGTCGTATATTTGGATGACATTTAATTTACTCACCAGATCTTGTGTCTCACCAGGAGCATGTGAGACAGGTGTTGCAGATCTTGCGAGACAATAAACTATACGCCAAACTGGAAAAGTGTGTATTCGCCGTACAGGAACTTCAGTTTTTGGGTTTCTTGGTGTCAGCCTCCGGTTTCCGTATGGACCCTGAAAAGGTGAGAGCAGTGCTTGAATGGGATCAGCCAGAGGATCTTAAGGCTCTGCAGCGTTTTCTGGGGTTTGCTAACTACTACCGGAAATTTATTTGTAATTTCTCATCTGTTGTCAAACCTCTCACTGACATGACAAGAAAAGGGACGGATTTTTCTAAATGGTCGGACAAAGCTTGCCAAGCTTTTTCCTCTTTGAAAAAATGTTTTGCTTCGGCACCCGTTCTCATCCAACCAGATGCATCACAGCCGTTCGTTGTGGAGGTGGACGCGTCTGACGTAGGGGTGGGTGCAATATTGTCCCAGGGTCCGTCCCCTGGTAAATGGCATCCGTGCGCTTTCTTTTCTAAAAAATTGTCGTCCGCCGAAAGGAATTATGATATCGGCAATAGGGAACTTTTGGCCATTAAGTTGGCTTTTGAAGAATGGCGTCACTTTTTGGAGGGGGCAGTCCACCTGGTCACCGTCATTACTGATCACAAGAACCTGCTGTATTTGGAATCTGCTAAGCGTCTGAATTCCAGACAAGCTCGATGGTCGTTGTTTTTTACCAGGTTTAATTTTGTTGTCACTTATCGCCCTGGATCTAAGAATGTTAAGGCGGATGCCTTGTCTCGCAGTTTCCCAGGGGCCGGGAAAATGGATGACCCGATTCCTATCCTTCAGGAGGGGGTGGTAGTGTCGGCTGTATGTTCTGAGCTTGAGGAGGAGGTGTTAGAGGCTCAGGGGGACGCCCCTGCAGGACCTCCAGGGAGACTGTTTGTCCCAAATCAGTTGAGACAAAAGGTTATTGAGGCACATCATAATTCTGCTTTAGCAGGACATCCAGGGAGTAAGGCTACTTTAGATCTCCTTTCTCGCCGGTTTTGGTGGCCTAACGTTAATAAAGATGTTTTAACTTTTGTCGCGTCCTGTGGGGTTTGTGCTCGCTCTAAGACCCCTCATACCCGTCCGTCTGGGACCCTCTTACCCTTGAAACTTCCGGAGCGTCCATGGACTCATTTGTCTATGGACTTCATCACGGACCTTCCTCAGTCGTCAGGGAAGACTGTCATACTGGTGGTTGTTGACAGGTTCAGTAAGATGGCACATTTCATTGCTCTTCCTGCCCTCCCTAATGCTAAAACTCTGGCGCAGGTGTTCATTGGGGAGATTGTGAGACTTCATGGGTTGCCTTCTGATGTGGTGTCAGATAGGGGGTCTCAGTTTGTGTCCAAGTTTTGGAGGGCATTTTGTTTACGTCGGGGGATGCAATTGTCATTTTCCTCGGCTTTTCATCCGCAGACCAATGGTCAGACAGAGCGTCTGAATCAAAGCCTAGAGACTTATCTTCGGTGTTTTGTCTCAGAGAACCAGGAGGACTGGTCTTCTTTCTTGCCTCTGGCAGAGTTCGCTCTTAACAACAGGGGGAGCGAGTCCACTGGTAAGTCCCCGTTTTTTGGGCATATGGTTTTCATCCCCAGTTTTGTACATTCAATGGGGGGGGCCCTTCTGGGGTTCCTGAGGAGGAGCGTTTCTCGTCGTCACTTGCTTCAGTGTGGAGAGGTGTATTGAATAATCTGAGTGCTATGGGGAACCGTTATAAACGTATGGCTGATAGGAGGAGAGTTTCTGGTCCAGATCTTAATGTGAACGATCTGGTATGGTTGTCTACCAGGAATATAAAACTTAAAGTTCCCTCCTGGAAGCTGGGCCCAGATTCATCGGGCCGTACAGGATCAGTTCCATAATTAATCCTGTGGCATTTCGTCTGGACCTCCCTCCTACGTTTAAAATTCATAATGTGTTCCACAAGTCATTACTTAAGAGGTACGTGGCACCAGTCATACCATCACCTCTACCTCCTCCTCCAGTGGTGGTCAATGGTAACTTGGAGTTTCAAGTGTCAAAGATCATTGACTCACGTCTGAATCGCCGGTCCCTTCAGTACTTGGTGCATTGGAAGGGGTATGGTCCAGAGGAGAGGACGTGGGTTTTCCTGCGTCTGACATTAACGCAGTGTCAGTATTCCGGGTTTTCTAGGTAACTTTGTCAATGATTTTGCCCTTTGTTAAAATGGAGTTTGCTGTTTTGTGTGCCCTACTTCCTGTTCGTTTGTTTTAAAACCCGGCTCAGGTGCTGGCTTCACTGCTGGAATATTCTGCTTCCGTTTCCCTGCAACCCAGCTGCTTTGTTCCTCACAGATCTTTTGTGTATTTACCAGGAAAGTGCATAACCTTATCTTCAGGTGTTTCTCAGCCACAGCAGTTTCTACCCATGGCTCTGGACATTCTCTGCATACATAAGTTGCACATACTGTGTTATCACTAAACTGTTGACTTGGGAATTTAACCCTTGGTTCACTCCATCTGATAAGAACTGTGTTTCTGAACTGTTGCTGTTTAACCCTTCGTGCATTACCTCTGGTGAGAGCTGTTGGAACTGTTACTGGAACCTTACTGACATATGAACTTGTTGTTGGACTTCACTGAATTAAGCCACAACTGAGATTAACTTGTTCCTGGACCTCCCTGTGTTTTCTGCATACCTGGATCTGACTCTTCACACACCAGCAGTGTGTAAATCCAGCCACGTTACCTGTGCATCAGACTTACCTTGTGGTCACATTTGTGTGAGGACTCCGTCGTAAGAACTTTACCACCCTCGCTATAGAGGTTCAAGGACTTATATATCCGGATTCATATAACTGGACTTGTGTATATATATATATGGACTCATTGCATGTCACTACGGGTTGTTTGAATATTGTTTTTGGGTGTTTTGCTGTTTCACAAATACATTATTTGCATTCAAAGAAACCCGTCTCTGATTGTTCATTGCCCCACGCTATCAGAATCCTCGAGTTCCTACAATAGTATTACAGGATATTCCAGCCTAAAAAAGAGGATTCTGCTGGGGCAATGACGGAGACACGGGCAGACAAATTGTTCACCATAGTTAACTCCTTGCAGCAGGAGGTGGCGGCTGCACACAATCAGATTAGAGACTTGGAGTCTCGGGTTAACCACAATGCACAGGGGTTTGGTCAGGCTTTCCAAGATCTACGTTCTAGGTTAGGAGTCCTGGAGGCCTTACCTACTGAGCCTACCTCATCCACCAGTATGCCCAAATTGCCTCCATTCCGTTTTAATGGTGACCGAAGTCAATTCCGTGGGTTTGTTAATCAATGTATATTATTTTTTGATGTACATGCCTCCTACTACCGGTCTGATAGATCTAAGGTTCTATGTATTATTATGTTGTTGACATCACGTGCACTGGCTTGGGCAAATCCTATGGTTGAAAGTCATGATACCCGTCTAAATAATTTGGACAATTTTCTGGCAGCCATGGCGCAAATGTTCGACGATCCCAACCGCCGTGCTACCGCTGAATCTGCCTTGCTTTCCTTACGCCAGGGGAAACGGTCAGTCATAGAATATGTTACTGAATTTAAAAGGTTAGTGGTGGACACCCAGTGGGAAAACAATGCTTTATTACCAATCTTTAGAAAAGGTTTGTCAAATGCAATCAAGGATGAGCTAGCTCGTTCAGAGTCTCCACAGGAGTTTGAATTGTTTATACAGCACTGTGTACGTATTGATATCCGTTTAACTGAACGCAGACAAGAAAAATGGGCCGCTGTAAATCGCATTACTAATTACTCTCTTCCGTCCAGGGAAACCACAGGCAAAAACCCGCGAGAGGCTGAGGAGGTGCCTATGCAGGTGGACTCACTGCAGAGACGTGAGAATAATGAACGCCGCGAACACCGTCTCCGTGAGCGCTTATGTTTCTATTGTGGTCAATCGGACCATTTCCTCATCAATTGTCCTAAATGTCCTAGGCGACCCAACAAGGTGTTGGCGGTAGTAGGGGATTATGATAATACAGACGCTGAGTCTGAAGTTTCGGAAACCAGTCTACATCTAGATGCGGTTTTTCCCCCAATACTGATGCCGACTTCCCCTAAAGATCAAGGGGAGAAATATTCACATTGTTCTCTTCCTATACAGATTCAGTGGGAGGAACAGTGGATATCAAGTTCTGCCATGATAGACTCTGGAGCAGGTGGGAATTTCATGGATTCTTCTTTTGCAAAGGAACATGGTATAAAGACACAACTAAGAGCTTCACCAATCACTATGGAAACGGTGGATGGTTCCCCATTAGTTTCTGGACCAGTAGATCGGGAGACAGTGCCTCTGGAGTGTAAGATGGAACCAGACCATCAAGAAACACTTTCATTCATGTTAATATCTTCTCCTCATTTTCCTGTAATTTTAGGAATTCCCTGGTTACGGTCACAAAATCCAATCATCAATTGGGAAACCAAGGAGATAACCTTTCTCCCGAAGTGCAGTTCTACCATCAGTCCAACTGTGGCGGCTCCAGTTACCCAGAACTTGGAAGAGGTGATACAGGTACCTACTCTCCCTCTGATTTATCAGGAATTCTCAGACATTTGTGATAAAAGGAAGGCAGATCAACTTCCCCCACATAGACCGTATGACTGCCCCATAGAATTGCTTCCTGGAGCAGCGATTCCTTTCGGCCATGTTTACCCGTTGGCGGCTCCGGAATTAAAATCTTTACGAGAGTATATAGATGAGAATTTAGCCAAGGGGTTTATCCGACCATCTTCTTCACCAGCGGGAGCTCCAATATTCTTTGTAAAGAAGAAGGATGGTACTCTAAGACCCTGCATTGACTACCGGGAGTTAAATAAGGTAACCATTCGTAACAGGTACCCGTTGCCCCTAATTCCAGAATTGTTGGAAAGAGTTCGCCAGGCCAAAGTATTTACCAAATTAGATCTTCGTGGGGCATATAATTTACTCCGTATACGGCCCGGAGACGAATGGAAGACAGCTTTTAGATGCCGGTATGGACATTTTGAATATTTGGTGATGCCATTCGGACTCTGTAACGCTCCTGCTGCTTTTCAACATTTAGCCAACGACATTTTCAGGGATTTATTGGACCAATATGTGGTAATTTACCTTGATGACATCTTAATCTTTTCTGACTCCTCCTACAGGAACATCAGGAACATGTCAAGACCGTACTTAGACGTTTGAGAGATAATCATTTGTACATCAAACTCGAAAAGTGTGAGTTCCATTGTTCTGAAATTCAATTTTTAGGCTATGTTATCTCGCCTCAGGGATTGAATATGGAGTCCAGCAAGATCCAGGCAATCTTGGACTGGCCGGTACCAGGAAACATTAAGGAGGTACAACGATTCATTGGCTTTGCTAACTTTTATAGACGGTTTATCCGAAATTTTTCAGAAATTGTCCGTCCCATCACTCTCCTCACCAAGAAGGGGAAGAAGTTTGAATGGTCTTCGCAAGCTCAGGAAGCCTTTGATCGCCTGAAGGGTTGTTTTACCACGGCTCCAATATTGATGCATCCGGATCCTGCACAGCCTTTTATCGTGGAGGTGGACGCGTCTGACTGTGCATTGGGAGCTATCCTCTCACAACGTACCGGAGACAAAGGTTTGCTGCACCCGTGTGCCTTCTTCTCTCGTAGGTTATCTTCTGCAGAACTGAACTATGATGTGGCAGATAAGGAACTTTTGGCAATTATTTCTGCCTTTAAGGAATGGAGACACCATTTGCAGGGGGCAACTCAGCAGGTAGTAGTACTCACGGATCATCGCAATTTGGAATTCCTTAAGTCTGCCAGATGTCTTTCTCCTCGACAAGCTAGGTGGAGTTTGTTCTTGAACCAGTTTAATTTTATTATTTCGTACCGCCCAGGTTCACGTAATGGGAAAGCTGACGCATTATCCCGAATCCATACCGTGGATTCCGTGCCTGGGACCCCGTCGAAGACCATCTTGTCGGAGGCCAATTTCGTTGGAGTGCTCCGGAACCGGGACTTGTGGCAGGAGATCAAGCTGGCCTATGACGGTGACGTATTTCTTGCAGCTCCACCTGACAATGTGAATCTTGTCCTTCGGAATGGTGTGTGGCTTAGAGATCGATGTATTTATGTCCCAGAGGCTGTAAGACTTCGAGTTCTCAAATTGGTCCACGACTCTAAATTGGCTGGTCATAGGGGGTACAGAAGACGCAGGAATTGTTAACTCGTTTTTTTTGGTGGCCTACCTGCTTGAAGGATGTGAATGACTATGTCCGCTCTTGTGAAGTTTGTGCCCGGTACAAGGTTCCTCGCGTTTCACCTACTGGTCTTCTTAAACCGCTACCTGTACCGTCTCGCCCTTGGGGTCTATTTCGATGGACTTTATTGTGGAGTTACCCACCTCTGGTGGTAAAAATACTATTTTGGTGGTAGTAGATCGTTTAACGAAAGCTGCTCATTTCATTCCGTGTGCTGGTCTTCCCTCAGCTACAGAGACAGTAGATCTAGTTATCCAGAACATTTTCCGGCTGCATGGGGTACCAGATGACATCATTTCTGACCGGGGAATACAATTTACCTCTAGATTTTGGAAAGGATTTTGTTCTGCGCTCCACATTAATGTTTGCTTGTCTTCTGCATACCATCCTCAGACCAACGGGCAGACCGAACGGACAAATCAAACCTTGGAGCAATATCTACGCTGTTACGTCAGTCATTTGCAGGACGATTGGCTGAAGCTACTTCCTCTAGCGGAATTTTCGTACAACAACTCCCAAAGCAGTTCCACGAAGGTAACGCCTTTTTTTGCCAACCTGGGTTATCATCCAAGTATTTTGCCTAGGTCTCCGGTTACGATTTCGGTACCAGCGGTTGAAGACAGAGTGACGGCGTTGCAACGTAACATAGTAACATAGTAACATAGTTATTAAGGTTGAAGGAAGACTTTAAGTCCATCTAGTTCAACCAATATCCTATCCTAACCTGCACTAACATGTTGATCCAGAGGAAGGCAAAAAAACCCCAAGTGGCAAACAGTAAGCTTCACATTGGGGAAAAAAATTCCTTCCCGACTCCACATACGACAATCAGACTAGCTCCCTGGATCAACGCTGTATCTAGGAAACTAGTGAATATAGCCTGTAATATTATACTTTTCAAGAAAGGCATCCAGTCCCCTCTTAAATTTTAGTAAGGAATCACTCATTACAACATTAGACGGCAGAGAGTTCCATAGTCTCACTGCTCTTACAGTAAAGAATCTGCATCTGTGATTATGGCTAAACCTTTTTTCCTCCAGACGTAGAGGATGCCCCCTCGTCCCCGTCACAGGTCTAAGAGTAAAAAGATCATTAGAAAGGTCTTTGTACTGTCCCCTCATATATTTGTACATTGTAATAAGATCACCCCTAAGCCTTCGTTTTTCCAAACTAAATAACCCCAAGTGTAATAACCTGTCTTGGTATTGCAGACCCCCCAGTTCTCTAATAACCTTGGTCGCTCTTCTCTGCACCCGCTCCAGTTCAGCTATGTCTTTCTTATACACCGGAGACCAGAACTGCACACAGTATTCTAAGTGTGGTCGCACCAGTGACTTGTATAGAGGTAAAATTATGTTCTCCTCATGAGCATCTATGCCTCGTCTAATGCATCCCATTATTTTATTTGCCTTGGCAGCAGCTGCCTGACATTGGCCACTAAATTTGAGTTTGTCGTCCACCCATACACCCAAGTCTTTTTCAGTGACAGTTTTGCCCAGTGTTTTACAATTAAGCACATAATTATACATCTTATTTGTTCTACCCAAGTGCATGACCTTACATTTATCCCCATTAAAGCTCATTTGCCATTTATCAGCCCAAGCTTCTAGTTTACATAAATCCTCCTGTAATATAAAATTATCCTCCTCTGTATTTATTACCCTGCAGAGTTTAGTGTCATCTGCAAATATTGAAATACTACTCTGTATGCCCCTACAAGGTCATTAATAAATATGTTAAAGAGAAGCGGCCCCAATACTGACCCCTGTGGTACCCCACTGCTAACCGTGACCCAGTCCGAGTGTGCTCCATTAATAACCACCCTTTGTTTCCTATCCATGAGCCAGTTCTTAACCCACTTACACATATTTTCCCCTATCCCCATTGTTCTCATTTTATGTATCAACCTTTTGTGTGGCACTGTATCAAAAGCTTTTGAGAAGTCCATGAACACCACGTCCACTGCATTCCCTTGGTCCAGTCCTGAACTTACCCCTTCATAAAAGCTTATCAGATTAGTCTGACAAGAACGGTCCCTCGTAAACCCATGCTGATACTGTGTCATGAGGTTATTCAGCTTCAGATACTCCAAAATAGTATCCCTTAAAAAACCCTCCAGGATTTTACCCACAGTAGATGTTAAGCTCACTGGCCTATAATTTCCAGGTTCAGTTTTTGCCCCCTTTTTGAATATTGGCACCACATTTGCTATACGCCAGTCCTGTGGTACAGACCCAGTTATTATGGAATCTTTAAAGATTAAAAATAATGGTCTATCTATAACTGTACTTAATTCCTGCAGTACTCGGGGGTGTATCCCATCCGGACCCGGGGATTTGTCAACTTTAGTGATTTTTAGACGCCGCCGTACTTCCTGCTGGGTTAAGCATGTGACATTTAATGGAGAAATTTTTTATCTCTGATCATGTTATCTGTCATGGGATTTTCTTGTGTAAATACAGTTGAAAAAAAGTCATTTAGCATATTGGCTTTTTCCTCATCCTCATCCACCATTTCACCCAGACTATTTTTAAGGGGACCAACACTATCATTTTTTAGTTTCTTGCTATTTATGTAGTTAAAGAATATTTTGGGATTATTTTTACTTTCTCTGGCAATGAGTCTCTCTGCCTCAATCTTTGCTGTCTTGATTTGCTTTTTTACAGAATTTATTCAGTCTTCTGTATTTATTTAATGCCTCTTCACTACCTACTTGCTTTAATTCCCTAAACGCTTTCTTTTTGTCCCTTATTGCGCCCCTTACAGCTCTATTTAGCCATAGTGGTTTCCTCCTAATTCTAGCATGTTTATTCCCATAGGGTATATACTGTGCACAGGTCCTATTCAGGATACTAATAAACGTCTCCCATTTTCTTTGTGTATTTTATGTCTCAGGATATCGTCCCAGTTTATTGCACCAAGATCATCTCTCATCCGTTGGAAATTTGCCTTCCTGAAGTTTAGTGTCCTTGTAACCCCTCGACTACACATCTTATTAAAGGATACATGAAAGCTTATTATTTTGTGATCACTATTACCCAAGTGACCCCCAACCCTTATATTTGATATGCGGTCTGGCCTGTTGGATAATATTAGGTCTAGCAGTGCCCCCCTCTTGTTGGGTCCTGAACTAGTTGTGAAAGGTAATTGTCTCTCATAGTTGCCAAAAACTTATTACCTTTGCTGGAACTGCAGGTTTCTGTTCCCCAATGTATTTCAGGGTAGTTGAAGTCCCCCATAATAATGACTTCTCCTTGAGTTGCTGCTTCATCTATTTGCTTTACGAGGATATTCTCTGTTGCTTCCATTATTTTAGGAGACTTATAACAAACCCCTATCAGTAATTTATTATTTTTCCCCCCTCCCCTAATCTCCACCCACAGGGACTCTACATCTTCATTAGATTCACAGATATCACGCAGGATGGGTTTTAAGGATGATTTTACATATAAACACACACCCCCACCTCGCTTATTTTTACGGTCATTTAAAACTTCACGTAATCTTGAAGTTTTGAAGGACTCCCTGACCACAGCACAGGAGCGTTACAAGAAGTCGGCCGATAGATTCCGGAAACCAGCACCTATGTATAAGGTAGGAGACTCAGTTTGGTTGTCCACCAAGAATCTAAAATTGGGTGTTCCTTCGCAGAAACTGGGACAGAAATTCATCGGTCCATTCAAGATCACTGGGATTGTGAGCTCTGTTGCCTGTCGGTTGAAGCTACCACGGACTTTAAAGGTACACCCAGTATTTCATGTTTCCTTATTAAAACCAGTCTCTCCTAACACGTTTCAGGGACGTATCGTACCTCCCCCTCCACCAGTGTTGGTTGATGGCGAAGAACAATTCGTGGTACAGGATATTGTTAATTCGAGA
Source organism: Oophaga sylvatica (assembly GCA_033576555.1). Classification (NCBI taxonomy): domain Eukaryota; kingdom Metazoa; phylum Chordata; class Amphibia; order Anura; family Dendrobatidae; genus Oophaga; species Oophaga sylvatica. The sequence goes on from JARQOD010000005.1 coordinate 115,678,827, forward strand.
CTTCATAGAAACCGGCTTCAGTATCTAGTTAGATGGCAAGGTTACTCTCCTGAAAATGATTCTTGGGAACCAGTAAGTAACATCAATGCGCCTCTGAAGATTGCTCAGTTTCATCGGAGATACCCGGACAGGCCTGGTCCAGGACCGTCCGGAGGCCGTCTTTAGGGGGGGAGTAATGTCAGTATTCCGGGTTTTCTAGGTAACTTTGTCAATGATTTTGCCCTTTGTTAAAATGGAGTTTGCTGTTTTGTGTGCCCTACTTCCTGTTCGTTTGTTTTAAAACCCGGCTCAGGTGCTGGCTTCACTGCTGGAATATTCTGCTTCCATTTCCCTGCAACCCAGCTGCTTTGTTCCTCACAGATCTTTTGTGTATTTACCAGGAAAGTGCATAACCTTATCTTCAGGTGTTTCTCAGCCACAGCAGTTTCTACCCATGGCTCTGGACATTCTCTGCATACGTAAGTTGCACATACTGTGTTATCACTAAACTGTTGACTTGGGAATTTAACCCTTGGTTCACTCCATCTGATAAGAACTGTGTTTCTGAACTGTTGCTGTTTAACCCTTCGTGCATTACCTCTGGTGAGAGCTGTTGGAACTGTTACTGGAACCTTACTGACATATGAACTTGTTGTTGGACTTCACTGAATTAAGCCACAACTGAGATTAACTTGTTCCTGGACCTCCCTGTGTTTTCTGCATACCTGGATCTGACTCTTCACACACCAGCAGTGTGTAAATCCAGCCACGTTACCTGTGCATCAGACTTACCTTGTGGTCACAATTGTGTGAGGACTCCGTCGTAAGAACTTTACCACCCTCGCTATAGAGGTTCAAGGACTTATATATCCGGATTCATATAACTGGACTTGTGTATAATATATATATGGACTCATTGCATGTCACTACGGGTTGTTTGAATATTGTTTTTGGGTGTTTTGCTGTTTCACAAATACATTATTTGCATTCAAAGAAACCCGTCTCTGATTGTTCATTGCCCCACGCTATCAGAATCCTCGAGTTCCTACAATAGTATTACACGCAGATCGTTTGGTGCGGACCTTCCACAGAACTCACCCGGGCAAACCTGGCCCTGAGGGTCCGGAGGCCCCTCGTAGAAGGGGGGTACTGTCATGTGTGCATCGCCACGAAGATCGTCGCGGTTGCACATTCTGACTTCTCACAGCTGAGTTGCTGTTTCTTTGTGTTTGGCAGTTAGGGAGTTAATTCTGTCTGTGCTCAGTTCTGGGACTGGGTGCAGTTTTCTCCCGGCTGCAATTAATTATTTGTTGATTGGTTTCCTTTAAATCTCTGGTTGTCTGTGTTGGGAGTTGCCAGTGAAATTCTTCATGCAGACCACAGATAGGATTGTATCTGTATAGACTTAAGTTAAAGAGCTCCTTAGTTGTTTTAAGCTCACCTTGCTTAGAGTTTAATATCCCAGATCATTTATGTTCCTTCTGTGTTTGAGTGTGTATGCAAGTCTGTGTTTTCTCCAGTCTGTCCTATATGTCTAATCTGTGTATTTAGCAGAGATCAGCCCATATCCCTTTGGTGGTAATCAGAATCCTTCTTAGGACTGATTACAGGGTTCAGGGACTGATAGGAGACAGGGTTAGGCTGGAGACTTGGACCTCTGAACCATTATCAGTACCTCCATGGTGAGGGATTAGTTAGGACCCCAGTTTAGGGTCAGGTTAGACCCCCGGTCCTCCTCTTTCCTGTGACAGTGTATCAAGTCCTCAAGATTAACCCTGAGTTCAACGGATATCGTGTCAGGTAAATCTATTCTATATTTACATGCTGATGTTGCTAATCTATATGTTGTATAGAGTGTTTTTCTTTTAAGAATAGTTTACTGACATCGTACACATATCATAAGACCGCGTGACATGATGCTCCAGTGAATAATAGGCCCTATCTATGATGCTCAAGTGTATGATAGGGAATATAATAAACAGAGTCAGCTCACCCTCCTGGTATCCAGAGACGGAAGCACGGATGCCTGCAATGCAGCAGGAAAAAGGTATCCAAGAGAAGAAGAAAATATCCAGCTTCACGATTCCAGAAAAATCTTTATTCCACAAAGTATGATAATTCCAACTTCATAGCAGCATACAGTCACCACCAAGGTGGGATTGAACAGACGCGTTTCGAGCTATATACTCTTATTCATTGCTCCATCATCAAGTGTATGATGGGCCACATATATAATTCTCCAGTGTATAATGCTCCCCATATATTGCTCCAACCATTAAAAAAAATGAAATAACTCTCGTCGCTGGGCACTGCTCTACTCACTGTTCAGACAGAGGGCGCACAGACTTGACGTCATCACGCTCTCTGACCTGAATGTCACTGTCAGGAAACGAGGAAGACGTCACAGCAGTGGAGCAGGGAGAGGTAAGTATTGCAAGTGCTGGGGCCTGAGCAAACAGGGGAGGCACACTCGTGGGCGCCGGGAACTCATAGTACACCGGTGTCTCTGACGGAGAGTGGGCCCCCCACCTGCTCAGGGCCTGGCACTTGCCCGGATGAGCCACGTGCTGACGCCGCGGCCCTGGGGGGGGGACAGCACAGTTAGGGAGGTGGAAAAAGTGTCATATGTTGAGGTGTAGGCTGGACGTTCAGCAGCTGCAAATGGAGGAAATGGAGAAGTAGGAGGAAGAGGAGGACAAAGCGTGCCATTTTGCTGGCAACCTATGTGTCATCAGGGAAGGTGGTACATAATCATTTGAAACCCAGGCATGGTTCATTTTAATGAAGGTGAGATCACCTACATTTTGGGTCGACAGCCGTGTCCTTCTTTCTGTCAGGATTGATCCAGCAGCACTGAAGACTCTTTCTGATAGCACACTACCAGCAGGGCAAGCGAGCTCCTGTAAGGCATATTGTGCCAATTTAAGCCAGGTGTCCAGTTGACAGGCCCATTAGTCAAAGGGAAATGAACTGTGAGGGAGAACATCGATATGGAAGGGAGGTAATTTTGAACCATAGTTTACAACTGTTGTCTCCTGTCTGTTGTAATCGATTAAGTATTACCAGTCGTGTGAGCGATACTCGAGAAAATAAGCCACAACATGGTCATGAAACCCCTGTCTCCAACGCCACTTCAGCTGTGTGCACGACGAGCACCTCTTCCATTTGGCCCAGTACGGCTTGTGGTAGAACCTGCACTGCTGCTGTGTGCTGGGAATGCCTCTAACAAACGGTTTACCAGAGTTGCTTGTTTGTTCGCCAATATTAGCTCTAGGTTCTTCTGTGGCATGATGTTCTGCAATTTGCCTTTATAGCGTGGATCGAGGATGCTGGCCAACCAGTAGTCGTCATCCTTCATAATTTTGGCAATGCGGGGGTCCCTTTTTAGGATCCGCAAGACATAATCACACATGTGGGCCAATGTTCCAGATGTCAATGATGCACTGCCAGTGGTGGGTGGAGGAGCTCTTTCTGCCAAATCCACATCCCTCCATTCATGCACAAACCCTTTACCTGACCTTGGCAAGCCAACGTTTTCTCTTGCTCCCTGAGAAGCATCATCCTCCCCAAAATAATCATCCCCCTCATCCTCCTCTTCTTCCTCTTCTTCCTCCACCTCGTCCAGGACAGTTCCCTGAGCAGACAATGCCTGACTGTCATGAAGGCTTCCCTCCTCCTCCTCCACTGCAGACGCCTGATCCTTAATGCGCGTCAAAGTTTGCATGAGCAGACGCATAAGTGGGATGCTCATGTTATGGTGGCATCGTCTGCGCTTACCAGGTGTGTGCATTCCTCAAAACACTGAAGGACTTTACAGAGGTCTTACAGCTTTGATCACTGCACACCCGACAACTCCATGTCCGCCCTCAAACTGCCTGCCCGTGGATCCTCCCACAAATGCATTACAGCCTGCCTCTGTTCGCACAGCCTCTCAACCATGTGCATGGTGGAGTTCCACCTTGTTGCAACGTCTATTATTAGGCGGTGCTGGGGGAGGTGGAGCGATTGCTGCAGCCTCTGCATACAACTGGAGTCTATGGATGAGCGACGGATGTTCGAGCACAGTCTTCGCACCTTATGGAGCAGGGCTGGTAACTCCGGATAATTATTTATGAAGCACTGCACCACCAGGTTCAAGGTGTGAGCCAGGCTGTTGTGAATGTGTTTGAGATGAGTTCTGAGCAGAGACTCCCTCTGGTGGTTACAAGCGGTACTGGTCTGTTCAGTGAAGATTGTGAGGACTGGGAATCAGGTGTTGCTGACTGGTCCTATATAAGGGAGTCACCTTCCCATCAGGGTTGCCGATGATCAATTGTTCTGGTCTGAATCCTTCATTCCTGTTTCCCTTGTAGCCTGCTGTGTCGTGTCTGCATCTCCTGCTAACAGATAAGACATTTTCTTCTTTTTGTTTTTGTACTATATTTTTGCATTTTGTCCTGCACTTCTTTGGGGGCCTTCTGGGTCCCCTTCGGGGCTTTTGCCCTCTCAGTTTAGTTCAGCCACTGATATTTGTACTTTTGCTTTTTCCAGTTTTTTCAGTGGCTGCTGTTTTGATTTTGTTACACCAGAGAACTAATTTAGGTGGTAGAGGTCGTGTGATCTCAGGTGATTTTGAAATTAGTAGAGTTGGTGCTTTTCAGGGTTTTCTGGGATTGCAGTAAGTACCCTTCCTATCCTTTTCTATTTAGTTAGTTTGGGCCCCAGCGTTTGCTCATACTATTTTCTTTCTGTGTCAGTATTTCTTCTTGTCTAACCACCATTACTTGTTTGGGGGCTTTCTATTATCTTTGGGGTTCTGCTCCGGGGCAGATAGCTTTCCTATTTCTATCTTTAGGTGTAGTTAGTTTCTCAGGCTGTGACGAGGCATCTAGGACCAACGTAGGAACGCTCCACGGCTGCCTCTAGTTGTGGTGGTTAGTCAGGGTACTGCAATCTCATAGATTCCAACTGCTCTGGTGTATTGCCTTTTTTACCTGCACTCCTCAGCTACCGAAACATAACAGTATCACCGGCCTAAAAATTGAAAATTGTATGGTACTCACAGAAGGGAAAAAATATTGTGAAAGAAAAAAGGTTGTCAGAGTTGTCAGAGATATTTTTCTATTTGTTGCATTTTTTTTTTCCCTCTGTATCTCTGGGTGCTGGGGAGGATCTTTTCTCTCAATGTAGTTTGCACGGTTGTCTGGCCGTGTGGATCAGCTTGCCACTGAGGTTCAGAGTATTGCTGCATATCTTGCTAGGTTGCCTGTTGTGGAACCTAGGATCCCCATGCCAGATTTGTTTTTGGGGGATCGAGCTAAGTTTCAGAATTTCAAAAATAATTGTAAATTGTTTTTTGCCTTAAAATCTAAGTCCTCAGGGAACGCAGCGCAGCAGGTTCAAATTATCATCTCTCTCCTGCGCGGCGATCCTCAGGATTGGGCTTTTTCCCTGACACCTGGGGATCCTGTTTTGAGTGATGTTGATGCATTTTTTCAGGCTTTGGGGTTATTGTACGATGAGCCTAATGTCACTGATCAAGCTGAAAAAGCCTTGTTGGCATTAAATCAGGGGCCTTATGATGCTGAGTTATACTGTCAGAGATTCCGTAGGTGGGCAGTCCTGACCAAATGGAATGACGACGCTTTGGCGGCCCTTTTCCGGAAGGGTCTGTCAGATAATGTAAAGGATGTTATGGTGGGATTCCCTGTCCCCTCTGGTCTCAATGATTCTATGTCATTAGCGATTCAAATTGACAGACGTTTGCGTGAGCGGAGAAGTATGCGTGGAATGGTGTTGCCTTGTGAACCAGCTTCTGAACCCATGCAGTGTGATAGAGTGGTGTCTGGGGCACAGCGTCATGAGTTTCGAAAGCGCAATGGGTTATGTTTCTACTGTTGTGATGCCTCTCATGCTATTTCAGTCTGCCCTAAGCGGGGAAGACGTTTTGCACGCTCAGTTGTCTTGGGTAGTGTTCAGACTAAGTTTTTATTAACTGTCACTCTGATATGCTCTCTGTCCTCATTTTCTGCTCAGGCTTTCGTTGATTCTGGAGCAGCTATTAACCTGATGGATTATGATTTTGCTAAACGTTGTGGGTTTCCCTTGATACCCCTACAGAAGTCTATTCCCCTACTGGGGATCATTCTACCCCTTTGGCTGAGAATAAACCCCAGTTTTCTACTCAGGTGATAATGAGGGTTGAACCTGATCACCAGGAGTGCTGCAAATTTTTGGTTCTGTATAATCTGCATGACATTATCGTGCTGGGTTTCCCTTGGTTACAGTCTCATAATCCTGTTTTGGATTGGAAATCTGTGTCTGTAACCAGTTGGGGCTGCCAATGTGTTAATACCAACACTCCTGTTTTTTCTGCCTCCCCCCAGGCTCAGGATGTTCCTGACTTTTTGATTGATTTTTCTGATGTGTTTAGCGAAAGTAAATCTGCATCCTTGCCTCCCCATAGGAGCTATGACTGCGCTATTGAATTAGTGCCGGGTAGTAAATTCCCTAAAGGTCGCCTTTTAACTTGTCTGTACCTGAACATGACGCTATGCGGTCTTATATCAAGGAATCATTGGAGAAGGGTCATATCAGACCATCCTCTTCACCCTTAGGTGCCGGATTTTTCTTTGTGGCCAAAAAAGATGGTTCATTAAGGCCGTGTATTGATTATCGTCTCTTGAACAATATTACTGTGAAATATCAATACCCGTTACCCTTGATTTCTGACCTGTTTTCCAGGGTGAAAAACGCTACTTGGTTTACCAAGCTTGACCTCAGGGGGGCGTATAACCTTATTCGCATTAAGCACGGGGATGAATGGAAGACGGCATTCAATACCCCTGAAGGGCATTTTGAGTACCTAGTGATGCCCTTTGGGCTCACTAATGCTCCTTCCGTCTTCCAGTCCTTCATGAATGACATTTTCAGGGATTTTGTGGACAAATTTCTGATTGTTTATTTGGATGATATCTTGATTTTTTCTAATGACTGGGACTCTCATGTGAAACATGTTCGAACTGTGTTCCAGATTTTGAGAGAGAATGCTCTGTATGTGAAGGGATCAAAGTGTCTTTTTGGCGTACAGAGGATCTCATTTCTGGGATTCATTTTGTCCCCATCTGTTATTGAAATGGACCCGGTCAAGGTTCATGCCATCTGTGATTGGGTCCAACCTACTTCATTAAAGGCTCTTCAGAGATTTTTGGGTTTTGCCAATTTTTATCGTAAATTTATTGGTAATTTCTCGGTTATTGTTAAACCATTAACTGATTTGACCAGAAAGGGTTCTGATGTGGTGAATTGGCCTCCTGAGGCAGTCTCTGCGTTTCAGGAACTTAAGCAGAAATTCACTTCTGCTCCTGTTCTACGGCAGCCTGATGTTTCTCTGCCATTTCAGGTGGAGGTTGATGCCTCTGAAATTGGGGCAGGTGCCGTTTTGTCCCAAAAAGATCCAGAGACCTCTAAAAGTAACCCTTGTGCCTTTTTCTCTCGAAAATTTTCTCCTACTGAACGTAATTATGACGTGGGTAATCGGGAGTTATTGGCCATGAAGTGGGCTTTTGAAGAGTGGAGACATTGGCTGGAGGGAGCCAAACATCAGGTGGTGGTCCTTACGGACCATAAGAATCTGGTCTATCTGGAATCTGCCAAGCGACTCAATCCTAGACAGGCCAGGTGGGCCTTGTTTTTCACACGTTTTAATTTTGTGGTTTCCTTTCTTCCTGGCACTAAGAATGTTAAGGCGGATGCCCTCTCGAGGAGTTTCCTTGCGGACTCTCCTGAGTTATCTGATCCTTCTGTTATTTTGAAAGAGGGTGTAGTTCTTTCCACCATCTCGCCCAATTTGAGACTTGCTCTGGAGGGGTGTCAGGAGGATAGGCCCGAGTGCTGCCCTGTTGGAAAATTGTTTGTCCCGGACCAGTGGAAAAAGAGTGTGATGTCTGAGATTCATTGTTCCGCATTGACTGGGCATCCCGGAATTTTTGGTACCAGAGACTTGGTTAGTCGGTCCTTTTGGTGGCCTACCTTGTCTCGTGATGTCAGGGAATTTGTGCAGTCCTGCGGGACTTGCTCTCGCTCCAAGCCTTGCTCTCGCTCTAGTGGTTTGTTGATGCCATTGCCTGTGCCCAAGAGACCATGGACCCATATCTCTATGGATTTCATTTCCGATCTTCCTGTTTCTCAGAGAATGACCACCATCTGTGTAATTTGTGATAGGTTTACCAAAATGATACATCTTGTGCCATTACCTAAGTTGCCTTCCTCCTCTGAATTGGTGCCGTTGTTCCTTCAGCACGTGGTTCGTTTACACGGCATTCCTGAGAACATTGTGTCTGACAGAGGAGTCCAGTTTGTTTCCAGATTTTGGAGGACTTTTTGTTCTAAACTGGGTGTTCAATTGTCTTTCTCCTCGGCATTTCATCCTCAGACCAATGGTCAAACTGAGAGAACAAACCAGACATTGGAGACTTATCTTAGATGCTTTGTGTCTGCTGATCAGGATGACTGGGTCTCTTTTTTACCTTTGGCTGAGTTTGCTCTTAATAATAGGGCTAGCTCTGCCACTTTGATGTCTCCGTTTTTCTGTAATTCTGGGTTTCACCCTCGATTTTCTTCAGGACAGACGGAGGCTTCTGTCTGTCCAGGTGTTGACTCTGTTGTGGAGCGTATGCAACAGATTTGGGACCAGGTAGTGGAGAGGTTGTCCCTCTCTCAAGAGAAGGCCCAGCGGTTTGCTAACCGGCATAGGACTGATGGTCCTCGGTTTAAAGTGGGGGACTTGGTCTGGTTGTCCTCAAAGAATATTCCTATGAGAGTAGCATCTCCTAAATTTAAGCCTAGATTCATTGGACCTTATAAGATCATTGAGATTCTTAATCCTGTTTCTTTTCGTTTGCTTCTTCCAGGGACATTTAAGATCCATAACGTGTTCCACAAGTCCTTGTTGAAGAGGTTTGTTGAGCCAGTGGTTCCTGCTGCTGTGCCTCCTGACCCTGTTTTGGTTGAGGGCAATCTGGAGTATGTGGTTGAGAAAATATTAGATTCTCGTTTTTCTAGACGGAAACTCCAGTATTTGGTTAAGTGGAGAGGTTATGGTCAGGAAGACAATTCTTGGGTGTTTGCTTCGGACATCCATGCTAGGAGACTCATCCGTGCGTATCATAGAACTCATCCTGACCGACCTGGTTGCTCAAATGAGGGTTCGGTGACCCCTCCTCAAGGGGGGGTACTGTTGTGAATGGGTTTGAGATGAGTTCTGAGCAGAGACTCCCTCTGGTGGTTACAAGCGGTACTGGTCTGTTCAGTGAAGATTGTGAGGACTGGGAATCAGGTGTTACTGACTGGTCTTATATAAGGGAGTCACCTTCCCATCAGGGTTGCCGGTGATCAATTGTTCTGGTCTGAATCCTTCATTCCTGTTTCCCTTGTAGCCTGCTGTGTCGTGTCTGCATCTCCTGCTAACAGATAAGACATTTTCTTCTTTTTGTTTTTGTACTATATTTTTGCATTTTGTCCTGCACTTCTTTGGGGGCCTTCTGGGTCCCCTTCGGGGCTTTTGCCCTCTCAGTTTAGTTCAGCCACTGATGTTTGTACTTTTGCTTTTTCCAGTTTTTTCAGTGGCTGCTGTTTTGATTTTGTTACACCAGAGAACTAATTTAGGTGGTAGAGGTCGTGTGATCTCAGGTGATTTTGAAATTAGTAGAGTTGGTGCTTTTCAGGGTTTTCTGGGATTGCAGTAAGTACCCTTCCTATCCTTTTCTATTTAGTTAGTTTGGGCCCCAGCGTTTGCTCATACTATTTTCTTTCTGTGTCAGTATTTCTTCTTGTCTAACCGCCATTACTTGTTTGGGGGCTTTCTATTATCTTTGGGGTTCTGCTCCGGGGCAGATAGCTTTCCTATTTCTATCTTTAGGTGTAGTTAGTTTCTGAGGCTGTGACGAGGCGTCTAGGACCAACGTAGGAACGCTCCACGGCTGCCTCTAGTTGTGGTGGTTAGTCAGGGTACTGCAATCTCATAGATTCCAACTGCTCTGGTGTATTGCCTTTTTTACCTGCACTCCTCAGCTACCGAAACATAACACCAGGCAAGGTATGTGTCTGAGTTTTGCCAGGGCTATGACCACCACAAATTTACTGCCGTTATCACTGACTACCTTGCCTGGCTCAAGATGTAGACTGCCCAACCATGACTCAGTTTCTCGCTGCAAGAAGTCGGCCAGTACCTTCCCGGTGTGTCTGTTGTCGCCCAAAGACATCATCTTTAAAGTAGCCTGCTGACGCTTACCACTAGCTGATTGATAGTGGGACACCTCGTGTGTAACACTGGCAGCTGCAGATGGAGTGCTCGTGTGACTGCGCTTTGTCAACGAGCTTTCACTTCTGGAAGAGGAGGGTGGGATGCCTACAGCCAACTGTTTACTATACTGTGGACTAGGCAGCACTGTCCCACCGCCAGTGTCCCCTGTGGACCCTACATCCACCACATTAACCCAGTGCGCAGAGATGGACACGTAACGGCCTTGGCCATGCCTACTGGCCCATGCATCTGTTGTGAGGTGCACTTTTCTACTCACTGATAGTTTGAGTGCACGGACAATGCGGTCTTTCACATGCAGATGGAGGGCAGGAATGGCTTTTCTAGAAAAGAAGTGCCGACTGGGTAGGTCATAGCGTGGGACAGCTTAGGCCATGAGCTCTCGGAACGCTGCGCTTTCAACCAAACGGAAGGGCATCATCTCTAATTATATCAGTTTGGCAATGTAGGTGTTCAAAGCCAGTGTACGCGGATGAGAGAATGAGTACTTTCTTGTTCTACTCAGAGTGTCTACTAGGGTGAGCTGGACTTGAGAACTGCATATGGGGGAACTAGCGGTGGACATGGCGGACTGAGAGGGGGTTGGTGAGGGTGATAGTGGTGGTGATGGCATAGATTCTTTTGTTGCAAAAACATTGTGATTTCCTGACTGATTTGGCCTTGCGACGACACCTCAACATTTCTTTCTGGTGGTGTGCTAACCGGTGGGCTTACAGTGGGGGAAGCGATGTATCGTTGCTGGCTACCTTCAGTCGGAGCAGGTGCACATGTGTTACCTGAGGTTTTGTAGTCTGTCTACGCTTGCAAGTGCATGGTGTTTAAATGTCTAAACATACAACCGGTATTCAAATTTCGGAGATTTTTTCCCTCGGCTAAAGGTCCTTCCGCACTTCTTACAGATAACATTTGCCTCATCAATAGGATTTTGGTCAAAAAAGTGCCACACTGCACTCTTCCTACTATGGGCTAAATTTTCAGGGCTTGCACGCTGAGCTAACTTGACCATCTGGCCAAGCTGTCCTTCAACTCTTTTTGTTTTTTAACATGTTTTTGGACTGCTACGGGCCTGCCAGATAACCGCAGCTGAGATGTGAATGCCTGCTGCGGATCCTCCTCCTCTTCTGAGCTATTGCCAGCGGCACCGTCTTCCCCAATGGATGCCAATCCGGGTCAACAACTGGGTTATCCATCACCTCCTCTTCAATTTCATCTGCACCTTCCTCTGTGTCACAGTGTAAGGTGGTATAGTATGCGGGAAGGGGCACCTGAGTTTCATCAGGGTTTGATTCTGGCTCAGTAGACTGCAAGGGCAATGTTGTGTTCTGGGTGAATGTACCAGCAGAATCATATAGCAGTGGCTGTGAATCAGTGCACTCCATGTCAGATTCATCTTGTACTGGGGAATTAAGGATTTGAGTTGATAACCAAGGCATGGTATGTGAAAAGAGCTCCATGGAGTAATCTGAAGTGTGGCCTGCCTCATCCTTCACTTTTGGTGGGGGTGAAGGACACAAGGAAAGGTGTTGTTCCTGACCAGGAGCCTGCACTGACAACTCAGTGCTTGCATTTTTGAAACTTCAGAAGAGGAGGCGATAGAGCTGGAGGCTGTTTCGGCAATGTAAGCCAAAACCTGTTCCTGATGCTCCGGGTTTAAAAGCGGTTTACCTACTCCCAGAAAAGGGAGCCTTCCATGCCTTATGGAGCCAGACGATGACGCAGGCTCAACACCTCCTGCTATTGTGCTTTTGGCACTACCAGCAGATGCACCACCACCACCATCAGTACCAGCTACCCCCCCTCCCACATCCGCGGCCTCTTCCACCATGCTTCCTCATGTTTGGGAAAATGTACCAAAAATACCAGGAGATATATGGTACACTATCAGAAGCGTACAGCTGTATACGGTGAAGGTGAAAATTTAAATCTCCGTATATATTTCCAGAGTCACACACAGACACTCACAGGCTCAGTATGGATTAGACCAGAATATAAAAAGCAGAAAAAGCGTACTGTATCTGAAGAAACCAGGTGTATATAGTAAAGGGGAAAATTGTAAATCTACATATATATTTCCGGAGTCACACACAGACGCTCACAGGCTCAGTATGGATTAGAGCAGAATATAAAAAGCAGAAAAAGGGTACTGTATCACAAGATACCAGGTGTATATAGCATAGGGGAAATTGTAAATGTCCGTATATATTAGTGGAGTCACACACAGATGCTCTCATGCTCAGTATGGATTAGACCAGCATACAAAAAGCAGAAAAAGGGTACTGTATCTGAAGATACCAGGTGTATATAGTAAAGGGGAAAATTGTAAATCTCCGTATATATTTCCAGAGTCACACACAGAAGCTCTCAGGCTCAGTATGAATTAGACCAGAATATAAAAAGCAGAAAAAGGGTACTGTATCACAAGATACCGGGTGTATATAGTATAGGGGAAAATTTCAATCTCCGTATATATTTCCGAAGTCACACACAGACACTCACAGGCTCAGTATGGATTAGACCAGAATATAAAGAGCAGAAAAAGTGCAGCAGTTCTGACACAAGAACAGTTTTTAGCTTTAGAATAAAGCAGATCAGAGAATTCTAATCCCACCACACGAGGCACTCCATGTACAAAGCCAATAGACAGCGAGGTGCTCATCACAGGGGCGAGGGGCATTGCCGGACTAGTCCAGGAATGTTAATCTCTTAGGGCCCGTCTCACATAGCGAGATCGCTAGCAAGATCGCTGCTAAACAGCGATCTCAGCAGCGATCTCGCTATGTCTGACACGTACCAGCGATCAGGCCCCTGCTGTGAATCGCTGGTCGTGTCAGAAATGCCAGGACTTTTTTTTGATCACTGGTCTCCCGCTGGCCAGCACGCATCGCTGCATGTGACAGGCAGGAGACCAGCGATCTACTGGTTTCCAAGGTACACATCGGGTTTCCAGGCGCGGGGCTGTGCCTGGAAACCCGACGTGTACGTTGGATACCAGCGCGCTGCTGCAGGGGAGCTGGTAACCAAGGTGGACGTCGGGTTTCCAGGCACCGCGCAGTGCCTGGAAACCCGACGTGTACCTTGGTTACCAGCTCCCTGCATCAGCGCGCTGATATCCAACGTACACTGCGGGTAACTAGACGACGTTACCCGCAGTGTCGCTGTCCTGATCGCTGCCTGAGCTGCCTGTTTGGCAGCTCAGCAGCGATCATGTAGCAACACACCAGCGATCCTGATCGTTGTCGGGATCGCTGGTGTGTCGCTATGTGAGACGGGGCCCTTAGTGATAAATCCTTCACAGTTAGTAAACAACATCACTCACTTTGACAATGACACATCCCTGAATTCTGTGTTTCAGCTTCTATTTCCTGCTGTCTTCAGTTACATAGCGAAAACATGCTGACAGATTCCCTTTTTAGAAGGAAATGGAAATTTAGAGGGGTGCAAGAGCACAGGATGCTAAAAAAATTCTGGTTTTAAATCAATGGTTGAAAACTGACAGCTCATATCTGGGTGTGCCCACATGAATAATTAATTTTGCTTCCAGGTTGTAGCATCACATAGTTGTAAAAACAGAATATACCTACGTGAAGAGGTGACTACAGCCAGGAAGAAGGGGCTTGGAACTTTACATAAAAGGCATATTGCTTTGTTGGAAACTGTGGCATTCTATATAGCTTATGTGATGAACTCACACCTCGCCACCTGCCTGACGTCACTATTACATCAGAGTGATCACATAGTGTTGTCTCCCCACTTGCACCAAAGTAACGTTCTGCACCCCCTTGGGACACCTAAGGTCAGCTTGGTACAGTTTTACACAAACACCCCCTGTCCATATGGACCCAGAGAGGCAAGGGGAGAGAGAGGATATGGCCCATAAGGGCACTGAAGTGACACCATGCTCGCCCACAACCAGTGTCGGACTGAGGCACCGGAGAAATGTCCGGTGGGCCCCGCCCCCATCCTCCTTCTTAACCCATGTGCGTCTGCTTTGTGAAGTGAGTGTGTGTGCAGTGTGTGCACAGTGCACCAATAGCATCGATCAGACTCATCACCAGCAGAGTGTAAGAGAAGCTGCAGGCAGCCATCTCCTACAGTGTCACACACACACTGACACTGTGTAGCCCTGGTATGTAAGGCACACATTATCCTGGAGGATGCGTGGAAAGGTAACAGTTTAATGCTTGATATCCATTCACTCCAACACACTCTTAGACACACCCTCAGGGTATATAAGCTAGTGATGTACAGCAGCTAGGGGAGTCTTCCAGGAAGTGAAGTGAAAGACAGTCAGTTCCTGTCAGCAGTTCAGAAAGTGGAGGCTAGTGTGGGTGAGCCAGTTCATCCTAGCCTAGTCAGAGCTGTTCCTTAACCTGAAGACAGAGACAGTTTGATGGAAAGAAGAGTTAGCAGCAGAAACTTCAGTCGCCTGTCCCAAGGACAGTGAAGTTCAGTCGATGTGTTCCTGAACTAGGAGAATACTGAGAATCTGTCAGCGAGCTCCAAGGAAGAAGTAAGAAAGGATTGACTTGTACTACCATAGGAAGTGTGGAGTGCTTATGTTAAGAGCGCGAGCAGGGCGAAGGGCGCAGTGGAAGGAATTAGAGAAGTGCCTTAGATATTGGATTATCTGCACTATTAGCCGGTCACTGGGGACCGAAGTGTTGCTATCGCTTCACGCATAGTAACGGAACAACCAGAGTCTTACTGGACCTTAGGTCGCAGAAAGCAGCCCTTGAAGTGTCGGTACGTAACCGGAGTCAGGGAGAGTGGGAACCTTGAGTCGATGCAGGACAACAGTAGGAACTCAGCTCTCTCAACATCTGCAAAGCAGAGATATGGAAGGCTCCACCACAATGCTGACCGGGCAGTACAGCTATGGAGTTAGCTGGAGTATTCGGAGTTAACTTAGCTTCATGCAAGTTGGACACATCATATTGAAAGTAAAGGAGGCCTCTAACCTGCTCAGCCGTTACCTTGAAGCGCATCCTCCAACCACCCCGACAGTGTCCCGGGACCTGCCTAAACAACTTTAAAGTAAAAGGTATGGAAAGAAGCTTTATTGTCTGAGACTGTTCATTTATCCACACCCCTGCACTATCTCCATCACCATAGACTCAGAGGGACCAGTCCCACCTGTGGGGGACCTGACATCTAGCTGCCATAACATCCCCTCAGAGATCTATTCAGCAGCGCTGGTCTTCAGTGATCAGAAAACTACAGGTGGCGTCACGAACTGTTATCTACCAAATCCCCTGTAAATAATTCCCCCATTATCGCCCTGACCGCCAGGGCCACAGACCGAGCCACCGCTACCAGTGACAACCCCCATAGACTTCCATGGACTCGGCTCTGAGTACCCCATAGCCCTGGTAATCCACAATTGTGGTGGCGGGTCAGCACAAAACTTGGCGTCACGAACAGGATCCGAAACTTACAAGATCGTAAGCCCTGTGTGCCTAAATTGAACTGTTTGCTGTATGTCACTATTGGCGCCAAAATACCGCCATTTTGCCGCCAAGTTGGCGCCCTGAGGCGCTGGTGAAGAAGGTGGGCGTACCTTCGTGGGCGTGTACCCCCCTGAAGCGCGAAAAGTTATGGCCGCCCTCTCCAAGGCCTACTACAATGTGCGATCCAGCCCCACTGCAAAAGAAATACGCCTCCTCTTCATCCTCTATGCGAAGAGGAGGAGACGCAAATCCCGCCTCCACGGAAAGGACCAGAATGTTCCTGTTGGATACCACAGTGAGACCTGGACCGAGGTGGCAGAAGGACAGGAGCAGCTATGCAGTGGAGCAGTGGTGGGCAGGCCCTGCTCCCCAGAAAAGCTGTTGCTTGAACCGGAGTCATCTCTAATACAGGAACTTCAGCAAACCATGCTGGAGCTGCAGAAAGAGAATGTGGTGCTCAGAAGATTAATCCAGCGTCATGCAGACATGCAGGAGACAGAGAGACGCTGGCGTGCCCAGATACAGCGGCTGCTGTGGGACGCAGTGTTCTCTCCTACAAGCATAATGCCGTCTCCTGAATTCCCAAGTTCCCTGCTGAGGAAGGCTGAAGGATGACCGGAGGCTGCCACCAAAAGTGCTGTACCTGATCCCACCGATGCGGAAGTGGAGGAGAAGGAGGCTGAGGAGGTCCTGCCCGTTCCGGAGTGCCAGCAAGGCAAGGAGGCCGCAGCAGATTACAGTCCCCGGTAGGGACGTCGGAGGAAACCCAGCCGTCTGTGATGGAGCAGCGACAGCAGCAGGTTAGTGCGTCCCCAACTGAGCCATTGCACACACCTGCTTCCTGCTCTGCATCACACCAGCATTGTGCATCGGCATCGCCCCCTGCAGGCCCATCGCAATCTGCATCCCAATCTGCATCCCAATCTGCATCGCAAACTGCTTCGCAACCAGCGACCTGCTCTACATCGCAATCGGCGACTTGCTCTACATCGCAACAGGCGACCTACCCAGAATCGCCCCCTGCTACGCAAACAGCGACGCAATCGGTGTCTCACAAGGAGAAAGCACCCGGCGTGCCCCAAGCGGTTCGCACAAGAACTGTAGCGACCCAAACCCTGATAGCAGGTCACGACCTGTTTGTCATGTGCTCTAAGGAGCATCGCATTGTTCCAGCCCCCGGGGTGGAAAATGTAGTTGAAGTAATTAAAAAAGTAAAGACCGGTAGGATCCAGACAGGGGTCTACCGCATGTAACGTTGTAGAAAGTTTGAGAATTTTTGCCAGATTTGCACTTTATTGCCAAATGTATGATGATGAGATATATCTATGTTTTCTATAATGAGTAGAATACCCGGCTGGGTACCAGAATGAAAATTTGAAAAAGTTGAGTGCATAGTTTTGCATCAAATACCCTGGTTGGGTAAAGTGAAGTTAAAGTTAAGACAAGTATATATATAGATATATAATGTGAATATTGAAGTGAAATGTACGTATGTGTCTTTAACCATGCCAATGGACTGCGTGGCTGTGGACTGAGCCAGCCCAAAGACTGTATCCTGTAAATAGTTGCACTTCGGTGCCTTATCTTGGTTTCACACGAAGCCTTGAACTACCTCTGAACGAAAACCCGTATGGTGTGGCCTAGAGTGAGGTCTGCAGTCAGAAGTCCTGCAGCCCACCCAGGACCCACGTGGGAGGTTTGGTGCGGGTCCTCCAAAAGAATAAAGTCAAGTATTAATGTGAATATTTATTGAAGTGTCTTGATGTTTTGATATTTTTGTATTTTCCTACTGTACAAAATGCAACGTTTAAGAATCCTCACCTCCCGTATGGGAAGAGTTTGATGTTAAATGTTTAAATGCAAAACAAAATTCTTTCTATTTTCTATTTCACAGCCCGGGAGTGCTGTATTTTACCAAGGGGGGATGTGTAGCCCTGGTATGTAAGGCACACATTATCCTGGAGGATGCGTGGAAAGGTAACAGTTTAATGTTTGATATCCATTCACTCCAACACACTCTTAGACACACCCTCAGGGTATATAAGCTAGTGATGTACAGCAGCTAGGGGAGTCTTCCAGGAAGTGAAGTGAAAGACAGTCAGTTCCTGTCAGCAGTTCAGAAAGTGGAGGCTAGTGTGGGTGAGCCAGTTCATCCTAGCCTAGTCAGAGCTGTTCCTTAACCTGAAGACAGAGACAGTTTGATGGAAAGAAGAGTTAGCAGCAGAAACTTCAGTCGCCTGTCCCAAGGACAGTGAAGTTCAGTCGATGTGTTCCTGAACTAGGAGAATACTGAGAATCTGTCAGCGAGCTCCAAGGAAGAAGTAAGAAAGGATTGACTTGTACTACCATAGGAAGTGTGGAGTGCTTATGTTAAGAGCGCGAGCAGGGCGAAGGGCGCAGTGGAAGGAATTAGAGAAGTGCCTTAGATATTGGATTATCTGCACTATTAGCCGGTCACTGGGGACCGAAGTGTTGCTATCGCTTCACACATAGTAACGGAACAACCAGAGTCTTACTGGACCTTAGGTCGCAGAAAGCAGCCCTTGAAGTGTCGGTACGTAACCGGAGTCAGGGAGAGTGGGAACCTTGAGTCGATGCAGGACAACAGTAGGAACTCAGCTCTCTCAACATCTGCAAAGCAGAGATATGGAAGGCTCCACCACAATGCTGACCGGGCAGTACAGCTATGGAGTTAGCTGGAGTATTCGGAGTTAACTTAGCTTCATGCAAGTTGGACTCATCATATTGAAAGTAAAGGAGGCCTCTAACTTGCTCAGCCGTTACCTTGAAGCGCATCCTCCAACCACCCCGACAGTGTCCCGGACCTGCCTAAACAACTTTAAAGTAAAAGGTATGGAAAGAAGCTTTATTGTCTGAGACTGTTCATTTATCCACACCCCTGCACTATCTCCATCACCATAGACTCAGAGGGACCAGTCCCACCTGTGGGGGACCTGACATCTAGCTGCCATAACATCCCCTCAGAGATCTATTCAGCAGCGCTGGTCTTCAGTGATCAGAAAACTACAGGTGGCGTCACGAACTGTTATCTACCAAATCCCCTGTAAATAATTCCCCCATTATCGCCCTGACCGCCAGGGCCACAGACCGAGCCACCGCTACCAGTGACAACCCCCATAGACTTCCATGGGCTCGGCTCTGAGTACCCCATAGCCCTGGTAATCCACAATTGTGGTGGCGGGTCAGCACAAACACTATCGCTTCATTCCATAGCACACACAGACACACACAGCACTGCCAGCACAAGCAGCAGTTTTCAGCATGTCTGCACCAGCACTACTGACTCACCGACCCCCACCATTGCCTTGCCTGCCTCTGAGTCCGACCAATTACAGCCCGTTTTTCACAAAAGAAAGGCACACTCTGTTCTGCTCTGCTATTGTGCTTTTTACTTAATTGCAATTGGCTGGTAATGGCTGATGGGCGGGGCTTCCAGGCATAGTGCAGTGCTCTGTGCTGTGTGGAGATTTTTGCAGGCATCTAGCTTCTGGTAAACACTGTTAACTGTCTAAGTGAATAAGTGATGAGTTTCTGGTGCTCTGTGATGGCAGGCAGCTCATTGTGGAGTGTGTGTCTGTCCATCACTGTATATGGGGGGCCAGTGTCCATCCGTTGCTGTGTATGGGGGCCCCGTGTTCGTCCGTCACTGTATGGGGGCCCTGTGTCTGTCCGTCGCTGTGTATGAGGGCCCCGTGTCCGTCCGTCACTGTGTATGGGGCCTGTGTCCGTCTGTCACTGTATATGAGGGCCTCGTGTCCGTCCGTCACTGTGCATTGGGCCCCGTGTCCGTCCGTCACTGTCTATGGGGGCCCGTGTCCGTCTGTTGCTGTGTATGGGGGTCCCGTGTCCGTCCGTCACTGTGTATGGGGGCCCCGTGTCCGTCTGTCACTGTGTATGAGGGCCCCGTCTCCGTCCGTCACTGTGTATGAGGGCCCCGTGTCCGTCCGTCACTGTATATGGGGGCCCATGTCCGTCCGTCACTGTGTATGGTGGCCCCGTGTCCGTCCGTCACTGTGTATGAGGGCCCCGTGTCCATCCTTCACTGTGTATGGGGGCTCCGTGTCCGTCCGTCACTGTGTATGGGGGTCCCGTGTCCGTCCGTCACTGTGAGGGCCCCATGTCCGTCCGTCATTGTGTATGGGGGCCCCGTGTCCATCCGTCACTGTGTATAAGGGCCCCGTGTCCGTCCATCACTGTGTATGAGGGCCCGTGTCCGTCCTTCACTGTGTATGGGGGCCCTGTCCGTCCGTCACTGTGTATGGGGGCCAGTCATACAGCACATCAACAGGGACACTGGATGACGAAGTTTGGTGGGGTCAGGAGGGGTTTACAGGTGGTGGGTGTACAGAAGTGTGTGTGTGTACGGAGGAGCCCTGTATGTACGAGGTGTCGGGGTGGAGCCGTGTGA
>JARQOD010000005.1:115699081-115761485 GCA_033576555.1 Oophaga sylvatica
TTTCTTTTTGGTGTGTTAGTCTCTCAGGCTGTGCGAGGGTCTAGGCCCAACGTGGAACGCTCCACGGCTGCCTCTAGTTGCGGTGGTTAGTCAGGGTACTGCATCTCATAGATTCCAATGCTCTGGTGTATTTCCTTTTTTCCCTGCACTCTCAGCTACCGTAACATAACAGTGTAGGCAGAAAATTTTGAGTTCTTGCCTTGTTACGTGGCCATTGCAAATGTATGTATTCAAACAAGAATAAATGAAGTTTTACTAGGAAAATTTAAAATGATTGAATTTCAATTTCCCAAAAATAGAAAAATATTTATACTTGAGAGTCCTCTGTGGTTGATACCGTTAATGGCTAACTGAAAATTTTGGTTTACAAATTCAAAGCTTTCGAGACTACTCAGGTTCTTTCATCAGGCTAAGACCAAAAAAAAAGGAAGAATCACATATTTCAAACACAACAGGACACAGGAATAGGTAAGACATGGAGGGGGGACAAGTGAGGGGAGACAGGCCAAAAAATGAGAACAAGGATGAATTATCAGCGCCACACGATAAGCAAAAAATAATGGATTTCCCTGTGGCAAAACACTTTTGTATGCCCGGTATTAGCATGATGGATATGGAATTATGGTATTAAAATATAACTTCAAATATGACAAAGATACAAAGGTTTCAGAATATAAGCTCATCATGACCTTTGACACTGTTAGTGATGGAATGAATAGATCACACGGATTTATGTCATTCTATATCAATTAAGGAATCTGCATCTCTGCCCTTCCAGGGGCATGAAAACACAAAACCAGACCCCAATCAGAGGGCAATAAAACTTTCTATCGTTATCTAGGAACTGTTCCAATATTTATGTTCATCCCTCTGTGATAATGACAGTTCTGCTACACGTCACTTACTTGTCTTACCTATTGCACTATTCCTGTGTCCTGTTGTGTATAGAAATATGTGATGCTTCATTTTTTGGTTTAGTCTTTGCCTGATGAAGAGACGTGAGTAGCCTCGAAAGCTTGCAATTTGTTACCATCTTTTCAGTTATCCATTCAAAGGTATCAACCACTGCGGACTCTCAAGTCTAAATATTTATCTATCTTCTGGCTAACACGGTACAAAGATACACATGTTTCCTAACTTTAAGAATAAAAATAAAGACACTGCAAATATAAACGCATATATGCACATGCCAACAAGAAATGGAACAACACACCACCCAAAAAATTGGTTACAAAATATAGTGTTGTAAATTTAAGAATAAAAGTCCATTTTTGTATTTATGAATAATGCTTAAGGAACGCTATGTTAAACCATAACATAGTGAAGACAATGGATTTTGTAATAGTCACTTATCATCATCATCATTGCAATTTAGATGTGACAGTCACAGACATTTCAATTATTTAAGTTAATAAAATAGTTACTTTGTACACCATGTATGACATGTCCAGCATGGATTCATCAATGTGATGACACAATAATGTACGATAAAAAATAACCATTTAAAAAAACATAATGCATTTTCACAATTTAAGTGTGTGCCTGCAAGTGTAGGTGAAACAAAGGCTACGGATAGCAAAGGTATATTCTATGTCTGTATCAGACAGTGGACAGCCTCTGATGGGTAATGTCGATGTTATACTGTACGTCAATAAAGTCTGCGGCTGCAATCATGCATTTTTTGCTTGTACAGTGTTGAAGAGGGTAAAAGCATGTCTGGTTGCGCAAGGCTTTATCCGTCAACACTACCTTCCTACTGTCACGCGTAGGGTAGGGTAGCGTGTGTCAATTAGATGACTCTATAAAATGTGACGTTACGCAGCGTTATTGCGCCCTAGGGACGCCAAAAATACGACAGCAGTAATCATTTACTGTCTAATACTCCACCTATGACCAAAAAAAAAAGACCGTTCCCTCTTTAACAATCTACAAGACTAACAAGCATAATGGTTGACGCTTACTTTATTGAGGTACAGTATTACATCGACATTGTCCATGAGTAACTGTGCACTGTGATACCTATATACCATTATTAATTTATATCTGTTGTGGTTGTTTCAACAGCACTTGCAGGTATAACTAGTACTACCTATTGTCAGTATGCATGATGCACTTTCTAGATGTAATAATTTATTATTGCACATTATTACCAGGTTTAGATGCTGGCCATTTCATATATGGTGTGTGAAGTTACAGTTGGCATCAGTATGTGTATTTTATAATGTCTGTCATAAATAAAACTCGTGATGATGATGATGAGGATTTTATGATTTGTACATCCATTGACTGCATTATCTTACAGGTACAGATAAAGTTCCTTAAAAAGCATTAATTGATAAGTATGAAATGTACTTTTATGCATTAATTTCAAAAAGTGAAGACTATGTTTTAGTTTTTGTTACCATTTATAATAGACATGTGCAGATATGCGCTGTGATGACAAATTATTATTTGTCCATATTTGTCATAAAAATTTATCATTCTAGGCCTGGAAAACTTCACAATTTCCTGTTTTAAGCATAACAATCAGGGTGACGGCTCTTCCCTATTTGGAGCATGTTCGACATGGGTTTTTCTGTGCATGTGTAGGGAACAGGAGACTTGTTGCCGGACACACAGCAGGGGAACAGCTGGCGTTACTGAACCCCACTAACACTATAGCTTGTGTATTGGTCTGTGGACACGACACTTCTGAGCAGCAACTGGCAGTGTTGTAGCACAGGGAG
This sequence comes from Oophaga sylvatica, assembly GCA_033576555.1. Classification (NCBI taxonomy): domain Eukaryota; kingdom Metazoa; phylum Chordata; class Amphibia; order Anura; family Dendrobatidae; genus Oophaga; species Oophaga sylvatica. Next base: position 115,701,808 of record JARQOD010000005.1, read on the forward strand.
TAGAGTTCAGGTGGTAGAAAGATGAACATAACAGGAGACATGGATAATGTTGCGAACCAGTTATTTAATCTGAAAACGGACAGACAAATTCTGGCGAGATCCATGCCTTGTTCATTTTCAGAAAAGTAAGCCGGTCTACATTATCGGAGGATAGTCGCATGCGACGGTCTGTTAGTACACCACCTGCGGCACTAAAGACGCGCTCCGATAATACACTGGCAGCAGGGCAAGCCAGCACCTCCAATGCATACTGACTAAGCTCTGGCCATGTATCCAGCTTAGAGACCCAAAACTTGAATGTGGAAGAGCCATCTGGGAGTACACTGAGAGGGAAAGACATGTAGTCTGTCACCATCTTACGGAAACGTTGCCTCCTGCTGACTGGAGCCGTCTCGGATGGTGTAGAAATTGGTGGCGCTGCCACAAAACTTCGCCACATTTGGAACATACTGGTCTTGCCCTGTGCAGAGGCGCTGCTTGTGCTCCCTCTTGTTGCAGAGCTGTCTCCACTGCCTCGACGCACAGAGCTGCTTTGTAAAGCAGTAGCAGCAGCAGTGCTCTCGGCTGGAATGGAGAACATTATGGATTGCACCAGTGTGTCTTGGTACTCCCGCATTTTACGCTCCCGGTTCAACGGTGTGATGAGGCTTTGTAAGTTGTCCCGGTAGCGAGGGTCTAGGAGGGTGTACACCCAATAATCAGACGTGGTGAGAATGTGGGCGATGCGGCGGTCGTTTCTCAGGCACTGCAGCATGAAATCAACCATGTGCTGCAGACTCCCAACTGGCCAAGAAACGCTGTCCCCTGCAAGAGGCGTCATCTCTGCCTGCTCTGCATCACCCCACCCTCGCTCTACATACTGACTAGAGCGTTGTGTACCTCCCTCTGGAGCGATGTCTTCCTCCTCCATTGACTCCTTCTCATCCTCCTCACAAAGTGAACACTGCCCAGCCCTTTGTGAGGAACCACGTTGCGCTGACTGTTCAGAAGGTGATGGAATTTGTGACTCCTCATCCTCCACCTCTTCCAAAACCTCATCCCTTATTGCTTGCAGTGTTTTTTGAAGCAGGCAGATAAGGGGGACAGTCAGGCTGACTAGTGCATCATCTGCACTCGCCATCCGCGTTGACTCATCAAACGCACGCAAAACGTGGCAGATGTCCTTCATAGAAGCCCACTCAGTAGTGGTGAAGTGTGAACGACGCAAATTGCGAGTTGATTGCGCCTGATGCAGCTGATACTCCATTACTGCTGGCTGCTGCTCACACAACCGCTCCAACATATGTAACGTGGAATTCCACCTGGTGGGTACGTCACATATGATGCGATGTTCAGGAAGGCGAAATCTGCGTTGCAGAGCTGCAATGCGCGATCTGGCCATGCTGGAACGTCGCAAGTGAGCGCACTCTAGGCGGACCTTGTGCAGCAGTGCATCAAGATCCGGATAGTCCCTCAAAAAACTCTGCACGACCAAGTTGAGCACATGTGCCAGACATGGTATGTGAGTGAGGTTGCCAAGGCCCAGAGCTGCCACCAGATTTCGGCCATTGTCACACACTACCAAGCCTGGCTGGAGATTCGCTGGCAAAAACCACACGTCGCTCTCCAGCTTGATGGCATTCCAGAGCTCCTGCGCTGTGTGGCTTCGATTCCCCATATAAATTAATTTCAGGATGGCCTGTTGACGTTTGGCCACGGCTGTGCTCATATCGGTCGCATCAGGTAAGCGTTCACGGGTCCATGTGGAGGTAGACCGTGACGGCTCCTGCAGCGATGATTCTGAGGAACTGGAGTAGGAGGAGGAGTCAATGTGGACAGACTTGATTCCTGCAATCCTTGGAGTTGGCAGAACACGTACAGCGCCACTCTCAAGATCTGTACCCGGCTCCACAACATTGACCCAATGGGCAGTGAGGGAAAGGTATCGTCCCTGGCCATGGGTACTGGTCCACGCATCGGTGGTCAGGTGGACCTTGCTACTGACGGCGTTTAGTAGGGCATGTTTAATTTTTCCCTCGACATGCTTTTGCAGACCAGGGACGGCTTGCCTGCTGAAAAAAAATCGGCTGGGCACATTGTATTGTGGGACTGCCAATGCCATAAATTTACGGAAAGTGTCAGTCTCCACCAGCCTGAATGACAGCATTTCAAGGGACAGGAGTTTTGCAATGCCAGCATTCAGAGCCTGTGCTTGTGGATGGTTTGCCGAGTATGGCCGTCTTTTATCCCATGCCTGTGCTACCGATGGCTGTTTTGTGGCCTGGGAGTGTGAGGATGACAGGGAACTTGCAGCTGTGGGTGGAATAACACTGGGTCTCTGGACAACAGTTACAGAGGTTCTTCCATGGCGATCCTGTGAGGAAGCCGAACCAGCTGTGTGTGAGCTGGAGGAAGAGGCTCCAACACGAGCTGAAGATGTAGGTGCTGCTGTAGGTTGGCCTACATCTCCAGTGTGTCTTTGTAACTCAGCTACGTGCTTTGTCCGTACATGTTTCCACATATTTGTGGTATTGAGGTTACTGGTATTTTTACCTCTTTTAACTTTTTGATTACACAGCTTGCATTTGACATAGCAAATATCATCTGCAAGTGTGTCAAAAAAGGACCACGCAGTGCAAGTCCTGGGAGCGCCCGTTTTGGCTGTTGGAAGAGAACTGCTACGAACGGGTGCCAAACTGGAGGGTACAGGCAACCGGGTCTGCAGCCTACCTCTCCCTACTGTTTAGACCGTTGGGGCAATCTCTTCCTCAGAGCTGCTACCACCACCTTCCTGTTCCTCACGCCATGTTGGGTCTTGGACCTCATCATCTCCACTACCCTCTTCCAACACCTGCTGCTGTTGGGTGGTCTGGCCAGCACCTTGCTCAACAGAAAATGGCACCTGAGTCTCATCATCATCAGATGCGTTCTGCGGTGTGCTGACCATCGGCACTGGCTCACCCGCCTCTTCAGATTCAGAGAGACACAGCTGTTGCGCATCACTGCACACTGCCTCTCCTTCACATTCCAGAATGCTGCTTGGCTGGGCCCCTGTTTCCAAGCCAACAGATTCTGAGAACAGAAGCAGAGACTCAGCTGGCTCCAGTTCAGAACTCTCTGACTGCCTGGGCAATTTGGCAGGCGGTGAAGAGACAGATGGTTGTTCAACAGTGCTGTGGTCCTGAGAGGAGGTGGAAGCAATTGAACTCGATGCATTGGCTGCCATCCAACCAACAACGGCTTCAATTTGTTCTTCCCGCAGCAGGGGGGTACGCTGAGCTCCTACAAAAGTGCGCATAAAGGAACGCTCACGGGGAAAACTGGTGGATGCTCTGTCACTGGGTGCGGCAGCAGCAGGCACAGAATCCCCACGTCCTCTCCCTGCTGACACTCCACGGCCACGACCACGTGCCTTACTCCCTGCCTTCTTCATCTTGGTAGATTGATAAAGAAAGTCAGAAAAGTTATAAGGCCTAAGTGTGGTTATTCCTCAGAGACTGCAGTGAACACTGCAGACAACTGTTCAGTAGCTGTGAAAGGCCCCTTTGTCTACTTCTATAGTGTTTGCAACCAATGTATTGTATACGGATGGAAGCGCGTCACACTAATAGATTAGATTTTTTTCAAATATAATGGAGCAGCACAAATTAGTGAAGGATGAGGCAGTGACACACGCTCAGCAGACTACAACCAGCAGTAGTTGAAGAACTAACTGGAGCGTGATCTGCACTCAAAAAATGAAAAGCTCACAGACTACAGTGAACACTGAAACACAACTGTTCAGTAGCTGTGAAAGGCCCCTTTGTGTACTTCTATAGTGTTTGCAACCAATGTATTGTATACGGATGGAAGCGCGTCACACTAATAGATTAGATTTTTTTCAAATATAATGGAGCAGCACCAATTAGTGAAGGATGAGGCAGTGACACACGCTCAGCAGACTACAACCAGCAGTGGGTGAAGAACTAACTGGAGCGTAATCTGCACTCAAAAAATGAAAAGCTCACAGACTACAGTGAACACTGAAACACAACTGTTCAGTAGCTGTGAAAGGCCCCTTTGTCTACTTCTATAGTGTTTGCAACCAATGTATTGTATACGGATGGAAGCGCATCACACTAATAGATTAGATTTTTTTCAAATATAATGGAGCAGCACCAATTAGAGAAAAATGTGAAGGATGAGGCAGTGACACATGCTCAGCAGACTACAACCAGCAGTAGTTGAAGAACTAACTGGAGCGTGATCTGCACTCAAAAAATGAAAAGCTCACAGACTACAGTGAACACTGAAACACAACTGTTCAGTAGCTGTGAAAGGCCCCTTTGTTTACTTCTATAGTGTTTGCAACCACTGTATTTTATACGGATGGAAGCGCGTCACACTAATAGATTAGATTTTTTTCAAATATAATGGAGCAGCACCAATTAGAGAAAAATGTGAAGGATGAGGCAGTGACACACGCTCAGCAGACTACAACCAGCAGTAGTTGAAGAACTAACTGGAGCGTGATCTGCACTCAAAAAATGAAAAGCTCACAGACTACAGTGAACACTGAAACACAACTGTTCAGTAGCTGTGAAAGGCCCCTTTGTTTACTTCTATAGTGTTTGCAACCACTGTATTTTATACGGATGGAAGCGCGTCACACTAATAGATTAATTTTTTTCAAATATAATGGAGCAGCACCAATTAGAGAAAAATGTGAAGGATGAGGCAGTGACACACGCTCAGCAGACTACAACCAGCAGTAGTTGAAGAACTAACTGGAGCGTGATCTGCACTCAAAAAATGAAAAGCTCACAGACTACAGTGAACACTGAAACACAACTGTTCAGTAGCTGTGAAAGGCCCCTTTGTCTACTTCTATAGTGTTTGCAACCAATGTATTGTATACGGATGGAAGCGCGTCACACTAATAGATTAGATTTTTTTCAAATATAATGGAGCAGCACCAATTAGTGAAGGATGAGGCAGTGACACACGCTCAGCAGACTACAACCAGCAGTGGTTGAAGAACTAACTGGAGCGTAATCTGCACTCAAAAAATGAAAAGCTCACAGACTACAGTGAACACTGAAACACAACTGTTCAGTAGCTGTGAAAGGCCCCTTTGTCTACTTCTTTGGTGTTTGCAACCAATGTATTGTATACAGATGGAAGCGCGTCACACTAATAGATTAGATTTTTTGCAAATATAATGGAGCTGCACCAATTCCACAAAATCAAATAAAAAAAAGAGTCAGTGAGTGACACGTGCAGATGCCTACAAACAGCGGTGGATGCAGAGCAAACTGCAGCGTCACCTGCACTCTCACACACACCTTGCACAGAGCTGTTAAAACAACACTGGCAAAAGGAAGCTTTACACAGCGGTTGGTAAACTAGCCTGCCTAAAGCACAGTAGAGTACACAAAATCGCAATGTCTAACTGTCCCTCAGAGTCAGCACAGCAGCGTTCTGTCCCTAACTGAGTTCACAGCACAGTGACGCTAAAATGGAGGCGGCGCCTTTTATAGTGCATTCTGACATCATTTCAGCAGCCAATCATAGCCATGCCATTAGTTAAGATGACCGCAGCAGTACAGGATGTGCCCACACTTCATAAGATTCCTCATTGGCTGACAAAAATCACATTGCCTCTCAAAGAATTATGGGAACTTCCGATTCCGGTATACGATATATGAAAAATATCGGAACTAAGTATCGGAATTCCGATACAGCGAATATCGGCCGATACCCGATACTTGCGGTATCGGAATGCTCAACACTATCCACCTCCCTAACTGTGCTGTACCCCCCAGGGCCGGGGTCAGCACCTAGCGCACCCAGGCAAGTGCCGGTGCCCTGAGCAAGTGGGGGGGCCCACTCGCCATCGGAGACACTGGCGTACTATGAGGGGCCCTGTGCCAGTTCCCTGCGCCCACAAGTGTGCCCCCCTGCTAGCTCAGGGCCCCAGCACTTGCAATACTTACCTCTCCCTGCTCTACCGCTGTGACATCTTCCGCGTTTCCTGACAGTGAGAATCAGGTCAGAGAGCGCGATGATGTCACGTCTGTGCGCCCTCTGCCTGAACAGTCACAGTGCAGAGAGTTGGAAGATGGCGACACTGAGGAGTCCAGAGTAGAGCAGTGCCCAGCGAGGAGAGGTATTTAATTTGATTTAATGGTTGGAGCAATACATGGGGAGCAGGAGCATTATACACTGGAGAATTATATATGGGGCCCATCATACACTTGAGCATCATAGATAGGGCCCGTTATACACTGGAGCATCATCCATGGGGCACATCATATACTGGAGCATCATATGGGGCCCATTATATATGGCGCATCATATGGGGCACATTATATATTAAGCATCACATGGAGACCATTATATGGAGCATTTTATATGGGGACCATTATATCTGTAGCATTATATGGGGTTCATCATACACTGGAGCATCATATATGGGGCCCATCATATACTAGAGCATCATATGGGGTTCATTATTTATGGGGCATCATATAGGGCCCTTTATATATGGAGCATCATATTGAGCACATATGGGGCCTATTGTGTATGGAGCATTATATGGAGCCCATTCTGTATGGAGCAATATATGGGGCTCATTATTCTGTATAGAGCAATATATAGGGCTCATTATTCTGTATGGCGCACTATGTGGTGCCCACAATACTGTATGGAGGACTATACTATTCGTTTTTTGAGCTATTGTAGAATTTATATGTAATGTAAGAAGTGAAGTATTTGACATTGTACTATACCTATCTCTGCCATATCGGAGCATCATGAATTGTAGTATGTGTTAAAGAGGCCCACTGAGAATCTTTGGCCCGGGGCTCATGAAAACCTGGAGCCAGCATTGCCCCCCACAACTTTAGCCAAATAACCCCCAGTTATCAATACGTTACTATTATTATAAAGTTAATTAAGGTTAACAAGCTTAAGTAATAAGAATTGATGTCGTTGGCATTGAAATGGGCACTGTGGGTATGTTTACTGTCCTCCACTCCCTGCTGACTTTTATTCCCCATTGACTTAAATTGGGGTCGGATTTTCGACTCCGACCCGACCATTTCCATTAGTCGGCCGACTACGTTCGACTCGACTTTTGAGAAAGTCGGGTTTCACAAAACCCGATTCGACCCTAAAAAAGGCAAAGTCGCTCATCTCTAGTTCTGACGGTACTTTGCAGGGAAATGGAGGCTTCATTGTCTCTCCTCCAGTCCCACGCTCCCACGCGGGTCGGGACAGCTATAACAGGACCTCTACGGTGCGTTATGGCAAAGTAACTGTGGGCGGCCCTCCCTGGACCCGATGTTCCTGAACTGCTGCTTCTCAGATGAGTTGCGAGCCGGAATACAGCACTCCCCGATGCTGCTTCTGGACCGGAGCCCCTGCCGTTCACATGGAGACTGCACAGGTGGCTACTATGACCAGGTATTTTCTTCTTGTAGGGAAATCCTGCGGTCCCTACAGGAATAGGAAACCAACGGGGAAGGAGAAGTGGACCGCCCTCTTTTATCTCTGTTGGTTTCCTGTTCCTATGGGTGGATCCCTCTCTCCAAGTGGGTGCTGTCGTGGCGAAGGGTAAAAAGAAGGCACCACGTCACTTGACCAGATGTCAGAGTTATGGAGAGAGAGACAGTAGCCTGTCAGTAAGGCTAATGGTTACTTTCCACGGTTGTTCCTGAGTCCTTGTTTGCTGAAGTTTCTGCAGTTTGGTGATGCTATTGTAGTGTCCGTATTCTCCATCAAAGAAATGTCCCAGCAACTATGTTTACCAGCTGTTCAGGGATCAGCCACATGTCACAGATCAATTCAGTCAAGGAGGGAATGAGGACAGACCAGTTAAAAGTATAACAAGATTACTTGATTATTAGAGGAGTTAATACATATTTATACTGTATTTTTTTGGGGTGTTGCAAAGATATAAGATGCAAAACGTAAGCTTATTTTATTGGTTGCATTAACATCTTACTACTGATTGGTTATAATTCAATCTTCTACATTGTTGAATATCCATTTCGGTTATGGTGAGGAGCGGATGTGCCGGATGAAATAGCAGTAAGATAAGTATTTTTTTTTTAACTTATCTTGCACTTATTATGCTCTGGGGTCTGGAGAGGGACATGGAATATGTGGTGAATAATTTCTCTACAAATTAAATTTTTCGGGAAAATTTTGCCTGGTCCATTCGCCTGGTGTGATTTTTACGATAGATTTACCATGACTGGCACATGAGATCTCTACAGAACAGGTATACTGAGAGACTATATAATATATATATATATATATATATATATATATACACAGTGGTGGCCAAAAGTATTGGCACCCCTCCAATTCTGTCAGATAATACTCAGTTTCTTCCTGAAAATTATTGCAATCACAAATTATTTGCTATTTTTATCTTCATTTAATTTGCTTGCAAGGATAAAACACAAAAGAGAATGAAGCAAAAATCAATTCCTTGATCATTTCACACAAAACTCCAAAAATGGGCCAGACAAAAGTATTGGCACCCTCAGCCTAATACTTGGTTGCACAACCTTTAGCCAAGATAACTGCGAACAACCGCTTCCGGTAACCATCAATGAGTTTCTTACAATGCTCTGCTGGAATTGTAGACCATTCTTCTTTGGCAAACGGCTCCAGGCCCCTGATATTTGAAGGGTGCCTTCTCCAAACTGCCATTTTGAGATCTCTCCACAGTGTTCTATGGGATTCAGGTCTGGACTCATTGCTGGCCGCCTTAGTAGTCTCCAGTGCTTTCTCTCAAACCATTTTATAGTGCTTTTGGAAGTGTGTTTTGGGTCATTGTCCTGCTGGAAGACCCATGACCTCTGAGGGAGACCCAGCTTTCTCACACTGGGCCCTACATTATGCTGCAAAATTTTTTGGTAGTCTTCAGACTTCATAATGCCATGCACACGGTCAAGCAGTCCAGTGCCAGAGGCTGCAAAGCAACCCCAAAATATCAGGGAACCTCCGCCATGTTTGACTGTAGGGACCGTGTTCTTTTCTTTGAATGCCTCTTTTTTTTTCCTGTACACTCTATGTTGATGGTTTTTCCCAAAAAGCTCAACTTTTGTCTCATCTGACCAGAGAACATTCTTCCAAAACGTTTTAGGCTTTCTCAGGTAAGTTTTGGCAAACTCCAGCCTGGCTTTTATAAGTCTCGGGGTAAGAAGTGGGGTCTTCCTGGGTATCCTACCATACAGTCCCTTTTCATTCAGATGCCAATGGATAGTACGGGTTGACACTGTTGTACCCTTGGACTGCAGGGCAGCTTGAACTTGTTTGGATGTTAGTCGAGGTTCTTTATCCACCATCCGCACAATCTTGCGTTGAAATCTCTCGTCAATTTTTCTTTTCCTTTCACATCTAGGGAGGTTAGCCAAAGTGCCATGGGCTTTAAACTTCTTGATGACACTGCGCACGGAAGACACAGGAACATTCAGGTCTTTGGAGATGGACTTGTAGCCTTGAAATTGCTCATGCTTCCTCACAATTTGGTTTCTCAAGTCCTCAGACAGTTCTTTGGTCTTCTTTCTTTTCTCCATGCTCAATGTGGTACACACAAGGACACAGGACAGAGGTTGAGTCAACTTTAATCCATGTTAACTGGCTGCAAGTGTGATTTAGTTATTGCCAACACCTGTTAGGTGCCACAGGTAAGTTACAGATGCTGGTGATTATGCGAATCAGAGAAGCATCACATGATTTTTCAAACAGTGCCAATACTTTTGTCCACCCCCTTTTTTAGGTTTGGTGTGGAATTATATCCAATTTGGCTTTAGGTCAATTCTTTTTTTTTTTCATTGAAGACAAATTAAATGAAGATAATAATACCAAAGAATTTGTGTTTGCAATCATTTTCAGTAAGAAACTTCCTGTTTGTGGCACATTAGTGTATGGGAGGGGGAAAAATTTTCAAGATGGGTGGTGACCATTGTGGCCATTTTGAAGTCGGCCATTTTAGATCCAACTTTATTTTTTTCAATGGGAAGAGGGTCATGTGACACATCAAACTTATTGAGAATTTCACAAGAAAAGCAATGGTGAAAAACAAATTTACACGGCATAATACATGTACCAGACAGCTGAAAAGACAAAACACATAGAGGGCTCATGTGTGAAGGACAAAAAGTGTTGGTTATATCACAGGGAGGGAGCAGGTGAAAAAGCTGAGAAAAACCGACCTTAAAGGACCAGAGTATTAACATGCTCAAAAGTGCATAGTGCCTGTAAAGTGCAATGTAGTGATGTAATTGAAAGGTCGTCTGGTCAAACAATTGTGTACCAAAGGTAATGGCCAATTGCAGAAGTCAATACCAAATACCAGTGTCTCAGGGCTCAAAAAAGGACCATGCCATAAAGAATACTCAGCCTACCAATAGTGTGTCAAGTACAGCCCTAACGCGCGTTTCGCGTGGGTTTCCTTGGGGGGGGGGCTGTAAATTACTGCATCAAGGCATAGAGGCGATCATCCTGTGGCACTGATGAGGTGTTAAGGAAGCCCAGGATGCTATGATAGCACCTTTCATTGTTGGGACTGGTGTCTCTCATCTTCCTCTTGACAATACCCTATAGATTCTTTATGGGGTTAAGGTCAGGCGAGTTTGCTGGCCAATCAAGCACAGTAATATCGTTGTTTTTAAACCAGGTATTGGTACTTTTGGCAGTGTGAACAGGTGCCTGCTAGAGAATGAAATTTCCATCTCCAAAAAGCTTGTCGGCAGAGGGAAGCTTGAAGTGCTTTAAAATTTCCTGGTAGATGGCTGCGTTAACTTTGATCTTGATAAAACACAGTGAAACTACACCAATAGATGACATGGCTCCCCAAATCATCACTGATTGTGGAAACTTCACACTAGACCTCAAGCAGCTTGGATTGTGTGCCTCTCCACTCTTTCTCATGGCTCTGGAACCTTGATTTTCAAATGAAATGCAAAATTTACTTTCCTTGCGGAGTGTCAATGACTGCCTTCTGGATATCTGTCATAGAATCATAGAATCATAGAATGGTAGAGTTGGAAGGGACCTCCTGGGTCATCTGGTCCAACCCCCTGCTCAAAGCAGGATTCACTAAATCATCCCAGACAGATGTCTGTCCAGCCTCTGTTTGAAGACTTCCATTGAAGGAGAACTCACCACCTCTCGTGGCAGCCTTTTCCACTCATTGATCACTCTAAGGGCTCATACTCACTTGCGCCGAAAACGGATGATATTCAGCCGAAAAAAAATTGGATTCAAATCTGACCAATGTTATTCAATAGGTGACATCTCATTTGCGATTTTTTTCTCAGTCGAAATTGGTGTGAGAAAAAAATCGCAGCATGCTGCGATTTGATGCGATTTTGGCATGATAATCGCCAATGCAAGTCAATGGGTGTGAGAAATCATCGCACAGCATTCGCACCATGCGAGTGCTGTCCGATTTATACGCACCAGTCTCCTTTGAAAAGCCGGCAATTCATCCCCGGCTACTGTAAAATCACACTGACAGCTCACAAAACACTAGATACATACACATAGAATACATATATATATATATATATATATATATATATATTTATATATATATGCATATATATATATATATACATGTCATTGTGACACATACATATATATATATATTTATAGTTCATAAACTTCTACATAGTATAAACACCGCTAATTCATCCCCGGCTATACTGTAAAATCACACTGACAGCTCACAAAACACTAGATACATACACATAGAATACATATATATATATATATATATATATATATATATATATACATGTCATTGTGACACATACATATATACATATATTTATAGTTCATACACTTCTACATACTGTAATAGCCGCTAATTCAATTGCCGACTTTTGTGAAATCACAGAAGCCGAGATGAAATGATACATTGTTTACACACAGTTAACCATGTCATTTCATGTATTTTGATATATGGTTTTAACTTACAATTACATAAGTGTATGTGTGCAAAATTTCAGACATGTAGGGGTTAATTAAAGGTGTAAATTCATTGAAAAAAAATGCGTGGGCTCCCGCTGTATTTTCTCCACCAGACAGACAAAGCAAGTGAGTGGGGGCAGATAATAATAGCCTAGGGAGGGTACATTTTTTTTGTGCTCCCCCTGGCTACTAACATCTGCCCCCAGACACCACAGAAAGGGCAAATCTCTAATTAGATTAGCCCTTTCTGGCACTTTTCCCATCTATTCCCATTGCCCTGTAGCGGTGGCGAATGGGTTAATTAGGGGTTAAAGCCACCTTGCAATTGAAAGGTGACTTTAAGTCAGGTTAATAATTGAGAGCTGTCAATTAGACAACTATCAATTATTAATCCTATTGTATGAAAGAAAAATCAAACACACACACTTTAATAAAAAAAAGTTTAATGAAATAATCAAACAGTTTTTGACCATATTTTATTTTCCTGCTAAAACCATTTCCTGTAATAAAAATAAAAAAAAAAGAAAAATTGTTCTTACCTATCCGATGCACAGCCAGGTCCCACGGTGTAATCCATCAGAAAGGGTTAACAGGTTACAGCTAGCAGGGAGCTAATGCTGCCTGCTGAGCTGTTACCCCCCGAATGAATAAGTTCCTATCCCAGCTAAAGGAGAGAAAGTGATTAATGAATGGAGCTTAATTGATTTATTCCCACTTTCACTTCAGGTCAGGTCAACCTGACCTGACTTCAAGTGGAAGTGGGACGCAATCAATTAAGCTTTATTCATTAATCACATCCTCTCCTGTCGGCAGGAGATAAGCTCATTCATTCAGGAGCTTTCAGCTGAGCAGGCAGCATTACTTGCGCTGCTTGGTTGAAAGCTAGTTAACCCTTTGTGAAGGATTATAGCGTGGGACGTGATAGATCGCCGGATAGGTAAGAATAATGTTGTTTTATTATTTTTTCTTTATTACAGGAGATCAAGGGCTTCGCAGGGATTAAGAGTTAAATAAAAGATGGTCAAAAAAATGTGTATTTATTTCATTAAAATTATTTATTCTTAAAGTGTGTGTGTTTTTTTTATTTACTTCAATAGGATTAATAATTGATAGTTGTCTAATTGACAGCTCTCAATTATTAACCTGGCTTAAAGTCACCTTTCAATTGCAAGGTGGCTTTAACCCCTTATTAACCCATTCGCCACCGCTACAGGGCAATGGGAATAGACGGGCAAAGTGCCAGAAAGGGCTAATCTAATTAGAGATTTGCCCTTTCTGGGGTGTCTGGGGGCAGATGTTAGTAGCCAGGAGGGGCACAAAATAAATGCACCCTCCGTGGGCTATTATTATCTGCCCCCACTCGCTGGCTTTGTCTGTCTGGTTGAGAAAATACAGCGGGAGTCCACGCATTTTTTTTCAACGAATTTACACCTTTAATTAACCCCTACATGTCTGAAATTTTGCACGCATACACTTATGTAATTGTAAGTTAAAACCATATATCAAAATACATGAAATGACATGGTTAACTGTGTGTAAACAATGTATCATTTCATGTCGGCTTCTGTGATTTCACAAAAGCCGGCAATTGAATTAGCGGCTATTACAGTATGTAGAAGTGTATGAACTATAAATATATGTATATATATGTCACAATGACATGTATATATATATATATATATATATATATATATATATATATGTATTCTATGTGTGTATATGTATTGTTTCTATTCTTTATTAAAGCTGTCAGTGTGATTTTATTGTATAGCCAGGGATGAAGTAGCGGCTATTATACTATGTAGAAGTGTATGACCTATATATAAATATATATATATTATATATATATATATATAATTATTTGCTTTTTGTGTACATTTTTTTTTTTACAATGTGATTTTTACATGACTTTTTACATAGAGATAACTGCTCTATGTAAAACTTCATGTTAAAATCGCATTGCATACAGATGGAAAACTGATGGAAACTGACGGAAAACGCATGGTGCGATTTAAAATCGCATGCAAATCGCATGACATTTTACTAGAATCGTACCGTTTTTTCCGTCCAGAAAACGGACCGATTTTTTTCCCACTAGTGGGTATAAGCCCTAACTGTCAAAGTTTTTTCTAATATCTAATCTGTGTCTCCTCCCATTCAGTTTCATCCCATTGCGTCTAGTCTTTCCTTTTGCAAGTGAGAATAAAGATGATTCTTCTACAATGTGACAGCCCTTGAGATATTTGTCAAGTCAACAGTCTACCTCATGATTATGGAGCCTACTGAAACAGACTATGGGACGTTTTTAAATGCTTAGGAAGCCTTTGCAGGTGTTTTTGTTGATTATTTTAATTTACTTAGAAAATGAATTTTGGGTTTTCATTGGCTGCAAGCCATAATCATCAACATTAACAGATATAAACACTTGAAATAGATCACTGTTTGTAATGACTCTATATAATATGAGTTTCACTTTTTGCATTGAAGAACTGAAATAAATTAACTTTTTGATGATATTATAATTTTGTGAGAAGCACCTGTATATATAGCATGATGAAAATGCACAAATGAAGAAAAAGCAGTCACACAAGTAGTCAATCTGTCCTAATAACAGATACACATCTTATTTGCAGGGCCTTTATATAAATAAATCAAGGTTATAATTTTAAAAAAGCTAAGCAAACCTTGATCAGTGAAACCACGGCCATTACTACCAGAGGTAAAGTGATTGCTAAGGCTGCTTTCACATTAGCGTTTGAGAGCGCAGCGCCTGCGGCACATAGTAGCTCATGTGCCATGCGTCTCTATCTTTATAATGGGGGCGCATGGTCATGCGCATGTATGCGTTATGTTGCGTTATTGAACGCATGCGTCGTGTGGGCGTGTGCGACGTCTCCTTAAGAATGCAACATGTTGCTTTTTTTTTGCGGCAACATTTCTCAAAAAAGATGCATGCGCCCGCTTGCGCACAGAATGCGCCTATAAAACGCATTACAGTCTATGGGACGCATATGGGCGCACAGGGATGCGCACGACAGCGTTACCGTGCGCATGCGCTTTTATAGATAGCAAGTCTCCGGACAGTCTAGACATCTTCTGACCACCCCCAGACAAAGATAAATAAATATTGGGGGATGGCGTTGCTCCACTTCACAATTCTACAGACTCTGGAGAGGATAGAACATCTTTTGACAGGACAGAACACCTTTGGACAATGTAAATATACCAGCTAATGGATGTTTGGATTTTTGGTTTATTCTAGCAGTGTGTAATTTTATTTTTGCATTTCATCTTGCAGAATTAATGCCACAGGAACAGGAGGATCATGCCTTCAAGCCATGAAAATTCCCAGAGTGGACAGCCCAGTGAAGTGAGTATATTATCTATTGTTCTTTCAATAACCACTGTCACTTGTACACGTGTCCAATTTTGTTTGGTTCACAGAACTCTTCAAGTGTTGATGACCCACAGGAGCAGGCAACTCGGGGCCAAGCAGTGGTGGCAACATGGCGTGTAAGTATTTTTTATTTTATTAAACTTTTATCTTTCAAACATTAATGTCTTTCTTTCAATTCTAGGTTCCACAATGGGAGGATGAGGAGGACGTCAACAACGACCTCCTCATCACATCTGTCCATGAGCGCGTTCCACTGTGGGACACCCGTGATCCCCTGCATTCCGACGCAGTGGCTACCCGGCGGCTGTGGAATGATGTGGCAAAATCGCTGTGGGATGGATGGGACAATGCCTCAGCTAGGGGTCAAAAGGACTTTTGTAAGTATTGCAACAACGCTGCAGTGAAATAGTAGGCCAGAATCACACAACCGTGTTTGATGTGATGAACTCCTGTGAGTTTCTTGCATCACACACATGGTTGTGTAATCCCCGCCCAAAGTGCAATTGTTAACAATTTCTTTTTTTCCTTTCACAGTGAAGAAAGTCAAAACTAGATGGCGTTCCATGAAGGACCGCTTTAATCGGGACCTGAGGCAGGAAGGCCAGGTTAGAAGCGGTGCTGGTGCAAGGACAAGGAAGTACAAGTACCATTGGCTCCTCAGCTTCCTGAGACCGGTCCTTGCACGACGAGTGTAAGTATTTTGATGTTGTATTCCATTGTGTTGTGTAATTATCTGAATCTTTTTTTCCACAGGAGTTGGCGAATATGCAAATTTAACTTTTGGGATACTAATGTTTTCATTTTCCTCTTTTCACAGAACCCATTGCAGCACCGTACAATCTGGAGCGGTCCCTCACGGCACGCCATCTGACCCGTCCCATCCATCCCACAGTGATGCGGCAAGTATGCCTGCATCACAGTCTGGAGAACCGGCAGCCAGTCCATCCGGTCTTCCCCTGTCCCAAACCACTGTCGCACCTTTTTTGGCCTCTTCCCGCCAGCGGCCGCGGGTTTGGGACAGGCCACTCATGCCCGAGTTTTTACATTTGAGCACGGTGTTCCAGAATTGCTACAAGATGCTGGGTAACACAGTGGCAAATGGTTTGTCCAATGTCACCCGACGTCTTGACGCAATGGCAGCCGAGCTCCAGAGACCGGCAAGACATTTTTTTAGTGCCATAGAGAAGGTCATGTCGGAAAACCTAACACCGGAACTCCAGCTTGCTGTGATGCAGGCCTGCAATGCCGCATATGTCAGTGCTATGCAGCAGACTCGGTTCATGCAGCCACCACCAGCGGCTGCCTTTCCAACACTTACACAACTGTCTAGTCTAACTATACCGAGTTCTGCTGCATATCATTGTGCGGCCACAACTTTGTCCACAGCCGCCCAACACCACTACACGATGCCAGGTTCAGAGGACCGCCAATATACCGCGCCGCCGATTCCTGCTCCTGTGAGTATGTCCACCAGCACCATGCCGGCCCACTACAGCGAGCAGACACCGGGTACAGATCCTCGACGACGTCCACCAGGCCGTCCAAACACACCATGCAGACGCTGGGTCCTGGTTGGCCGAAGACTTCCACCACCACCACGCCGGCCCACCACACCCACCAGACAGCCAGTACGGTGACGACACCCAGCAACAGGCCACATACACGAAGCAGCAGAGATCGCAGCCACCGGACACAAAGGCATAGAAGGAGAAGTATACATGTATCTCCACCATCACCTCCAACATCACTTCCCAGTTTCTTTCCCTTCCCATTCACCGCCACATGTCTCTACCTGCAGTATCCCGGATCTACCATCAAGCTTACTGGACACCTCCCCTTCACCCAACTCAAACTGATCCCCCAGTTTACCATCCCCCTTTGTCCATAATTTTTCACCTTTTTCATGATTTGTATTAAACATTTAATTTTTTTTTTTTTCATCAATCAATGACTGTTTTTTTGAGTACTTCCTCGCCGGCAACACACCGTGAGCCTTATACACAAAACTTTGGGAGGGGGTAGGCATACATACAAGGAAGGGTGGGAGGGGGTAGCCATGCATACAAGGAAGGGTGGGAGGGGGTAGGCATGCATACAAGGAAGGGTGTCAGGGGTAGGCATACATGCATACAAGGAAGGGTGGGAGGGGTAAGCCATGCATACAAGGAAGGGTGGGAGGGGGTAGCCATGCATACAAGGAAGGGTGGGAGGGGTAGGTATGCATACAAGAAAGGGTGGGAGGGGTAGGTATACATGCATACAAGGAAGGGTGGGAGGGGGTAGGCATACATACAATGATGGGAGGGGGTAGCCATACATAAATAAACCACATACATATTTTAGAAATAAAAGTAATAGGTATTTTATTAACAGCACAGGGAATAATTGGCATGAAACAGTAAAATATTGGATTAATATGACATCACATAACCAAAACCCTAAACCATTTCATCCTGCCATGACAAACGGCCAACATCAGAAACAAAAATAGGCGGCAAATCGATACCTCATGTGTCCAATTTCCACTGTTGTCCTCACAGGCTGTTGCTGGAAATCTGGAAATGGGTTAGAAACCGCTTCCTCCAGTTCCACGTTGGGCCGCTCTTTAGCCATTATGTAGTTGTGGAGAACCACACACGCCTTGACAACCTCATCCACTGTCTCAATTTTAAGATTAATTGCGGTTTGCAAAATGCGCCATTTTGAGACAAGGATACCAAAGGCGCACTCCACAGTTCTTCGGGCCCTGGACAGTCTATAGTTAAAGATCCTTTTAGTATGGTCCAAGTCCGACTAGAGTAAGGTTTCAGGAGGTTGGCACACATCTGAAATGCCTCATCCCCAACCACAACAAACGGCTTGGCAGGTCCGTCAGTGTTGGGAAGAGGTTGTGGCTGTGGGAAATTGAAATTATTAAGATATAAGCTTTGGCCCATGTCAGAGTCTTTAAATGTGCTTGAATCATTAGCACATCCAAATGATCCAATGTCCACAGCCACAAAGCTGCAGTCCGCACCTGCAATGGCCATGAGCACTGTTGAAAAATATTTCTTATAATTGAAGTACTGAGCACCAGTTTTAGACGGTTTGGTAATCCGGATATGTTTCCCATCCACAGCTCCAATACAGTTGGGAAAATCACAAAGTTCCTGGAATTTTAATGCTTTGGCCTTCCATAATTCCGTGGTGGGTAGGGGTAAAAATTCTTCACGAAGAACGTCCCATAAAGCCCGGCAGGTGTCCGCAACAATCCCAGAAAGTGTTGAAATACCAATCCGGAACTGAAAATGGAGCGATGTTAATGACTCTCCGGTAGCAAGGAATCTAATAGCAAGATAAATAAATTAAAAGAAAATTATAAGTACATTGCGGAACAATAATTATGACAGGGTTTTTTTTTTTTTAAATATTACGTACCTTAGTGTCACCAGCAGACGCTCCTCTGCAGGAATCGCTCTCCGGAGCTGGGTGTCCTGCCTGGTGATGGTTCCTTCAACGCGCCGAAGCAAATACCGGAAACTGTCTTTACACATCCTCATATACTCAAAATACTTGTCCGGATTCTCATTTAGCTCGCAAAATAAACAGTGGTAAGCTCCAAAGCTCTCACGGACTTCCACAATAGGGTGTTGCCAAAAACGCTGACGCCGTCTTCTCCGTCTTTCTCTCTTCTGTTCATCATCACAAGCAGCAACAAAAGTAAGAAACACTCCGAGATCCAAATCCAGATTGCGGTACAAGGTGTCCATTTTAAGATCCATGCTGAGGCAGGATACAGGAGCAAAATGGGAGGATTTCAGCTCTGCAAGGGTTTATATACAGAAATCCTATGAGACACGCCCACTGTAGTGCCATTGGAGGTGTACTTTTATCTTGGAATGCCATCTTTTCTCCTTTTTTTAATGTTTTTTTTTCCCTTTTTTAATGTTGCGTCAAAAAACGCAAGTGCATGAAAATTTTATCCAAACGCGTGTAAACGCTGCGTTTTTAGGTGCATACGTCAAGCGCATGCATCGTTAAAAAGGTGTGTTACCATGCGTTTTCACATGCGTTTTTCATTTTGTGCGCAACGCTGCACACTCAGACGCTAATGTGAAAGCAGCCTAAGAGGCACAGAAGCACCTGCCGTCAAAGATGAAAAAATTATTATTTGATAGGAAAAAGATAGGAAAAAGATGGATACAGTAGGTAAGGGAATACAAAGATCTTGGAGGGCAAGAAACTGGGGACAGGATGACGATTCTGATAACTTTTACATTTTTTTAACATAGCTGATTGCGTTTATTGAGTAATATTGTTAGGACCTCTGGTGATTTGATACACCTCAGATTATAATGTTAGATTTTAATGATTCTGGAAGTACATTATTAAACTCACAGACTTACAGAAATTGAAACACAAAAGTGCCATATCTTTTACCACATATTTTAGTGAGTCATCCAAGTGTATGACATTACTCCAAAAATATAAAAATCACACTAACCATATTCAAGCAGATTGATGCTTAATTACTTAGCATTTAATGAGTAAAGCAGTGTGAATCCATTTCATACAAAATGATGGATATGTTCATGGATTAATGATGTCCTCTAAGCATTTCACTTGATTAATTAAATGCAAAAGACATCCTAGTCACCGAAGATATATTCCATTTCATGCCTCTAGAAATACATGATTGATGGCTGCCATTTAGCAGCACTTTTGTATTTTTTAGTAGACTTGGTCAAGGAAATTACCTATGTTCTACCTTTTGAAAATATAATATCACTTTTCTGAAATCCCTCCTGTAAAATTGCTCTAGCCATCAATGTGGAAGAAATGTAATTATAGTTCTTATGGTAATCTATGCCGATAGAATGTGCAACAACTAGCCATGCTATTTTTCTAAGTAATGCAATTACTGTAGCATTTGCGTTTCACTCCATTCTCAGAATTACATATAATGCTATGGGCATCTGGTTTATTATGAGAAACTGCAAATCATGTTCCTTTTTATTGAAAAGAACAATGCAAAAGAGAATAGGTAAAAATACGGGAAGCACGACGTAAAACATGAGCAGTGATTGGCAGAAAGCATTGAAACTTGACAAACATTTCAATGTACAATACAGACCAAAAGTTTGGACACACCTTCTCATTCAATGATTTTTCAGTATTTTCATGACTATGAAAATTGTAGAATCACACTGAAGGCATCAAAACTATGAATTAACACATGTGGAATTTACATTACACTTTACAAAAAAGTGTGAAACAACTGAAAATATGTCTTATATTCTAGGTTCTTCAAAGTAGCTACCTACCAGAAAAGGTGAACGGATGGACTCTACATGCCTGGTTCCCACCGTGAAGCATGGAGGAGGTGGTGTGATGGTGTGGGGGTGCTTTGCTGGTGACACTGTTGGGGATTTATTCAAAATTGAAGGCATACTGAATCAGCATGGCTACCACAGCAACGTGCAGCAGCATGCTATTCCATCCGATTTGCGTTTAGTTTGACCATCATTTATTTTTCAACAGGACAATGACCCCAAACACACCTCCAGGCTGTGTAAGGGCTTTTTGACCAAGAAGGAGAGTGATGGGGTGTTACGCCAAATGACATGGCCTCAACAGTCACCAGACCTGAACCCAATCGAGATGGTTTGGGATGAGCTGGACCGCTCACCGCTTCAATTTTGAATAATCCCCAACAGTGTCACCAGCAAAGCACCCCCACACCATCACACCACCTCCTCCATGCTTCACGGTGGGAACTAGGCATGTAGAGTCCATCCGTTCACCTTTTCTGCGTGCAAAGCAGTAATCAAAGCAAAAGGTGGCTACTTTGAAGAACCTAGAATATAAGACACATTTTCAGTTGTTTCACATTTTTTTGTAAAGTGTAATGTATAATTCCACATGTGTTAATTCATAGTTTTGATGCCTTCAGTGTGATTCTACAATTTTCATAGTCATGAAAATACAGAAGAATCTTTGAATGAGAAGGTGTGTCCAAACTTTTGGTCTGTACTGTATATGCGTTAATGAAATGAGAGCTTCCAAACCGTATGTGATTTTTTAGGACTAAATAGTTAACCCCAATGAAATGGAACTAAGCAGATGTGTTGAAGCCATGAAAGCGTAAAGAACTTAATGGGCTCATTATTAACATCTACTGTCTGCTAAGATGCCAATAAGCCAGGCATAAAAAGATGGAACAGAATTAGAAAAAATAAGCTTTTAAAACCAGCACTAAAGCTGACTATGGGTTGTGTCTGGTATGGCAACTCAATTTCATTAATATGCAAAATTGCACTCGGCAGAGAAACTTGCAGCATGAAACAGGCTAATCTGGCTGCTGAAGCAACCTTATGACCCCAAAGCAATTCTTACAATGTACTCTATATGTTGTTTCTTTTTCATCGACTTCCTTTCCATGGGTTAACCACTTAAAAAAGAAGTCTTGTTTAGAAGTATATATAGTCTGTAACGAATGGAAGCGGAGGCACAGATGTTGCAGTGCACATTCATTTATTGCTATTATTGTGGAACCACGGGACCACGAACTGGGGGGCTCAGAAGGGGACGTGACTATGCGAGCCACAAACACCCGTAGTAAGACCCCTAGAACAGGATCAGATTGGAGTGCCCAGGGGACACAGGTGCTACCTCCAGTTAGACCCTCAACACATGGAAGCTGGCCCAGCAGAACAGAACAGGCAGGGCTAACAGGTAATGTTGAACTTGACAGGCGCGCAGCCGTAGCAGATCTGGCACTGGCAGTACTGGCTTCATCCTGGGTAACGGAGTGACGGACGGCTGAGTGGGATGGAACTTGCACAGGTAGCACTGGTATCATCCCGGGTTCGAAGTAGAGAGCCACTGGTAGTCTGAGAAGACAAACAGAATTAGCTGCATACTGGCAGGACGCTGGCGGTGCGCAGCAGAACACAAGCACAACAGAACACTGAACAGGAAACTAGCAACAGGAAACACTTGTTGCTCCAGCATCCCCTCTATGACAGAGAGGCCAGAAATAGTGCTCGCTACAACACCATTGGTCTTGAGCATATTTGAAAAATGCTCGCTGTCTCTTTAAGAATCCAGGAGCACGTGACTTCGGCGTCATACCTGGAGATCTGCTGGCCGAACAGCAGGAAGCAGGAGCAGGAGAAGGACCCGGGGCCGAGGCTGAGTAGTGGGGAGCAGACTGGGAGCGGGGGACCCCGACAGGGGTCCCGTGGAGGTACAGGTACGGATGTTACAGTATCCCCCTCTTTACACAAAATTTTCTCCAGTAGGAGAGGAGCCTGGATATTCTCTTTAGGCTCCCATGATCTCTCCTTAGGGCCGAAGCCCTTCCAATCCACCAAGAAATATGTTTTAAACCTTACCCTCTTTGTGGCCAAAATTTTTTCTACCTCAAAGACATCCTCCTCACTGACGGGATCAGGAGTGGTACCCAGGTCCTTAAAGAAGGAGTTCAATACTACTGCTTTGAGGAGGGAAACATGAAAATAATTAGGCACACATAATGAAGCAGTCAATTTCAATTTGTACAAGACTGCTTTAATTTGTTTCAAGACTTCAAAAGGACCAATGAAGCTGGGACCAATTTGTAGGAGGGCATCTTCAGATGGATATACTTGGAGGAGAGCCACACCTTATCTACGGGCCAAAAGATTGGAGCATCCAGACGTCTTTTGTCCGCGAGTCTCTTCATATGCTGTGAGGCTTTTTCCAAGGCGGACTTGGTATCACTCCACACTTCAGAGAATTCTTCTGCAAAGGTGTCTGCTGCAGGGACACCTGAGGGCCCAGAGATTGGAAGAGGCATCCCGGGTTGAAGTACAAATACCACCTGGAAGGGAGACCTTCCAGAGGATTCACTTACTTGATTATTGTAAGATAACACTGCCCACGGCAGTAACTTGACCCAGTCATCATGATGCACATTGACAAAATGACGCCGGAATCCAGACAAGATTTGATTGGTCCTCTCCACTTGCCCATTGGATTGAGGATGATAAGTAGAAGAAAATTCCAGTTCCACCTTCATCAGTTTACAGACCGCTCTCCAGAACTTCGAGGTGAACTGGACACCCCTGTCAGACACAATGTGGAGAGGAAATCCATGAAGACGGAAGACATGCTGAATGAAGTAGTCAGCAAGCTCAGGAGTAGATGGAAGACCAGACAGAGGAACGAAGTGAGCCATCTTCGAAAAGCGATCCACCACAACCCAGACAGTGGAACAGCCAGAGAGACGGGAAGATCCGTAATAATGTTCATAGCGATGTGCTGCCAGGGAGCGGAAGGAACAGAGTAGAAGGAGTTACCCGGATGGAAGGTTCTTTGCAGTTTTGTTACGGGCACACGAGGGGCAGGCTGCGACATACTCCAGGATATCTTTGCCCATGATAGGCCAACAGTAATAACAAGAGATAAGTTGAAAAGTCTTTTTCTGACCGGCATGATCGCCCAACTTGGAAGAGTGACCCCACTGAGGGACACGATTCCTGTCTGAAGTGGGCACCAGAGTTTTTCCGGGAGAAAGCCGAGAAAGATTAACAGAGGCTTCTGACACTAACCTGAACGGCTCAATGATATGTTGAGGTTCTTCCTCTAAGTCGAGGGCAGGAAAGCTCTGGAGAGTGCATCAGCCTTGACATTTTTGTCAGCGGGACGAAAATGAAGAACAAAATTAAATCGAGCAAAAAACAAGGCCCACCTGGCTGGCAGGGATTCAACCTTTGTTCAGACTGGAGATAGACTAGGTTTTTATGATCGGTGAATATGACAACCTGATGTACTGCTCCCTCAAGGAGGTGTCACCATTCTTGCAGGGCCAACTGTTGTGTTTTGGTAGCTGAGGAGAAAAAGCAAATACGGCAATACACCAGAGAGGCTGGAACCTATTGAATTGCAGTAACCTGAACTAACCACACAACTAGAGGTAGCCGTGGAGCGTTCCTACGTTGATCCTAGACGCCTCGTCACAGCCTGAGAGATAATCACACCCAAAGGCAGAAAGAGGTTAAGCTATCTGCCCCGGAGCAGATCCCCAAAGAAAATAGGAAGCCCCCAAACATGTAATGGCGGTTAGACAAGATGAAGCACGGACATAGACAGAAAATAGAATGAGCAAATGCTGGGGCCCAATCTGTCTAGACAGAAAAGTACAGGAAAGGATTCTCACTGCAATCCAAAAAAACCCCTAAAAAATACCAACTCTTCTGATTGCAAAAACACCTGAGATCACACAATCTCTACCACCTAAATCAGATCTCTGGTGTAACAAAAATAAGCCACAGCCACTGAAAAAAAAGGAAAAAGCAAATGAACAAACAATGGCTTCAGATAAACTGAGAGGAGCACAAGCCCCAGGAGGGGACCTGGCTGACCTCCACAGAAGTGCAGGGAACTATGCAAAAAGCAAGCACAAAAATAAAAGCAGAAAATATCTTATCTGATAGCAGAAGATGCAGGCAAGACTCAGCAACTTCCAAATGAACTAGGAACCACAATTGAGACAAGAACAATTGATCACCAGCAACCATCATGGGAGGGAACCTCCCTTATATCAGACCAGTCAGTGAATCCAGATTGCCATTCCTCGCTGAAAGGTTCAGTACTGTCTGTAACCACCAGAGGGAGCCTCTGCTCAGAAACCATCTCTAGCACATTCATAACAGTACCCCCTTGAGGAGGGGTCACCGAACCCTCACTTGTGCAACCAGGCCGATCAGGATGAGCTCGGTGATAGGCATGGATCAGTCTCCTAGCATGGATGTCCGAAGCAAACACCCAAGAATTGTCCTCCTGACCATAACCTCTCCACTTAACCAAATACTGGAGTTTCTGTCTAGAAAAACGAGAATCCAATATTTTTTCAACCACATACTCCAGATTGCCCTCAACCAAAACAGGGTCAGGAGGTGCAGCCATAGGAACCACTGGCTCGACAAACCTCTTCAATAAGGACTTGTGGAACACAATATGGATCTTAAATGTCCCTGGAAGAAGCAAACAGAAGGAAACAGGATTAAGAATCTCCATGATCTTATAAAGTCCAATGAACCTAGGTTTAAACTTTGGAGATGCAACGCTCATAGGGATATTTCTTGAGGACAACCAAACCAAGTCCCCCACTTTAAACCGAGGACCATCAGTCCTATGCCAGTTGGCAAACCGTTGGGCCTTCTCCTGAGAGAGTGACAACCTCTCCACTACCTGGTCCCAAATCTGCTGCATTTGCTCCACAACAGAGTCAACACCCGGACAGACAGAAGCCTCCACCTGTCCCGAAGAACTGAGAGGAGCACAAGCCCCCGGAGGGGACCTGGCTGACCTCCACAGAAGTGCAGGGAACTATACAAAAAGCAAGCACAAAAATAAAAGCAGAAAATATCTTATCTGATAGCAGAAGATGCAGGCAAGACTCAGCAACTTCCAAATGAACCAGGAACCACAATTGAGACAAGAACAATTGATCACCGGCAACCATCATGGGAGGGAACCTCCCTTATATCAGACCAGTCAGTGAACCCAGATTGCCATTCCTCGCTGAAAGGTTCAGTGCTGTCTGTAACCACCAGAGGGAGCCTCAGCTCAGAAACCATCTCTAGCACATTCATAACAGCCAACTTGATAAACAAAAAGTCCTGATCTCCAACGGAATAGTTTCTTTCAGAAGTGGAAAAAACCTTTGAAAAAACCCACAAGATACCATACAACCGGTAGAGCGATTTTTGAGAGAGAACCGCTCCAGCACTTATGGAGGAAGCATCTACTGCAAAAAAAATTGTTTATCGGAGTCCGGTCGATGGAGAATGGGCGCAGAAGAGAAAGCTTCCTTTAGTGATGTAAAGGCTTCTTCGGCCTCTGGAGTCCAATCCTTGGGAATAACGCCTTTTCGAGTTAGCGCCGAGATGGGTGCCACTCGAGTAGACAAATGTGGAATAAATTGCTGGTAATAGTTGGCGAATCCCAGGAACCGTTGTATCGCTTTAAGCCCGGACGGGCGAGGCCACTTGAGGATAGTGGATAACTTCTCTGGATCTATCTTTAGACCTGTGGACGAGACTATGTAACCGAGAAAAGGCAGAGAGGATTGCTTGAAGACGCATTTGTCAAATTTGGCAAACAGTCTGTTCTCCCTGAGCCTTTGCAAGACCTGGCGAACATGCCTCAGATGAGTGGCCAAGTCTGCGGAGTAAATTAAGATGTCATCCAAGCAGACAACGACACATGAATAGAGGAGATCTCTAAAATGTAATTTACAAATTCCTGGAAGACCGTGGGTGCATTATTGAGTCCAAATGGCATTACCAGGTATTCATAGTGTCCATCTCGAATGATGAAGGCTGGTTCCATTCGTGTCCCTTACGTATACGAATCAGGTTATAGTCTCCTTTGAGATCCAGTTTTGTAATGATCTTGGCCCCTCTGAGACGATCGAACAGCTCTGAAATAGGTGGTAAAGGGGATCTATTTTTTACCGTGATCTGGTTTAATCCCTTGTAATCGATACAGGGCCATATAGATCCATCCTTTTTCTTAATAAAGAAGGATCCTGCCAGAGAAGATGATTTCCAGATAATTCCTCTAGTCAGGTTCTCCTGGATGTACTCTGACATGACCTGGATCTTTGCATGGGAAAGAGGATAGATTCGCCCCCAAGGGAGAGACGGTCCGGTAAGCAGATCAATGGAACAGTCACAAGACCTGTGTGGAGGTAGCCTCTCTGCTTCCTTTTTCCCGAAGACATCAGAGAAGGCCCAGTAAGAGGATGGTAAGCTCGATAGGAGAGTGGGCTGGACTGGAGGATGAATAGGACAGATGGAAGTGATACATCATCGGAGCAGGAATCTCCCCAGTGCAGGATTTCTCCTCCCTCCAATTTGAGACAGGTTCATACATTTGGAGCCAGGGTAAACCTAGAAGCAAGGGGTGAGACAAGCCAGGCAAAACATAAAAACAGATTCTTTCAAAATGCGTTAGACCTACCCGAAGTTCCATTGGCTCAGTATGGAACCGAACGGGATCGGACAAGGGTTTGCCATCCACGGAAGTCACCCTCAACGGATTTGGAAGACGCAGGACTGGAATCTGCTAATGGTCCACAACCACTTGCTGAATGAGATTCCCAGTGGCTCCAGAATACAGGTAGCAAAGTTCTGAAAATCTGACTGTGCCAAAGGACACAGAGACAGTCATTTGCAAAGATGGAGAGAGATGATCTTTGCCCAGGGAAGCCTCTCCTACTAACCCTAGGCTCTGGAGTTTCCCGACCTCTCTGGACAGAAGTGGATCTGATGCTCAGAACTACTGCAGTAGAAACATCTCCGCTCCAAGCGGTGCGCCTCCTTGCACTGTTTAGCCAAGCTCACTTGATCCACTTGCATAGCTTCTGGAAGAGAAGCTGGAGACGGGGAAACAGGCAGTCTCTGGAAATTAGGAACCAGGCGATAGGGTCTCCTCTCTCGCTTGGATTCCCTGGAAAGTTCTTGAATCCGAAAATCGATCCAAGTTGCGAGGGATATCATGTCGTTCAGAGTTGCAGGAGTATCTCGACCTGCCAGCTTGTCCTTTATCCTACCAGACAGACCTTCCCAGAAGGTAGCCACCAAGGTAACCACCAAGGCCTCATCATTCAAGGATAACTCAGAAGAAAGGATCTGGAAACGAACTGCATACTGGGACACCGTGAGACTCTCCTGGAATAGATGAAGAAGCAAAGAAGCTGTCGTAGAATACCGACCCAGCTCATCGAAGGTTCCGCCTCTAGGAAATACTGGAGATTATTAACCAGAGGATCCCCTCTCTCCCACAATGGATTTAGCCAAGCGACAGCCTCTCTGGCGACATAATGAAGCCCACCTTGGCCTGTTCAAAAGCAAACATATGCCCCAGGAGTTCAAAGTGGAGTGTGCATTGATTAATGAACCCCCAACACTGAGCGGGATCGCCATCAAACAGAGTGGGTGCCCCCAAACGAAAACCTTTACCTGCCGTGCAACAGGGAACCTGGTAGCCAGTGGTCGAGACGAGAGAGGCCGAGGATATCACCGAGTCCATATGTGCAGACAAGTTGCGCAGATAGGTCATGATCTTGTCCTGCTGATCTCTCAGAGGAGTAATCTTTTGACACAACTCTCAAGCTGGAGGTGCTTGGGACAGAGCAGGATCCATGGCTTGAGTAATCTGTAACGAATGGAAGAGGAGACACAGCTGTTGCAGTGCACATTCGTTTATTGCTATTTTTGTGGAACCATGGGACCACGGACTGGGGGGCTCCGAAGGGGGCATGACTATGCGAGCCCCAGACACCCATAGTAAGACCCCTCAAACAGGATCAGATTTGAGTGCCCAGGGGATGAAGGTGCTACCTCCAGTAAGACCCCGGATACGTGGAAGCTGGCCCAGCGGAACAGGAGAAAAGGCAGGGATAACAGGTAACATTGAACTTGACAGGCGAGCAGCAGCAGCACGGGACAGAGCTGGCACTGGCAGTACTGATGTCATCCTGGGTAACAGAGTGACGGACGGCTGAGTGGGATTGAACCTACACAGGCAGCACTGGTATCTCCTGGGTATGAAATAAAGAGCCACTGGTAGTCTGAGAAGACAAACAGAGTTAGCTGGGTACTGGCAGGACGCTGGCGGTGCACAACAGAATACAGTCAAAGCAGAACAATGAACCAAGAACTAGCAACAGGAAACACTTTTTGCTCCGGCACCCCCTCTATGGCAGAGGGGCCAGAAATAGTCCTCACTACAACACCATTGGTCTGGAACATATTTGAAAAATGTGCGCTGTCTCTTTAAGAGACCGACAGCGCGCAAGCGACCTCAACGTCATACCTGGAGATCTGCTGGCCTAGCGCAAGGAAGCAGAGGAAGCAGGAGCAGGAGAGGGACCCGGGCCGAGGCTGAGCAGCGGGGAGCAGACTGGGAACGGGGACCCCAACAGGGGGCCCACAGAGGTACGGTTACGGATGTTACATACTCTTTTTTTTGTATGTTCTTTATCACTACATTCCAAAGTAAAAAAAAATATTATCTCATTATGGCTTATTTTGTAATGGATGAGATTCAGTTTACATTGACACAATTTTGAAATATTTACAATGTATACAATACAATGTATCATCAAAAAATTGAAATTAAGCTGTGTTGGAGTGGGTTAGAAAAAGAATAGTAATTTCGTTATTGCTTTTTATTGGATTTGATTGGATTTGATTTTATGCCATTCACCAGATTGCAGAAATGACAGTGACTATAAACATGTTTATATACAGCTCTGGCAAAATTTAAGAGACCACTGCAAAATGTTCAGTCTGATTTTTCTCTTTATAGGTATATTTTTTACCAAAATGTAAATTAGTCTTTTATTCTATAAAATACTGACAACATGGCTCCGAATTTCCAAGCACTAAATTTTGTAATTATTGTCAGAAAAGGAGAAATGGTCAAAATAACAAAAATATGCAGTACTTGCAGACCTCAAACAATGCTAAGAAAACAAGTTCATAACCATTTAGAAACAACAATACTAATGTTTTAACTCAGGAAGAGTTCAGAAATCAATATTTTGTGGAATAACCATGATTTTTAATCACAGCTTTCATGCATCTTGGCATGCTTTCCACCAGTCTTTCATACTGCTTTTGGGTGACCTTATGCCACTCCTGGTTCAAAAATCTAAGCAGTTCTTCTGTGTTTGATGGGTTGTGAATACCCATCTTCCTCTTGATTACATTCCAGAGGTTTTCATTGGGGATCCAGTCTGGAGATTGGGCTGGCCATGACAGGGATTTGATGTGGTGGTCCTTAATCCACACATTGATTGACCTAGCTGTGTGGCATGGCACATTGTCCTGCTGGAAAAACCAGTCCTTAGTGTTGGAGAACATTGCCTGAGCAGAAGGAATCAACTGTTTTTCCAGGATAACCTTGTATGCGGCTTGATTCATACATCCTTCGCAAATATTAACCTACCCAATTCCAGCCTTGCTGAAGCATCCCCAGATCATCACCGATCCTCCACCAAATTTTACAGTTGGTGCAAGACACTGTGGCTTGTACGCCTCTCCAGGTCTCTGTTTAACCATTAGACGACAATGTGTTGAGCAAAGCTGAAAATTAGACTCATCAGAGAAGATTACCTTACTCCAGTCCTCTATGGTCCAATCCTTATGGTCTTTGGCAAACTTCAGCCTGGCTCTCCTTTGCTTCTCATTGATGAAAGGCTTTTTTCTAGCTTTACATGACGTGAGCCCTTCCTCTAGGAGTCTGTTACGAACTGTTCTTGCCATGCACTTCACCCCAGCTGACATTTGCCATTCTTTTTGTAGGTCACTAGATGTCATCCTGCGATTGCTGAGTGACATTCGAATAAGATGACGGTCATTGCGGTCAGTGGAGAGTCGTTTTCGTCCTCTGCCAGTCTGTAGCTTTGTTGTCCCAATGTCTGCTACTTGACCTTGTTGTAATGGAATGCCATCTTAGAAATTTTAAGGATGGAGGCAACATGACGCTCACTGTATCCCTCTCCTAGTAAAGCCAGGATTGAACCCTTCTTTTCCTCACTCAAGACTTTTCTTTTCAACTCCTTTGGCATGGTAAAAAAATATTTTTTCATTCCTATTACTTTTGGGATATTACTAGCACTTGCTTTTCCATCCTGCTTGTCCTATTGCAAGAGGATTGTGAACACTACAGCAGTGTTTTTTTATACTTTCCGTCGTTAAATAAGATTTGGTTCCGGTGATCACCTAATCAGAAGGACATTAAGTAGAATGAGGTGTACTCTGGTTGGAATTCAACTGATACTTGAATGGAATGGCTGTCAGACATGAAGAGAAGCTAATTTTTATAAAACTGTGCAGTGGTCTCTTAATTTTTGCCAGAGCTTTTGTATTCAGTGCTGCTGTGCTGTATGATACTGATTTTAGAAATCAAACAGCATCAGAAAAACCAAGAAACCCACCAGACAGGTCAAGATTAAATTTGTTGAAAAGAGAAAAATGGGGTTACATTATAAAAAGATGATCGACGATTATGG
Organism: Oophaga sylvatica; assembly: GCA_033576555.1. NCBI lineage: Eukaryota > Metazoa > Chordata > Amphibia > Anura > Dendrobatidae > Oophaga > Oophaga sylvatica. Next base: position 115,733,208 of record JARQOD010000005.1, read on the forward strand.
ATATTTGTATTCAGATGTTCATAGAAAACAAATTGTGGCCGACACTCAATTAGATTTCATGTCGTCATACCCAATTCATATTATTAGGAACATTCGGACAATTTTTGCGGGCACAAAGAATCTGCTCTAGTGAAGCTGACTACCTCACACAAGAATGAGATTTGGCCGCTCGCTTCAATGAACATTGGTACAGTCGTCGTTATAAATCAATAAAGCAAGAACAATAGTGATGCATTGTAAACGCTCAGATTAATTGATTCCCAAAAGAAATAACATAGCGAAGAGGACAAAATTTCATTTGTGATTTCCATTCTGGACATAAACAAGTCCAGGATGTACTACGCAAGCACTGGCCCATATTCCTATGTGAACTAATTCTCAGCAAAATCTCTCTGACTCCACTTCTATGTCCTACAAACAGTCTAGAAATCTGATAAACCTTCTGGTTCACAGTCACTACCAGAATCCTTCACCCACAAATATCTTTGGCTCTCATGGAACTCAATGGGGCAGTTCTCTATGTGGATGCTCTGTCACATGTTCGAATATGATGAGTACTTCTGAATTCACTGACTCCTCTGGCACTCGTACATATAAGATCACTCATACAATAAATTGTTGTACTAGCGGAGTCATTTATTATGTAACATGTCCATGTAAGAAGACATATATTGGAATGATCACAAGGGAATTAAGGTGACAGATTAGGGAACGTATAAGAGATACAGTTGCAGCTTAAGGAACCACCACCAATGATGACATAAAACCCATTGGCTCCCATTCCCTCAGCGTATCCACTACAAACTAATAATACTGACCTACAAGGCCATCTATAACCTGTCTCCCCCATATGTCTCTGAACTAATTTCCCGATACCTTCCCTCACGTAAACTCTGGTCCCTCCACAACCTCCTTCTCTCCTCCACACTTAATCGCTCCTCACCCAACTGCCTCCACAACTTCTCCGAAAATTCCGCATCCTCTGGAATTCTTTGCCCCAACACGTCCAACTATCAACCACATTCGGATCCTTCAGACAGAACCTGAAAACCCACCTCTTCAGGAAATCTTACAGGTTGCAATGACCCCACTACCTCCTCACCCTACCCGAGATGTTGCCTCAACCAACACCGGAACTGCTGCAACCCACCAACCTGCTGTCTCCTTTCCCACCATCCACTCCTTCCACTCTTATATTTCCCCCCTCCACCCGCCATCCATTCCCTCAAGGTTGGACAGATCTGAGAAGTGAATGAACAAGAACGTGTATGGGTGAGAACCAACCATTTTTTAAATGGAGCACTGTTAATCAAGAGCACTTGCACTTTGGAAAAAATTTATGTTTGTATGTCCGAGATATACATTGGCTGTTGTTTTCAATATACCCATTAAAGGTAAAGTTTTAGAAGTATACTCCTGGCCATGCTATGATGATATTGTACTTCATTGGTTAGGTTTATGTGGATTAGAGTACTAGCTGATCCTGTAGCTGATTTTGATCTTTGGACTTAGACTCCTGAATGCAGGACTGCACCTGCATACTGCTAGTTCCCATAGACTTGGCTGAAGAGCCAGCAACAACCAAGTATATACCACAAGCCTGAGCAAGACGCTGGGACTGACGTCTATGCTGAGCAGTACTCACAGTGGCCGGGCCCGAATGGAAGACCGCAGAAGCAAAAAATGCTTGGGATCTATCCTGCTCAGTGAGAGAATTCTGATGCCTAACATTACCCTCCCCACTAGCATCCCCCGGAAAAGTTCACCACTCTCGAAGGCCGCAATAAGCTGGGGAGCACGAATGTGCTCAATAGGTTCCCAGGTCCTATCCTCTGGACCATGAACCTTCCAGTCAACTAAAAAAAGGCATCAACAAACTAGAGCAAGTTCAGAGAGAGCGACTAGAATGGTGACTGGTCTGCAAACCACGTCCTATGAGGAACGGTTGCAGGATTTGGGAATGTTTTGGTTGCAAAAGAGAAGACTGAGAGGAGACTTAATAGCTGTATACAAATATCTCAAGGGCTGTCACATTGTAGAAGGATCATCTTTATTCTCATTTGCACAAGGAATGACTAGAAGCAATGGGATGAAACTGAATGGGAGGAGACACAGATTAGATATTAGAAATAACTTTTTGACAGTTAGGGTGATCAGTGAGTGGAACAGGCTGCCACGAGAGGAGGTGAGTTCTCCTTCAATAGAGGTTTTCAAACAGAGGCTGGACCGGTATCTGTCTGGGATGATTTAGTGAATCCTGCTTTGAGCAGGGGGTTGGACCAGATGGCCCAGGAGGTCCCTTCCAACTCTACCATTCTATAATTCTATGATTTTGCCGTGCATCACTTTGCACCCGACAATAGTATTAACCTTGAAATCGTCCGAAGATGTATCCAAACCCCCAGCAGTAGTTTCAGAAAACTGACTCATAAACATGAGTTTTAAAAGAGACACATGAAAAGTGTTGGTGATATTTAGGTGAGGCGGAAGACTGAGGCGATAAACTACAGGATTCAGCTGCTGAAGGACCTTGAATGGACCTAAATAGTGGGGAGCAAATTTAGTAGACGCTACACACAGCTTGATGTTACGAGCTGACATCCACACTAAATCTCCCAGGGCAAAGGCTGGAGCCGGATGACGATGCGCATTGGCGGAAGACCTCATTCTCTCCTTAGACAGTCTTTTTGCATCTTGCATGCGATCCTAGATGTCATGAGCCTCCACTGCCCAGTCCACCACCCTAGGTTCAGAAGACAAGATGGGAATGGGCACAGGGTCATGCAGATGCTGACCATAGTTCAGAAGATAAGGAGCCTGTCCCATCGAATCAGAAACGACATTATTTAATGCAAACGCTGCCCAAGGCAACACGGACGACCAATTGTCATGCCTAGTGGGCACAAAATGCCGTAGATAAGTGACCAATGACTGATTGGTTCTCTCCGCCAGCCCATTCGTCTCAGGATGGTTCACAGACGACAAATTGAGCTCTATACTAAGCAGGAGACAAAGCTCCCTCCAGAAACGAGTGGCAAACCGAGGACCCTGGTCACTGACAATCTTATCAGGCATCCAATGAAGGTGGAAAATATGCTTGATAACCAATGCCTCCAGAGCCCATGCGGAAGGTATATGAGGCAGAGGAACCAGATGTACCATCTTGGAAAAATGTTCGGTGACAACTCAAATGACCATGTTACTATGGAACTTAGGCAAGTCCACTATAAAGTCCATCCCAACCATCTCCCAGGGCTTATCTGCCACAGGTAAGGGATAGAACAAGTATGCAGATCACTGCCTGGAAGGCCGATTCTTGGCACATAAGACGCAGGCGTGCACATACATCTTGACATCTCGTGCCATCCAAGGCCACCAATAAGACCTCTCAAGAAGTTCAGTGGTCCTTTTAGTGCTGAAATGACCACCTAATTTGGAGGCATGTGCCCACGAGAGAACCTACAACTGCAGACTAGATGGCACATAAGATTTGCCCGGAGGTACTTGCTCAAGGGACACTGGTGCCACCGTTCAAAGACTCTCTGAAGGGATTATAAGACGTGGCTCATCCCCATCCTCGGATGAGACTACCAAACAAGACAAGTCATCGGCACGTAAATTCTTCTCCCCGGACAAAAAATGGATAGTAAAATTAAACCTGGAAAAGAATAAGGACCACCTAGCCTGGCAAGAATTCAGTCGTTGTGCAGTCTGAAGATAAAGAAGATTCTTATGGTCCATAAAGACCTTAAAGGGATGCCGAGCTTTTTGGAAAAAAGAAACAGGGATGTTTCCGACCTTGAGCATCCTTTTAATACAGAACTGCTCTGGCTCCAATGGAAGAGGCATCCACATCTAGGATGAAAGGCTTGTTTACATCATTCCGATGCAGAACTGGCGCCCTAGCGGAATGAGACTTCAGGGAGGTAAAGGTCTTAGAGACCTCCTCAGACCACTGCCTAGGATTAGCTACTTTCTTGGTGAGGGCAACCAATGGAGCTGTTAGAGTGGAGAAGTGAGGGATGAGCTGGCGGTAATAATTTATGAATTCCAAAAAGCACTGCACCGTTTTAAAGGAATGCGGTTCCTGCCAGATCAACACCGACTCCAGCTTGGCAGGGTCCAAAGCTAACCCCTTGGCTGAAATGATGTATCCCAGAAATGGTAAAGATTGTTGCTCAAACATGCACTTCTTTAGTTTGGCAAAAAGGGAATTAGCGTGCAGGAGCTCAAACTCTTTACAGACATCCTTACAGTGAGTATCGACATCTGGGGAATAGATGAGGATGTCATCCAGATATACCACTACAGATGTGGATAACAATTCCTGAAAGTTGTCGTTCACAAAGTCTTGAAAGACTGCGGGAGCATTGCAGAGACCGAATGGCATGACCAAGTGCTCATAATGACCGTCCTGGGTATTAAAGACGGTCTTCCATCCATCCACTTCACTGATACGAATGAGATTATAAGCCCCACGCAAGTCCAACTTCGTGAATATCCTAGCACCCCACAGCCTATCAAAGAGGTCGGAGATTAAAGGCAAAGGATATTAATTTATAATAGTGATCGCGTTCAAACCCCTACACTCAAAGCAGAGACGTAACTCTCCATTCTTATTTTAAACAAAGAAGAAACCTGCCCCAGCAGGAGACACCGAATTCCTGATATACCCTCTCACCAAATTCTCCCTGATGTATTCAGACATAGCCTCAGACTCCAGGAGAGACAAAGGGTAGACACGCCCATGAGGAGATTCTGTCCCCGGAATGAGGTCTATAGAGCAATCATAGGGGCGATGAGGAGGAAGTGTCTCTGTGGCCTTTTTAGAGAAAACGTCCACTTATTGGAAATAATGCCTAGGTAGAGAGGTTAGGGCAGTTGTGAACTCAGATGACCCAATCTGAACCTGGGCCTTAAGACATTGCCCCTCACACGACCTACTCCATCCCTGTATGTTCCCTGTTGCCCAATCAATGTGAGGTAAATGACGGCGCAACCAAGGTATACCCAGAAGTACCTCATTCATACCCTCGGACATTACTAAAAAAGAGATTATCTCCTGATGCTTTGGAGACATAGTGAGAGAGGTATGGTCTGATGAGTAATCTGAGTAGGAAGGACAGCCCCATGTACCACCCGGATGTTGACTGGGTTTGAGAGCATCACTGAGGGGATTGCGTGCCATTGGGTGAAGGTGGACGACAAAAAATTTCCCTCAGCCCTGGAATCCATGCAGGCCTCAGTAGTGAGAGTAGAGGACCCATATGACAGGGAAACCTTAAAGGTTATCATGGAGGACAAATCTACCGTGTCTAGTAAAGCTCCCCTGATAGCCACTAGATGCAGTCTTTTCCATGACGCCTGGGACACTTGTTGGCATAATGACCAGCCTGCCTACAGAAAAAACAGGTCAGCTGTGGATGCACAGGATGGGAATTATATTCCGCCCGAGATACATCCATGGGCGCTACAAGATCACTTGTCTGAGGCGGACATTTTAAAGCATTAGTAAAGTTTGGAGCTAACCAAAACCTTTGGCTGCAGGGAGCTCCCTCTAAACTTCCTTTTGCGTGATGAAGATCAATGCGTGTTGATACAGATATTAAATCCTCCAGAGTGACAAGAGCATCCCTTACATGGTCAGCTAAACCCCCTCCAAAATAAGGGAATCAGATCCTTATCTGGCCTCTCCAGCTCACAAGCTAATATCCAAAACTAGATGGCAAACTGACTGACCAAGACAGAGCCCTGGATTAATGCAAAAAGTTGGAGTGCAGCATCATGGGTGACCCAAGGTCCCAGAAAGACCTGTTTCAGAGCATCCAGGAAATGAGGATCACTCTAAACTACCTGATCGTTACGTTCCCATAACGGCGTAGCCCACTCCAATGCCCTGCTGGTCAAAAGGGACACCACAAATCCCACCTTGGCCCGCTCAGATGGAAACCCGAGGCCAGTAGCCCCAGGAGGTTTGAGCACTGGTTCACAAAGCCCCTGCATGCCTTGATATCCCCGAGAACTTATTAGGCAGTGAATATTGTGAAAAAGTTGGGACTGGAGCAGCAACAGCAACCATAGTGGTGGCTTTGTTGACTGCTTGTGCTGCCACTGCGGTAAGATCAACAGCTGAAGTTGCACGCTCAAGAGTAGACATCCTGCTCTCCAGCTGCTGGATGTACCGCTGGAGTCTTTGTTAGTGTGGTCTTCAATTAAGACCCTCTCAGTATATTAGATCGTGCCAGATTAGATGGAGTTTCGATCGAGGCAAGATGGTGAGATGAAATGACACAGGAGACAAGTCTCTTATTCTGATGCCAAAGTCATCTAGTTTAATCAATGCCCCCAGCCAGCTTATATACACGACTAGACTGGGTGTATACATGCATTAGGTAATGGTGTTTTACAGAACATATTAGTAAATTATTTATTACAGTAAATATATCTTGTCATCTATCTCATAGGTCATGTCAGCTTGACCAATTGGTTATCTAACAGAAGAATTCATTAATCATCAGGTGTTCCCTTTGATGGACCCCGAATTGTCATCATAAGCAGTTATATCTTTATTACTTTACTGAATAAATGCATACTTTATCGTTATTCGCTTGTAGCCATCATGTCACTTCCTCATTATTAGGGTGATTATCCCACAGTCCTAAAAACACGTAGTCATCTAGTTGACGACCTTTGCTATCATATGCCACGTTACTGGTTCAATCAGCAAATAATGTCATTTTGGACTATGACAGAGAAAGATTCTTAAAGGGATGTGTATATGAAGAGTCATAAGCTCTAGCATTAACAAGGGTATTAGAATATAGAATATAGAAGGGTCTACCAGATCCTATCACTTTGCTCATCCACCATCACTAGCCAGACCCTGGCGCTACTGTACTGTTAGGGTTGGCGGATTGCACTAAATAAAAATATAAATAAAGTGCAATCGCTGATATGGGTCTACAACTCAGGAATAGAGCAGGGGGGAGAAGCTGTCCCTACATTAGGACTAGACTCAATCACTACGATGGAGCAGGCGACCTATTCCTTGTGAATAGACCCACCGACGATCCTAGTCTAGACTCAAGCGAAGACCTAAAGATGGGGGGAAGGGAATCTCTGAAAGACCTAGGGACTGGGAACAAAAACAGGAGACCTCCTAGCAGGGAAATAGTGGAAACTGCAGAAATGAAAAGAAAAACAAAATGACTAAGCAAGCAGAACTAGAGTTCCCAGAACTGCATAAAGTTAAATACAAAAAGTTATCAAAGCACCAAGCCAGAACTCTAGCGGATTAACACTGATGTCCAGCAAGGACTGGGAGGCAGGTGCGGGGTAATAAAGGGTGATACGATCATCTGACCAACGACAAGCCCAGCACCAGGGGAAAAAAGACCAGCAGCCAGAAAACCACAAGATGGCGGATGGTCAAACTAAATAGATTCTAACAATCACAACCGTTCACCGTGCAGATATGAATCCGCTGATAGTATGGGCAATGACCGAACAAAACAGCGAGCGATTCCTTGGACACAATGTGTTAAACGTCACACAGAGTGGTAGGAACACAGAGTACCAAGCTCTGTTAACTCACAGAGAGATGCTGAACCAAAGAATATTAAGTGCAATACCCTGTTAACATCACAGGGATATAGTACATGGGTTGCGCTTGCTCTGCCACTAATCTGTGCTAACCGCACACAGGAATGAAGCAGATGGTGTGCTGAGAGGTAGCCTTTATTGACGCAAGATACAATACCCTATTGCCTTATCTGAGAGATGGCTTATGGGTTGAACTTGCTCTGTAACTGAACTGTGCCAATAGCACACGTGAACAAAACAGATGCTAAGTCAAGCGGCTAGTCATCCCAGTTCTGAAGCTACTATACTTGTGCCTAACCGGCACCCTAAGCATATAGCAGACTAAGCCCTGGCACTGAGCCAAGGGTATGAAGCTGCATCAGTGTGCAAGCTGCTGTCACGCTGTCACTGTATACAGGAGGTCCGGGGTCTATGCTGACCCTAAGCTGGGGCCCTGACTAATCCCTCTACCTGGAGGTACTGTTGATGGTACAGAGGTCCAGGCCGCCAGCATAACCCTATCTCCTGTGAATCCCTGACCCTGTAATCTAGTCCTGAGAAGGACCCTGATCACCACCACAGGGAACGGGAAGGTAAATGCCTACACACAGTATAAGACGAACGAGACAGTACAAGGGGTAAAATAAAAGACCACCTTGCATACAAAACTCACTCTACAAATACAGAGGGAACACCAATGGGTAAGGAGATAAATAATAAAGCGAGGAGGGGAGAAAACCACACCAGGTACTCTTCACTTCAGACTTCACAATACCACGATCCGCTCTGCTGGTCTGCATGAATGCTTTCACCGACACTTCCCTAGCAGACTGGCAGGTATTTGAAGGAATCTCATTAGTGCAACATTAACTGCAGCTGGGCGAGGCTGGGCCTCGTCTAGCACAGAGAGAGGGAGAATTAACTCCCTCACTGCCGACAAACACCAAAAACTCAGCTGTGAGAAGTCAGGTTGTGTAATCGCGACGATCTTCGTGGCGACACACTCGTGACAGCTGCCTGCCAAAGTGTTCACACACGGAGCAAAAGGACACATGCAACTGAGCAGACAGAGTGGTAGAGTATCCACCCACACACACAAAGCATGAATGACACTAGCGTGCCCGCTTGCGCCATTGAAAGCCTTTTATACATTAGGCTCCACCCCAAACACTCATGCCCAATCAGCCAAGACATCGCCCGCAGGTAAATCCGGAGCTGCCACATCACCAGAGCAAGAAGCGTCCGACCACCAATGAAAAGACGCCACTTCACTGACATGCTTAGTAAGGTGATCTCTGGACTTAGACTCCTGAAAGCAGGACTGCACCTGTGTACTGCTAGTTCCCATAGACTTGGCTGACAAACCAGCAACAACCAAGTGCCTACCACGAGCCTGAGCAAGGCGCTTGGACTGACGTCTAAGCTGAACAGTACTTGCAGCGGCAAGGCACGAATGGGAGACTGCAGAAGCAGACAAGGCATGGGAACTATCACGCTCAGTGGGAGAATCCTGATGCCTAACAGCACATCACCCTGAAAAACACCATCCTCACTGTCAAACATGATGATAACAGCATCATGCTGTGGAGATGCTTTTCTTCATCAGGGACAAGGAAGCTGATCAGAGTTGAAGATGGATGTATCTAAATACAGGCAATACTGATGGAAAACCTTTTGGAGGTTGAAAAAGGCTTAAGACTGGGGCAAAGGTTCACCTTCCAACAGGACAACAGCCTTAATTATACTGCCAGAGCTTCAATACACTGTGTTCCAAATTATTATGCAAAATTGTTTAGGAGTGATAAAGTAAGAATTTTTTTGTTTGTCAGTTAAACTCATTGATGGTGATGTATGTCAGGGCTTTTTATATCACTGTAAGCAATTGCAGACACCTGTGCTAATTAGTTTGGCAGGTGTTCCAATGAAAGGCAAGACTACTTAAGAAGGCTGTCCCACATTATTAAGCAGCCTACATTTTCTGCCAAAATGGGAAAGAAAAAGGATGTGTCGGCTGCTGAGAAGCAACAAATTGTGGAGGGTTTAGGACAAGGCATGACTACAATCAACATTGCCAAGACACTTCATCGTGATCATCACACAATCAAGAAGTATGTAGCTGATTCACAGTACACATGTGTGCGTGCTAATAAGGGAAAATTGAGGACTCTTTCCTACAGGCAATTACATCAGGTTAAAAGAGCAGCGGCAAAAAAGCCTTGTCATAGCAGCAGACAAGTTTTTGAAGATGCTGGTGCCTCCAACGTCCCCGAACAACAAGATGCAGGGTCCTTCAGAGGTTTGCAGCTGTGAGTAAGCCATCCTGTCGACCTCCTCTATCCACTGCACACAAGCAGAAACGGCTCCAGTGGGCCAAGCAATACATGAAGACTGACTTCAAAACTGTTTTGTTCACCGATGAGTGCCGTGCAATGCTCGATGGTCCAGATGGATGGAGTGGAGGATGGCTGGTTGATGGACACCCCATGGAAACACGGCTACGGCGCCAACAAGGAGGAGGTGGAGTAATGTTTTGGGCTGGAATCATGGGGAGAGAGATTGTCGGCCCCTTTAGGATCCCTGAAGGGGTAAAGATGAACTCCATAGTGTATGTTGAGTTTCTCAAACAGCACTTCCTGCCATGGTTCAAGAAGAAGAACAGTGCATTCTGCAGCAAGATTATTTTCATGCATGATAATGCACCGTCTCATGCTGCACATAACACATCTGCATCTCTGGCTGTTATGGGCATAAAAGGGGACAAACTTATGGTGTGGCCCCCATGCTCCCCTGAACTCAACCCCATTGAGAACCTCTGGAGCATCATCAAAAGAGTGTCTATGATGGCGGGAGTCAGTTCACCTCTAAGCAACAGCTCTGGGAGGGTATTCTGTCCTCATGCAAAACAATTGAAGCAGAAACCATCCAAAACCTGACAAATTCAATGGACATGAGAGTTCAGAAGCTCCTTTTGAACAAGGGGTCCTATGTGCAAATGTAACATCACCTAGAATAAAGTTTTAAGTTGAAAACTGTTTGATTTCAGTTTGTAAGAACCTGATAATGCTTATAATTTCCAAAAATGACAATTTTTTTGTTCTTTATTAAATGAAAAGGTTGAAAACTCTGCTGTGCATAATCATTTGGAATATGCATTTTGAGTGCAGTTTGAGTGTTTTATTTTTTTTAAAATATACTGTTATCATAGGCAGTTTGTACAAAAACCTTTCAATTGTACTCTAATAGTTATTTGACTGGAAAATTACAATGACTGAAATTCATATAGGTAATTTGGGAAAATCTGAGAAAATATTATTTGCGTAATAATTTGGAACACAGTGTAGGATGGCTTAGATCAAAGCATATGCATGTGTTTGAATGACTTTGTCACAGTCCAGACCTAAAATCCATTAATAATCTGTGGCAAGACTTGAAAATTGCGGTACATAAATGCTCTCTATCTGAACTCATTGAGCAAGAGCTAGCTTGCAAAGAAGAATGTGCAAATTCAGTAGAGGCATAAAACCCAAAATACTTGAAGTAATAATTGCAGCAAAAGGTGGTCCTAGAAAGAAATTACTTGGAGAGTGATTCCATTGTCTGTTCAAGAATTGGACTCATTATCAGGAATGTGCACCTCAGTCAGTACACTTAGCCAGTATATTACTTCAGTCTAGGACATTTTTGGAATAAAGTACGCAGCATGCCATTTCCATCCTGATTCCTTCACAGCTCCTCCCACATCAGTAAGAACTGGCCAAAAGTGGTATAAAGGTACCAAAAATAATAATTTGTTAGCAACTTCACGTGGCACAAAAGTGTTATGACTTTTCAGGCTTAAACACTTTGATGATTGTACCCTCACCTACTGTATCCTTATCTATCCCTTATAGATTGTGAACCCTAGCGGGCAGGGTCCTCTCTCCTCTTGTACCAGTCATGACTTGTATTGTTTAACCCCTTAGTGACAGAGCCAATTTGCAGCTTAATGACCAGCTGATTCTGAGATTGGTTTTTCATGACATATTGTACTTCACATTAGTGGTAATTTTTTTTTATATGACTTGCATTTATTTATGAAAAAATGGAAATATGGGGAAAATGTTGAAAATTTCGCAGTTTTCAAATTTTGAATTTTTATTCTGTTAAACCAGAGAGTTATGTGACACAAAATAGTTAATAAATAACATTTCCCACATGTCTACTTTACATTAGCACAATTTTGGAAACAAAATTTTTTTTGTTGCAAAGTTATAAGGGTTAAAAGTTGACCAGCAATTTCTCATTTTTACAACACCATTTTTACATCACATTTGAAGTCACTTTGAGGGGTCTATATGATAGAAAATACCCAGAAGTGACACCATTCTAAAAACTACACCCCTCAAGGTGCTCAAAACCACATTTAAGAAGCTTATTAACCCTTTACATGCTTCACAGGAACTGAAGCAATGCAGAAGAAAAAAATTAATATTTAACTTTTTTGCGAATAATTTACTTCAGAATCATTTTTTTATTTTCACAAGTGTTAAAAGAGAAAATGAACCATAAAATTTGTTGAGCAATTTCTCCTGAATATGCTGATACCCCATATGTAGGGGTAAACCATATTTTGGGCGCACGGCAGAGGTCGCAAGGGAAGGAGCGCCGTTTGACTATTTCAACGCAGAATTGGTTGGACGCCATGTCGCGTTTGGAGAGCCCCTGATGTGCCTAAACAGTGGAAACCCTGAACAATTGACCCCATTTAGGAAACTAGACCCCTTAAGGAACGTATCTAGTTGTGTGGTGAGCACTTTGAACCTCCAAGTGCTTCACAGAAGTTTATAACGTAGAACTGTGAAAATAAAAAATCATTTTTTCCTCAAAAATGATTTTTTAGCCTGTTATTTTTTATTTTCCCAAGGGTAACTGGAGAAATTGGACCAGAAAAGTTGAGCAATTTTACCTGATGCACCATATGTGGGGGGGAACCACTGTTTGGGTGCATGGTTGAGCTTTGAAGGGAAGGAGCGCCATGTTGTAATGCAGACTTTGATGGAATGTTCTGCAGGCATCATGTTGTGTTTGCAGAGCCCTTGATGTGCCTATACAGTAGAAACACCCCACAAGTGAACCCATTTTGGAAACTAGACCCCTCAAGGAGTTTATCTAGATTTGTGGTGAGCGCTTTGAACCTCCGAGTGCTTCACAGAAGCTTATAAACGCAGAGCCGTGAAAAAAAAAAAAATTTTTTTTCCTCAAAAATGATTTTTTTAGCCTGCTATTTTTTATTTTCCCAAAAGTAACAGGAGAAATTATAATATGCAAATTGCCTCTTCAAACAAAGAGGACTTGTACTCTATAGCGCCACCTATTGGAAGTAGCGATCCTACAAGTCACAATCAACCCTTTAACGAGTCTTGTAATATGACTTAGGATAAAAGCCAAATCAGAATCTCCATTTGCAGACAGGAGAAATTAGAAACCCTAAAATTGGTGTGAAATTTGTCCTGAGTACGCGGATGCCCCATATGTTGGGGTAAACCACTGTTTGGGCGCACGTCAGGGCTCGGAAGAGGGAGCACCATTTGACATTTTGAACGCCATGTCGTGTTTGGAGACACCCTGATGTGCCTAAATAGTGGAAACCCCACAATTCTAGCTCCAACACTAACCCCAACACACCCCTAACCCTAATACCAACTCTAACCCCAACCCTAACCCTAATCCTAACCCTAATTCCAACCCTAATTCCAACTCTAATTCTAACCCTAACACTAATTCTAACACAAACCCTAATTCCAACCCTAACCCTAATTCTATATTTTCTTTATTTTATTATATTTCCCTAACTAAGGGGGTGTTAAAAAAAAGTTTATTAACTATTTTTTTTATTTTGATCACTGTGATAGGGTTTATCACAGTGATCAAAATGTACTTTCAATGAATGAATGGAATCTGCCGGCCGGCAGATTCGGTGGGCGCACTGCGCATGCGCCCGCCATTTTCTTCCTGGACCAAGATGGCAGCACCCACTGGTGGAGGCAGGAGGGTCTTGGGACACCGGGAGGTACTGGGGGGGATCAGGGACCCTATTTCTCTCTCCTCTGATGTGCGATCACATCAGAGGAGAAAGAAAGATAAAGCAGAATCGCTGCTTTTTTTTTCGGTCGCCGTTATATGATTAATAATGGCAATCGCAAAAGCAGGGTTGGTAAATAGCGACCCGAAATCATATACCGACCCCAGCAGCCGAGACCCCGGAGAAAATCTGACCCTGGGGGCGCTATATACACTTTCCACAGCGCCGAGGCGTATCGGCGGTCGTTAAGGGGTTAAGATTATTGAACTTGTTTTTTATTATGTATATCCTTTTTCACATTTAAAGTGCAATGGAATAAATGGCGCTATAATAATACATAATAATAATAATAATGAATCTAAGACTATGGGTTTAGTTTTCTGTTCTATTTTTTACTAATCTGGAAATAAATCTGAATGATTTTCTGTACACATGAGAATTGACTTTTAGGGTATCAGAAAAAGGTAAATGGACATACAGCAATTAAGCTATTACAATGTTATCAAAAGAGATAATAAAATATTTTTATTTTCAGATTATAAATATTTTAACTCTGCACCTGAAAAGAGATTTCAACATTCATCTTATTTTTTCCTTTTACTTTTTCATCACATTTTTTCATCTTATTTTTTTGTATTTGCAAGAAAAAAAAGTAGCTCTTGTTCATGTGTCACGCAAAGTCTGACTTTTTCTAATTTTCCTACATGAATGATGTATTTCTTAAACCATTTTAAATATATTTTTTTTTATTTCAGCTTTCAGTTCAGCAAGCAGAGATTAGATAATCATATTCTAAAAAGTAAACACTCAAGAAAGTAACATCAAATCAAATGATTAGCTCCTTATGGGTACAAATCTCTGAATGATAAATCCATCTATAGAAAAGTACTTTGTCTTCTTTTGTGTGATTGAAGGCGCCAGTATGTTAAAGATAACATCTGACTTTCTGATTTTCATTTAGAAGAAAATATCCACTTATTTTCGACTCATCTCCACATTGTCAGCAATTATGTTGAAAGTACCTTTCATTGAAGGCCGATACATCAATAAAACCCAAACATGATAATGACCTTTAGCAAACTCAATTTCAATGTTACTGACGAGGTCAGGTAATACTTAGGCTTCCTACAAACACTTTAAAACATGTGACCTTAAAGATTTATTGGGAAAAATTCTGATGTTTAAGCAAGGACAAAAAGGGAAAAAAAGTTGAACTCTAAACACTGTTCTGTATGCGTGGAAAATCAATGTCACTTCTTTTAATGGATGCATTAGTGGAAAAATGAAGGACGTTTGTTTTAGTGTAAGAAATAGCCAGAGTGGATAATAAAGTCCTATGTTCTGGAGAGTAATATATTCATTCAGCTTCAATTAGATGACTTTGACTTTTCAGATTTATGAGTGTTCACTCCATTACTGTCAGATGAGCACTATCACACTCAAGTGATGAAGTGTGACTTAACTCAATATTTTTCGTGTTTAATTCTATTTCAGGAGCGCCTTGCACCAGTCCAATCAATTTTACACCAGGTCTGCAGAATACATGGGAAATTAGGGTACTCGAGTAGGTAGTAAAGGGTGGACCATTTTTATGGATACACCTAAATAAAATGGGAATGGTTGGTGATATCAACTTCCTGTTTGTGGCACATTAGTATATGGGAGGGAAAAAACTTTTCAAGATGTGTGGTGACCATGGTGGCCATTTTGAAGTCGGCCATTTTAGGTGTATCCATTATCGGCCCATATTATATTTTTGCTCTATTCCTTTGAAGAATTGAGTTCCTTCTATAGACAGTATTTGCATGGAGTTTTCATGTTCTCAATGTGTTTGCATGGGTGTGCTCCCACACTCCAAATACTGATAAAAATGTAGACTCGTGGGTCCCTCTATTGATAAGGAGCGATAAGAAATCTGTAAAGTGCTGTGGAATTTATGGGCATTATGTAAACAGTAGAAATATATATTTTAAGAAACTATCCCAGCAGGTCCACATGTGTTTGGTTTCCTGTGGATAATTTCTACAGAAAATCACAGAAATTCATGTCAACAAATCTGTTCCATATTGTTCTATTCTGCAAATTCTAAGAAACTGTTGGAAATCCGGAAGATCTCCCGGGGACTGCAAATGTGGGTGTGATGCCTATTTGTTTTAAATGATAAACCACAGCAGAATCTGCAACATTACAATATGACTGTACATTTCTCTATAGCTAATGAATTGAGAAAATCAATAATAGTGGCAGGTGAATAGCAAGTTATCAAAATTGCTAAAAAGACCAAATTCTTCCTCATCTGAGCACAATGATCCCTTTTGCCAGTCAGGTGCTGGATAGAATCAGTAACCCCCTTTCAAACTGGTATTCTCTGCTTACCAGATTCTGCACTCAATCAGTTAAAATAAAATTAAGTCATGCATCACTCTAATACAGAAGGAAATTATCTGATTTGAAAATGACATGTATTTGGGAAAGTCTTCCAATTTTACTCGCTATTACTTTTTTATTTTTCTCACAACTGGTAAGTCCTCTTTTAAGAGGCTTCATTTTTTATGAACATAGTTTTGTTCAAATAAATTGGGCTGAACTTCAATAACAAGCGTGGTTCATGCAGCAAGCCAATAACGTAAATGACTTACATTGTTCTCCAAAGATTGGCTAAAGAAGAATAAAGTTAAAGTTTTAGAATTGTCAAGTCAAAGTTCAGACCTTAATCCTACAGAAATATTGTGGAGGAACCTGAAGTGAGTAGTTCATGAGATAAAGTCAATCAACATAGAGATAAAGCTGTTTTGGAGGAATGAGCTAAAATTTAAGTTGATGAACAGGGCTAATCAACAATTATCAGAAATGTTTAGATTAAATTAATGCTGCACAATTGCAACTCACAGACATGCAATGTTTCAATTATATAATCACCAAAAAACTGCCCAACACTATACCTCCCTTTAGGGAAAATATACCACAGACCAAATTGTAATATTTATGGAAAACCAATCAGTGATAAGGAATGGCTCCAAACAATGGTATAACCAATACAAAATATCTTTATTTAGACAATATTAAAATCGTACATACAGAAAAAGCAAGATCACAAATAAAAAGGAACATATTTCCTCCATAGGAACAGAATCACTACAGTCTATATGGTTATGAAGGTATTTAACAATCTCATGTGTAATATACAACCAATTCTAGGGGAATCATGACGGTGCAACTGTCATTTGCTACTGAATAGCATAGCGCTTAGTGAAACTAGCCGTCCCCAGTAAACCCCTCAGTGCAATATTGAATAAAGTATCATAAAACATGACGCATACCGCAGGCTGGTGTCTGTCCTCGGATGTCCCACTGCCCCGACGAACGTTTCGCTCTGCTTCCTCGGGAGGCGTGTCAGGGCAGGGGGCTATCCGGTTTAAATAGAGGCAAGTCTCAAACCCATTGGTTATCGTGAAAAGCCATAACACCTGTGAATAATCACCATTCTCAGCTGGCACAAAGTTGCCGCTTTTCAAAAGGTCCTGTGCGTAGGAATGGATAAGCATAACGGCGCATGCGTCAGATCACCTGAGGTCAGTCGAGAGGCATGGAGCGGTCACGTGGTAACTGACCTTGTTTGCACTGGGAATTGCACTGGTGATACTTTTTAAAGTGCCTAGGCAAAGTTTTCAAAACTGTGACATCAGAGATGCTTTTTTCCTTGTGGGATCTGCAAGGGGTGTGCTAATATGAAAAAAAGTGTGTCTTTTTACAACATTGATAAGTCTAGAAAATTTGACATCAGGGCTAATATTATTTATATTTATTTATTATTTTTTCATTTATATATATATATATATATATATATATATATAAATTTTCTTTACTTTTTTATTTATAAGATGCTTTGGATAGTATTATTATAGTTTTTTTCAGCACTTTCACTGTTATGTACACAAGTGTTTACATTTGTTATATATGGCATTTTGTGCAGACATTAGTCACTTCTTATTATGGTGATTTATTATTAATTATATTATTATCTTGTATATGGTTCACATTATATCTATATTAATATATATTTTTTCTCTAATTTACATTATTTTTATATATTGATTATTGTTATTATTCCACACTTTATTTTACACTATATTCATGCTTTGTCTATAATATTGTTCAAGTGATGTTTTTTTTTTGTCTTGTTTTATCATCCCAACCCATTCGTTGCCTGTATATTTTTCAAAGAAAAATATTTTTTCTTATGCAGATTTGTCCATCCTTTATAAACTCTAAGCAGTGCGCATGCGCTGGATACTGGGCGGTCGAGAGATATGGGCGGTCAGTAGTGGTGTGGGAACGCGTGTGTCTTCAGTAGAAGGACCTGCGTCTCCAGTTACCACGTGACCGCTCCATTGCCTCTCGTCATTGGTTGACTGACCTCAGGTGATCTGACGCATGCGCCGTTATGCTTATCCTACGCACAGGACCTTTTGAAAAGCGGCAACTTTGTGCCAGCTGAGAATGGTGATTATTCACAGGTGTTATGGCTTTTCACGGTAACCAATGGGTTTGAGACTTGCCTCTATTTAAACCGGATAGCCCCCTGCCCTGACACGCCTCCCGAGGAAGCAGAGCGAAACGCGCGTCGGGGCAGTGGGACATCCGAGGACAGACACCAGCCTGCGGTATGCATCATGTTTTATGATTCTTTATTCAATATTGCACTGAGGGGTTTACTGGGGACGCTAGTTTCACTAAGCGCTATGCTATTCAGTAGCAAATGACAGTTGCACCGTCATAATTCCCCTAGAATTGGTTGTATATTACACATGAGATTGTTAAATACCTTCATAACCATATAGACTGTAGTGATTCTGTTCCTATGGAGGAAATATGTTCCTTTTTATTTGTGATCTTGCATTTTTTGTATGTACGATTTTAATATTGTCTAAATAAAGATATTTTGTATTGGTTATACCATTGTTTGGAGCCATTCCTTATCACTGATTGGTTTTCCATAAATATTACATGCAATGTTTCAAGTCTGATGAGCATCATCAACAGTTCATTTGAGGTCCTTAGAAATCTCCTTTGTTTGTGCCATGATACACTTCCTCAAAATGTTGTGAAAATCAGACTTTGATAGATCTCCGAATAATAAATAATTATTAATACACCTGTTTATCATCCCACTGATCGAAAACATCATACTTTAATTTGCTTTTCAAATTACCTGCCACTCTTTGCCACTCATAGACATGTGACATTGATTACATTACCTCCATAAAAATAGGACAAAGTCTAAGATTTTTTACTCATTTGGTTGATCCTATTTATCTACTTTTAGGACTTGTGTGAAAATTTGATGTAGTTTGAGGCCAAATTTTTGCTGAATTAAGGTAAATTTTGAAGGCTATAAACTTTCAAGCACCACTAAACATAATGCAATATGAATTTTGGATCTGTTCTGATTTATAAAATGTAACAGGAACAAAAATGAACCACTTACCATTACATTTTATATTTCTAAATTGAACTTACGTTGTTATTTTTGATTCATGAACATGGAATATCTCTGTAGATACTGTACCGTGCTCATATACAGATACAAAGAAGCAAAAAAATACAATCTGCCATGATTCTGTTGTGCAGTTAATGACTTTTATAGGTTATCTTGGCTGCAGATTCTGGTTCTTGTCATGTGAAATGATTTTGTTTCTATCCTGCATAGTGTAAGCAATTACAATTTTTGAAATTCTATTGAAATTATAAAAGAAAGTAGGTGCGCAACAGTTAATCCGCTTATGATGACATACGACGTACTATTAGGCCATATGTCAGGTCTCCGTCTTTGATGAAAGCTTAGACACTGAGCTTGCACCATACCTGGCAGATAATGGTTGTGTTACGCAGCAATTATCTGCCTCTAATAACAGCGAGTGCTATGAGGAGAAAAACAGAAACACCAATACTGTTTTTTTCACCCACTGAAACAAGAAGTGATACAAACATCATATCTACCTCAATACGGTATCCATAAAAACATCAAATCTCCAAGCTAAAAAGCCATGTTATACTTTCATCGATAAAAAAAATCACCTAAAAAAAAATTATAGTATTATGGGTTTTTCTATTTTACACTTTCACTGCACTTGGCATGTTCTCCCATTTTACAGTACATAGAATAGTAAAATAAATGCTGCCCTAAAAACTACAACTCATCCTGAAAAAAAAGAAGTCCTCCCTCGGCTCTATCAATAGAAAAATTAAAAAGTTATGACTCTTGGAAGAGGGGGAAAGAAAATCGAAAACACAAAAATGGAAAATCGCCATGTTGGGAAGATGGTGACTACTATCCTTGACTATGATTGCATGTTCCTCATAGACATGCATTATAGTGATATAATACTAGAAAGAATAGTTTTCATGAAGTATGCTGTTTAATGCCCAAGTTGATTTCTTTATTGTCGTCATGCTTTGCTGTTTTTTTTTGTAATTTCCAAAGCATTATTTAAAATTATTTTCTCTCCCTTGAAAGGAATGAACATCTAATGACTTCATAAGAATTGTATTGGCCATCTCGAGAGGCTGAACACAATAAGTTATGTGTTTCTTGAGATTAATTTCTCAGATTTGGCATTAACGTATTCGGAGCTTTCTTTAATTAATAGCACTTTCTGCCCATAACTTTCGTAGAATATATACGTGGTTCACATAGTTTGTTTTATTGGGTAAGCAAAACTGCAAACAATGTTGAATTTTCGTCACTGCTCACAGGCCATATACAATATTTTTGCCAAGATTTTTAGAGACTTACAGATTTTTAGAAGACTTGCAGTGATCATTATCCTAATTAGTCTCTGTCCACTGTACACAGTATTCAGGATCATTAAGCTACAGTACCTCTCAAGATATATGCAGTAAAGTGTAATTACCTTCTAGAAATGTTAATTAAAAAGTATGATAGATAATATTTTTTTCTACTTTCACTTCCTAAGAAAATGAATAGCTAATATGTAAGCCAGCAGCATGATAATTAGACACAAGATTCTGGAACTCACTTTTTCATGTACAGAAAAGTGTTTTAAAATGAACTAAAGGTTATGTGCATTTAATACTTATAAATCATTTTAATCATCACAATTTGCTGTGTGCAGTATGAGAATGTAATAAAACTTTTGAGTATATTAACATATTGCAGACCCTATTTTGCATAAATTATATGACAAGTAATTAAATAAAATAGCATGCATACAGCAAAAAGATGGATTCGTACATGCTATGGACATCTTTAGGGCATCTTTTATTTACCTACATGCATATAATTTTGGCTAAAATACATTTATGCAACAGGGTTTCATTAGAAATGTTGAACTATTTGACTTCTACAGCCTTTATGTATCAAAGTACATAGCAGACTGCACAATGATTCAACAATGAATCCACCGTCAGCTCATTTGATGGTTTAGTCTGTAATCTTACTCTCTCTTTCCTTGAATGATCTTTTAACAGAATTGAAAAATGCGCAACTTATTAAAGTTATAAGGGTCAGTGCATTAACAATGGCGATTCATAGACCGGTTTTCATGAAAAGATCGCTGCAGTATGATGCGCCAAATTCATTAAGAGATGCATGCCACTTAATGCCACTGAATTGGACACATCCCAGTGTTGTGCCTCTCCATTGTGTCTGACAAAAAACGCTAGTAGCATTTCTGACATAAAAAATGCAGGCACTTTTGAAGAACTTGACAGGGGGACATAGCCCTGCACTGTGTCACCTCGGTGACTTCCCAGATCTGCTCATTTTGGTAATACTGCTTCGAACTGGTCAGAAAACATCAAAAGTATCAACATTTTCTGTATTACACAAAAATTTTGCAAATTTTAACGCCTTTTACACCATTTTTTGGCGTTAACGCTTTGATGAATTGCCACAACAGTTTTAAATGAAAATACATATCCCTTAATCAAATAATATGAATAAACAATGATATAGAATCAATGTAACAAGGAAGAAATATTAAAGTGCACCTTCACTTACAACAGAAAGGCAAATTTAGTGCAAAACTCTGCAGGTTAATAATTTTTTAAATCACTCTATTACATGTTTGTACTGACTCCCCATACCAAAGACTGACAAAGTCAGTATTTCGGGCTGCCGTACACAAGGCAGCAGTGTGAGAGTGAGCGTCGTAGGGTTTTACAGTGCTTACACCTGCACTGAAGATAGTAGTTAGGATGCTTTCCACTTTAGCGTAGCCCGCAGCACTGACATCGGACCATTATCAGCAAAATCATTTAAGAGTAATTTAGTAAAAATAGTATATTGAAGATATACTTTAAGGGCTTATGCACACTATCAGTAATTGCTGTGACTTTGATGCTGCGTACTTATGCAGCGTCAAGCCCGCAGCGGCCAGATGTCACAGCATAGTGAATGGGATTTCAAGAAATCCCTTGTCCATTATGGGTCCAAAGACAGCAACAGATCAATTGTGGAGACTGACATGTGGCATGTCTTTCCAGACTGCAGCATGTCAATTTATCTTGTGGAGATGCTATTCACCGCAAGAGATATTTCAGCCATAGAATGTATTGAATGTATGCAAATTAACCTGCATTCAATAAATGTCGACTCTTTGGATGAAGCGAACGTGCTACTTCCGGATCGTGTGCACGCAGACTAAGGCTCTGAGTTGTCATCTAGAATTCTTATTTTCAATTTTCTTTTGAGTTATTATATTTCTATAGTTGTTAAACATAGAAATTTGACAGTTAAAGACGCACTGCCATCATTATTTTGCTCTTAATGTATTGCACTCATCACATTATATAGCACTTTATACTTACAATTGCTCATTTTTACTTTCTACCCAGTCAGTATTTCTCTGTTCCATTAGGCCTGTGATATCATGTAATTAAAAACTGACTAGCTGAATCGTTCTAAGCTCTATGTAAAAGCACAAAGTCTCTATTCTCTGAATGTATCTTCATTGCAACAGTCCGTAGCAGGGGTGAGGAGTAGAGCAGCTTGGTCAGGAGTCGAAGAGGGGGATGACTCATGCAGTGAAAATAGACTTTCTGTTTTGACATAGAGCAGAGAAAAGAGAAGAATTACCTGGGTAAAAAGACAAAATGAGCAATTGTAAATACAAAGTGCTATATAATATGATAATTGCAATATGTAAAGAGGATAAGAATTTTGATGGGAGTCTTTCCTTAAAAAAGCTTATTAGGCAGGATATAGCTATGCATGTGTGGTGCAATTTCAAATACATTATGGCTTTAAGCGTGGAAAATTCATCCAACAACCTCTCTGAAGATGTGAGTGTAAAGACTTGTTGCATTTGTGAAGTATATGTGTTTTAACATTGTTTTCTCATGTGCAATTCCAGGGCTGGTTGTTTGGAGAATAGATATTGCATATGTAGGTTCATTCTGTTAATGATCCTACATAGGCTGATTACAGTGTGAGTGAGCATGTGTGTGTGCGTGAGCACGTGTATTTACTTACCGGCTTAGTAATGACGGTGTCTGGCTGACACCATTTCATTACTAAACCTATGGCTTGGTGTCAATGACAGTTGCTGACCTCAAGCCCTAATTCTATTACCCTGATGCTACTGCACCAGAATGAAAAGGTATGTGTTAAACCCAAGAAATTCCATCACAAAACTTTTTTTTAAATATCTTTATTTAGTTCAAAAAAGCCTAAATTGCAACTCAAGCAAAAACGAATGCAAAACGTTTTTGCTGCAGCGGTTTTGCTGAGTAGAGATACAGAAACCATGCAGAAATATCTGATACTCAACGTGCGCACATACCCTAAGGCTGGAGTCACACTAGCGATTTTAAAATTGTTCCAATTTTGTTCTTGCAAAGTCAGACAAGAGTAATGCAAGTGTAATGCATTTTTCATGTGAGTTCAATCCAATTTTTAACACCTAGCATCCAATTTACATCCTGATGCAGTGCGATTGCTATCCGATTGCAATGTGCTTTTAACATGCGCTTTTACATAGCGCAATTGTCTATGTCATTTACACATAGTTTTCAAAGGAAATACTCTTCAAAACACATATATAAATACTGAATATATAGATTGATAGATAGAAATAGTTAGATAGATAGATAGATAATAGATGGATAGATAGATAGATAGATAGATAGATAGATAGATAGATAATAGATGGATAGATAGATAGATAGATAGATAGATAGATAGATAGATAGATAATAGATAATAAGAAAAAGAAAAAAGGAAGGCAGCACTCCATAAACTTCAAGTGAAAAAGTGAATAGCACAGGCCTTCTCAGCAGTTCATACAATACTTTCCCATGTCCATAAAGTACAAAAAAAGGAAGGCAACACATTGATGAGGAATGTTACTGTGCGTCATCAACCTGTCATAGACAGCCACCCAATATTAACGTCTGTGTGGCATGTTTTCGTGCGCGCATGCACACTTCCACAATTTGGACATGTCAGAGCCATGTTAGTTGAGGCAAGCTGACTGAACGGAGAGCCTGCTGCGCAAGTCCTTACACGTAATAGGTCTGTCAGATGTAATATGCCTATCATAGGCTCCGTGTGGCATATACCAAGTATGTGCCTGTGCAGTATAATCTAGTGCCAAAAAAGGTATTGTATCTGGTTATATCCAGGTTTCTACTTTTCTGACCTATTTCTCAAAGCTCATTATTCTTTTTCAAATTAAGTTACTAGTAGAGTTTAGCGATACTTTCCGATATCCAAAAGTATCGGAATCGGAATGGTATCGCCGATACCATTAAAATATCGGCGATACCCGATACCGATACCGGAAGTACCATGTAAGTATATGGGAACAAAATATCGGAATTAAAAAAACCCCATTCTTGCCTTGTTGGTTAATTGTACATGAAGGAAAACAACAAAGAGTAATGTACAATGTATTGTGGAAGGTTGAGGAGACATTAAAGGCATAGATGTTTAACCCAATCAAATGGAATAGCATAAATATTTTTTTTTTAAAGATGTTCGGATTGACGAAGAAATTGACAATGTTGTTAACGTTTTTTCTATTTTGGCAAATATGTATATTTCACAACTTCCATGCTCTTCACCTTTTTAACTTTTCACACACTTTCTCCTTCATAATCTTCAGCAGCAGCATCTTTTTCATCAAATTATTCTTCATCTTCACCTTCTTTATCTTCTTCTTAAACTTCTTGCTATTCATCTTTTTGTTAACATTACTCAGATTCTTCTTATTAAACTATTATTCTTATTCATATTGTACTTCATCTTCTTCATCATATTCTTACTTGTGACAGAGAATCCTGTACTTGTAATCTGTCAAAGTATGAATTTTTCATCCTTCCGTTCTTGCTGTCACAAAAGATTTAAATTACAACAGTATTTGTCCGTGTTCAGTTTAGCCTGCATCAGCAGGCATTTTCCAGGGGCACCACGAGGAGGAACGGACTCACCCCCATACACTGCTTAGTCTTCTTCTGTTTAGTATTTAGAGCATATATTTTGCTCTTCATTTTGGTCTTATACTTCATGTTCTTCTGCTTTTTGATCTTCTGCTTATTGTTCTTAAGTCTCTTGTTCTGTATCTTGTAGTTTGTCTTAACCTTCTTAGTCCTGTTTGGTAATCTTTATTTCTTCTTTGTGATGGTGTTTAGGCTGGTTGGCTTGATGCTCGTCGTCCTTGTGGTTGTCATCTTCTTCGGGGTGGTCATCAGGGTCGTCGTCTTCATTGTTGGAGATCCAGAGTGATTACCCAAAAAAGCATTGAAAAAATCTTCAATTTGTAAATGTAGCAGAAGGTACTAGAGCCAATGCAAGTAACGAGGACCAGCTGACTGTGCTGGAACCCGGAGGGGCAGCAGAAGGAAAAGAGCCAATGGCACAACCGAGGACCAGCTGACGTTACTGGGACACGGTTACTAAGCAGGAGGTACCTGTGCTCCAAAGCACTACCAAGGACCAGCAGACGTTGATGGAACTCGGATACCGAGATGGAGGCACCTAGGCCAAAGGCACTGCGGAGAACCAGCTGACGGTACTGGAACCCGGACGTGTAGCAGAAGGTACAAGAGCCAATGCAAGTAACGAGGACCAGCTGACTGTGCTGGAACCCGGAGGGGCAGCAGAAGGAAAAGAGCCAATGGCACAACCGAGGACCAGCTGACGTTACTGGGACACGGTTACTAAGCAGGAGGTACCTGTGCTCCAAAGCACTACCAAGGACCAGCAGACGTTGCTGGAACTCGGATACCGAGATGGAGGCACCTAGGCCAAAGGCACTGCGGAGAACCAGCTGACAGTACTGGAACCCGGACGTGTAGCAGAAGGTACAAGAGCCAATGTAAGTAACGAGGACCAGCTGACTGTGCTGGAACCCGGAGGGGCAGCAGAAGGAAAAGAGCCAATGGCACAACCGAGGACCAGCTGACGTTACTGGGACACGGTTACTAAGCAGGAGGTACCTGTGCTCCAAAGCACTACCAAGGACCAGCAGACGTTGCTGGAACTCGGATACCGAGATGGAGGCACCTAGGCCAAAGGCACTGCGGAGAACCAGCTGACGGTACTGGAACCCGGACGGGTAGCAGAAGGTACCCATGGAAATTTAAGATGACAGGCCGCGAGCCGGCCGCAGTTACCGAATTCCACAGTACTACAGTGGGTGATTGTCCTATTGTCACAACGGAAACAGCCTTTATTTGCATATCCCGCAGCACACATAGGAAGCACCTAAACTCCAAGCACCATAGAGTCGGCTAACCCGACCGCAACACGACAGGACAACTTATTGGAGGCTAAGTGACGTTTACACTGACAGGAAACAGATGGCGTGCTGTAACCAGTCTGGGCAGGAGTGAGTACCTGTGCCAATGACACTTCCGAGCAACAACTGGCGGTGTTGTAGCCCAGGGATGAGAAGAGAACATGGTGGAGGCAGCAGGACTTTTTGCCGTTCACACAGCAGGGGAACAGCTGACATTACTGAAGCCCAGTAACACAGGAGCAAGTGTAGACTGTGCTAACAGCACTTCCGAGCTACAACTGGCGGTGTTGTAGCCCAGGGATGAGAAGAGAACATGGTGGAGGCAGCAGGACTTTTTGCCGTTATCACAGCAGGGGAACAGCTGACATTACTGAACCCCAGTAACACAGGAGCAAGTGTGACTGTGCTAACAGCACTTCCGAGCATACAACTGGCGTGTTGTAGCCCAGGGATGAGAAGAGAACATGGTGGAGGCAGCAGGACTTTTTGCCGTTATCACAGCAGGGGAACAGCTGACATTACTGAACCCCACTAACACAGGAGCAAGTGTTAGACTGTGCTAACAGCACTTCCGAGCTACAACTGGCAGTGTTGTAGCCCAGGGATGAGAAGAGAACAGGTTGAGGCAGCAGGACTTTTTGCCGTTATCACAGCAGGGGAACAGCTGACATTACTGAACCCCAGTAACACAGGAGCAAGTGTAGACTGTGCTAACAGCACTTCCGAGCTACAACTGGCGGTGTTGTAGCCCAGGGATGAGAAGAGAACATGGTGAGGCAGCAGGACTTTTTGCCGTTACACAGCAGGGGAACAGCTGACATTACTGAACCCCAGTAACACAGGAGCAAGTGCAGACTGTGCTAACAGCACTTCCGAGCTACAACTGGTGGTGTTGTAGCCCAGGGATGAGAAGAGAACATGGTGGAGGCAGCAGGACTTTTTGCCGTTATCACAGCAGGGGAACAGCTGACATTACTGAACCCCAGTAACACAGGAGCAAGTGTAGACTGTGCTAACAGCACTTCCGAGCTACAACTGGCGGTGTTGTAGCCAGGGATGAGAAGAGAACAGGTGGAGGCAGCAGGACTTTTTGCCGTTATCACAGCAGGGGAACAGCTGACATTACTGAACCCCAGTAACACAGGAGCAAGTGTGACTGTGCTAACAGCAATTCCGAGCTACAACTGGCAGTGTTGTAGCCCAGGGATGAGAAGAGAACATGGGTGGAGGCAGCAGGACTTTTTGCCGTTATCACAGCAGGGGAACAGCTGACATTACTGAACCCCAGTAACACAGGAGCAAGTGTAGACTGTGCTAACAGCACTTCCGAGCTACAACTGGCGGTGTTGTAGCCCAGGGATGAGAAGAGAACATGGTGGAGGCAGCAGGACTTTTTGCCGTTATCACAGTGTGATGAGTGCTGTGCTGGAATTGCTGTCCTCATCTCTTTTTTTTTGTACTGCTGAAAGCCCTCCTTCTCTCTGCAGCTCTCATACTTCTCCCTTCCCCCCCTGTCAGCCTACACTCAGGCAGTGTAATGTGAGCTGCCAGTGCTGGAAGTTTTCCCGCTTCACCGCAGGGGTCCTTCATTGTCCGAACACGTGCTTTCTTCTATAGCAGCCATGTTGGAGTATTCATTCTTTTTTGGTTAATAACACGGTGGAGCATTCGCTAGAAACACGAACGTCACTGTGTTGAACCATGCGCCGACGGGCATCGTTCCCGTGGTACCGGTGAACCCGTAACTCCAACAGAGCCCGAGAAATGGAATTCTCGGGTGCCCCATGAGCTATGTCACCCAAGTTTGGGTTCATTTGAACCATTATTTCAAAGCAAGATAATTGATAGGTCTGCCATTATTCTGCTAGAGTT
>JARQOD010000005.1:115761585-115807534 GCA_033576555.1 Oophaga sylvatica
TTTTTATTTTTGAAATTTACCAGTAGCTGCTGCATTTCCACCCTAGTCTTATACTCAAGTAATAAGTTTTCCCATTTTTTTGTGGCAAAATTAGGGGCTCGGCTTATTCTCAGGTAGATACGGTACAGAGATGTAATGATTCACCCTTGGGTGCCGGTTTTTTCTTTGTGGCCAAAAGGATGGTTCATTAAGGCCATGTATTGATTATCGTCTCTTGAACAATATCACTGTGAAATATCAATATCCGTTACCTTTGATTTTTGACCTGTTTTCCAGGGTGAAAAGTGCTACTTGGTTACCAAGCTTGACCTCAGGGGGGCATATAACCTTATTCGCATTAAGCACGGGTATCAATGGAAGACTGTGTTTAATACCCCAGAGGGGCATTTTGAGTACCTAGTGAAGCCCTTTTGGGGCTCACTAATGCTCCTTCCGTCTTCCAATCCTTCATGAATGATATTTTAAGGGATTTTGTGGATAAATTTCTGATTGTTTATTTGGATGATATCTTGATTTTTTCCAATGACTGGGACTCTCATGTGAAACATGTTCGGACTGTGTTCCAGATTTTGAGAGAGAATGCACTGTATGCGAAGGGATCAAAGTGTCTTTTTGGCGTACAGAAGGTCTCATTTCTGGGATTCATTTTGTCTCCATCTGTTATTGAAATGGACCTGGTCAAGTTTCAGGCCATCTGTGATTGGGTCCAACCTACTTCATTAAAGGCTCTTCAGAGATTTTTGAGTTTTGCCAATTTTTATCGCAAATTTATTGGTAATTTCTCCGGTATTGTTAAACCATTGACTGATTTGACCAAAAAGGGTTCTGATGTGGTGAATTGGCCTCCTGAGGCAGTCTCTATGTTTCAGGAACTTAAGCAGAGATTCACTTCTGCTCCTGTTCTACGGCAGCCTGATGTTTCTCTACCGTTTCTGGTGGAGGTTGATGCCTCTGAAATTGGGGCAGGTGCCATTTTGTCCCAAAGAGATCCAGAGACTCTAAGAGTAACCTTGTGCCTTTTTCTCTTGAAAATTTTTCCCAACTGAACGTAATTATGACGTGGGTAATTGGGAGTTATTGGCCATGAAGTGGGCATTTGAAGAGTGGAGACATTGGCTGGAAGGAGCCAAACATCAGGTGGTGGTCCTCACGGACCAAAAGAATATGGTTTATCTCGAATCAGCCAAGCGACTTAATCCTAGACAGGCCAGGTGGGCCTTGTTTTTCACATGTTTTAATTTTGTGGTTTCTTTTCTTCCTGGCACTAAGAATGTTAAGGCGGATGCCCTCTCGAGGAGTTTCTTTGTGGGACTGTCCTGAGTTATCTGATCCTACTGTTATTTTGAAAGGGGTGTAGTTCTTTCCGCCATCTCGCCCAATTTAAGACTGGCCTTGGAAGGGTGTCAGGAGGATAAACCTGAGCGCTGCCCTATTGGGAAATTGTTTGTCCCAGACCAGTGAAGAAGAGTGTGATGTCTGAGTTTCATTGTTCCGCGTTGGCTGGTCATCCCGGATTTTTGGTACCAAAGACTTGTTGAGTCGGTCCTTTTGGTGGCCTACTTTGTCTCGTGACGTCAGGGAATTTGTGCAGTCCTGTGGGACTTGCTCTCTCTCCAAGCCTTGCTCTCGCTCTAGTGGTTGGTTTATGCCATTACATGTGCCCAAGAGGCCATGGACCCATATCTCTATGGATTTTATTTCCGACCTCCCTGTTTCTCAGAGAATGACTGTTATCTGGGTAATCTGTGATAGGTTTTCCAAGATGATACATCTTGTGCCATTACCTAAGTTACCTTCCTCCTCCGAATTGGTGCCTTTGTTCCTTCAGCACGTGGTTCGGTTACATGGCATTCCTGAGAACATTGTGTCTGACAGAGGAGTCAGTTTGTTTCCAGATTTTGGAGGACATTTTGTTCTAAACTTGGTGTTCAATTATCTTTCTCCTCTGCTTTTCATCCTCAGACCAATGGACAAACCGAGAGAACAAACCAGACCTTGGAGACTTATTTGAGATGTTTTGTGTCTGCTGATCAAGATGACTGGGTCTCTTTTTTGCCTTTGGCTGAGTTTGCTCTTAATAATAGGGCTAGCTCTGCCACCTTGATGTCTCCATTTTTCTGCAATTTTGGGTTTCACCCTCGATTTTTTTCGGGACAGGCGGAGGCTTCTGTCTGTCCGGGTGTTGACTCTGTTGTGGAGTGAATGCAGCAGATTTGGGACCAGGTAGTGGAGAGGATGTCTCTCTCTCAGGAGAAGGCCCAACGGTTTGCCAACCGGCATAGGACTGATGGTCCTCGGTTTAAAGTGGGGGACTTGGTTTGGTTGTCCTCAAGAAATATCCCTATGAGGGTTGCATCTCCAAAGTTTAAGCCCAGGTTCATTGGAAATTATAAGATCATGGAGATTCTTAATCCTGTTTCCTTCCGTTTGCTTCTTCCAGGGACATTTAAGATTCATAACGTGTTCCACAAGTCCTTATTGAAGAGGTTTGTCGAGCCAGTGGTTCCTATGGCGGCGCCTCCTGACCCTGTTTTGGTTGAGGGCAATCTGGAGTATGTGGTTGAGAAAATATTGGATTCTCATTTTTCTAGACAGAAACTCCAGTATTTGGTTAAGTGGAGAGGTTATGGTCAGGAGGACAAGTCTTGGGTGTTTGCTTCGGACATCCATGCTAGGAGACTGATCCGTGCCTATCACCAATCTCATGCTGATCGGCCTGGTTGCACAAGTGAGGGTTCGGTGACCCCTCCTCAAGGGGGGTACTGCTATGAATGTGTTAGAGATGATTTCTGAGCAGATGCTCCCTCTGGTGGTTACAGACAGAACTGAACCTTTCAGCGAAGAATGGCAATCTGGGTTCACTGACTGGTCTGATATAAGGGAGGTTCCCTCCCATGATGGTTGCGGTGATCAATTGTTTTTGTCTCAATTGTGGTTCCTGGTTCATTTGTAAGTTTGCTGGAGTCTTGCCTGCATCTCCTGCTTTCAGATAAGATATTTTTTGCTTTTCTTTTTGTGCTTGCTTTTTGCATTGTTTTCTGCACTTTTGTGGAGGTCAGCCAGGTCCCTTCCTGGGGCCTGAGCTCCTCACAGTTTATCTGCAGCCACTGTTATTTGCTCATTTGCTTTTTCCTGTTTTTTCAGCGGCTGCAGCTTGGTTTTGTTCACACTGAGATCTGATTTAGTGGGTGACGAGATCGTGTGATCTCAGTATTTTTGTAATCAGAATTGTTGGATTTTTGTAGGGTTTTCTGGGTTGCAGAAAGTAATCTCTCCTTTCCTATCCTATTTAGTCAGCTTGTGGCCCCAGCGTTTGCTCAATCTATTTTCTGCCTATGTTTGTGTTTTCATCTTGTCTAACCGCCATTATATGTTATACGGTACATAGATGTAATGATAGCAAACTATAATGTTTAATTTAAAGTGCTATTGTGCAAGAAGGATACAGACAAAGCATTATATACAGTTGTGCTAAAAAGTTTACATACCCCGGCAGAATTTTTTCTTTCTTGGCTTTTTTTCAGTGAAGCCTCCCCAATGCTGCAGTCATTCGGTGGCTGATGAGAGTCGCTTGTCATAAGCACATCTCTGAAGAAATGCCATGCAAGGGAGCTCTTTGGAGCTGTCTTTGGGGTGTTGATTTCAGCAGTTCGGTGGGCAGTAGCAGTCAATGTACTGGAGGGGGCTGCCAACTGTGACTTTGCACTCTGCTCACCCTTTTGCTGTGAGGTCACATCCTCTTCCTCTCAACTGTGCATGCCACTAGGATGGCCTCTGCTTCAGGTGGGTCTAGGACCTCATTATTCTCCACATCATTTTCCTCCTTACCCTGCCCTCAGACCACTGTATTGATTTCAAAGGGGGGAAAGTGGAAACCAATGTACTCTGGTCCTCAGGTGCCAACTGTGCACTTTCTGCAGTGAATTGGGTGGAAGATAATGCGTAGGAACTGGAGCCACACTCAGCCATTCAATCTTACACCTTTTCAACATCTTGAGGCCTCAACATTCATGCAGCTGTGCACGGGCCTTCGAAAGGACACATAACATCCTGTCACCTGTGTGCACCAGAGGAATGTGTTGTATTGGGCACGTAGCAGGTACAGAATGACCATGTCATTTCTCTGCAGCGGCTACACCACCAACACCATCAGCAGCTACACCAGCACAACCATGGCCACGGCCACTTCCACATCACCTGTTTGATGCTCTTATTATTTTTGGAACTGGTTTTCCTGCACCTCAAAGAGATTGCGGAACAGTAGATTTATTTATTAGACACACAACAGTAAAAAAATTATTTGTTTCAACAACAAATGGCAACATGACAGCTGATATCAATTACATTGCAACACTACTACAAAAAACACAGTGGTCCAGAAGAATTAGTTCTATGACCTACAAATGGCAACAAGAAGGCTTATGTCAATAATTTATTTCTCAGACTAGGAGAAACAGTACAGCGGTCCAAAAAAATTATGTATTTGCCTTCCAAGTGGCAACAAGATGGCTGATGCCAATTTTTTAGCTCTCAGGCTACCAAAAAACACACAATATTCAAGAAAAAATATTTATTTTGCCTAAAGATGGTAACAAGATGACTTATGCAAATTATTTATTTGCAACACTACTAGAAAGCACAAATTGGTCCAGAAACATTATCCCAGTACTATACAGTATATTAGTACAGGCATGTGGTCGGAATGTTTAGATTGAGAGAATGTAGTTGTTCAGAGCTGAACTTGAATTGTGTCTCCATGGAGAGGACCCAAAGGGGAACAAGGAAGGGAGAGATAAAAGAAAGGTTGAAGGACATGTGGAATAGAAAAGGCCAATTTTTAATGACAGGGTATATGATGTTACACACAATTATGTATTGGTGCTTGGTATAGTTGGACATCATATAGTCATCTTGAGGGACATGTTAACTCAATTGTCCAAATGTACTTACCAGGGTAGTGCGGATGTCTCAGCGTGTCTGCAAGGAGGAAAAGATGATATCAATTAAAGGAGCCAATCAATTTCCCTATTGAGTCCCTTGGGGCCATGGTTTGAAGGGTATGGATCCAATATGCCTCCTGTGCTTGGTTATGGTTATGGCACTAGTGATCCGGCCTTTAAACAGGCCTGATCATTTGATGTACCTGCCAATCACACCCATGGCAATATTTGCCATAAATCCTCATACTCTAGAAACTTGATAATTGACTGAGCTGCAGCGTTTGAAAGAGCTTTATTAGTTTAGCAAACCCGAACAGGAAACTGGGCGTAAATTAAAAAGTCAATGTTCGGGTTCGGTACTAGACAGTATTTTTCCGGTACGGACGCTGAACTTTACCATTCAGGTTGTTCATCCCTATGTGAAACCTATGACATAAATATATACTGTCATGTGTCATACAGGGAGCAGAGGCAGAGCACTGCATATGTTTATTTAGTACTGCCATGGTCAATCCCCCTCCCCATATCATCTTGATAGTGCCCTGACTATTGCAACTTTATCACTTTGGATAGTGAGTTGTCTCCTAAGCCTGAGGAAAGCATCCAGCCATTTGCTACAGCATCTGTCATACATGATATAAACCTTCCAGGTCCCATTGCCGTGTTCCTTGTGCATCAAACATATATGCACTTATAAAATATCTATCTATCTATCTATCTTAGGATAAAAAATACCAGAACAGCATCTAATAAGCCAAAGATGGGTACAAGGCCTCCCAGACAACTTTCTTGTTGTCATATAAATATCATATAAGAAAAGCAGGCTGCACTGTAAAACATTTAAGTGAAAAAAGGACTTTATTAGCCCATCCATATTTGGTGTCGAAATGTTTAGGTTGTGAACAGCCTTTCTCAAGCTTTCTATCTATCTATAAGGAAAAAAAACAGGCAGCACTCCAGTTCAAGGAAAAAATTGTGGGCTTTAATCCAGCACCAAGTTGTGCAACATTTCAACCTCATAACATGGTCTTTGTCAAGCACGGTGCTTGACAAAGACTGTGTTGCTAAATTGAAATTTTGCACCACTTGGTGCTGGATTAAAGCCCCCAATTTTTCCTTGAACTGGAGTGCTGCCTGATTGTTTTTCCATTTATATATTTGCGTTGGACAACCGCATTACTCAGAAAATATTGCACCCAAAATCTGTTCATGTTTGTGATGCTGTCTTTTCTATCTATCTATCTTCTTTCTTTATCTATCTATCTATCTATCTATCTATCTATCTATCTATCTATCTATCTATCTATCTATGTCATATCTATTTATCTATCTATCTATACCATATCCATTTATCTATACCATATCTAATGTATCTATCTATCTACTCTTGTTCTTTGATTGACAGTTTTGGCTTTTCAGGCATCAGAGTAAGCTAAAGGTTGATGGAAAATAAGCAGGTAGGAAGGTGCACTGAACTTCTCAGCACGCCAATGTTGCACTGCGTTCTTCTGACTGCCTTTAAGGAAGCACTGAGGAAAATATTGAAATCTTAGTCCCATGCAACAAGCATGCTGCACAGCGTGCATGGGTTCATACGCTTTTCAATCACCATTTTCCACTGTTACCAACATAGTTCAGGTCCTCTTCTTCATTTTATAGTTAAATGTCAGATTACCCAGATCACAAAGCATCTTAACTATGGACCAGAAGTTCATTTCCTTATTGCAATTCTGTGATCCCAGAGGATCTCATTGCCTTAGTAAAAAAGTAATTTCTTTACTAGTAGACATACAGCCATTACTTCATAACTACTATTCTGTCCTATTCTTCACAATATCCCTCCTCTCTTTTTGCAGCCCCTTTCATCTAAAACCAAGTACATTGACAACATCCCCTTCAGCACACAGTCTCATCTAAAAAAAATCATTGCTCCCGTCAACCTTCTCCGTTAAAAAAACATCTTCCCTATATATACAGCCCCATCCTTCAGAAAATCACTTATTTCAGTCCCGAGATATGCAGCCCCATCCTGCAAAACATCACTCCTTTCAGCCACAATATATACAGCCACGTGCTGTAGTTTATCACTCCTCTCAGCCCTTCTATACACAGCTCATCCTGCAGCAGATCATCTATAGTCAGCCCCATCCTGCAGTACATTACTCTTCTCATCTACATAAAGCCCCTTCATGTAGAGTCTCCTTTGCATGTAGCCTCTCCTGCTGTACACCACTTCTCTCATATATACACAGTCCAGTCCTGCAGAATATCACACCTCATCCCTCTGAAAACATCCCCAACTGTAGTAATTTTCTCCTCAGACATTGTATGTAGCTCTATTCTGCACAATACTGGACTTGCTAGAATGCGCTTTGCACTGTAATGAGTGAGGCTCCATCACTTCTGTCAACATCATCCTCCATATGAGCAGAAGATACGACTGTGACGAGCAGAGAAGAATTGTTGGCAACTCAGAAAATCACTGCTGTAGTCACCTGATGTACAAATTGCCTCCAAAAGATGAACAAAACAGCTGGTTAATGGTGACAGAGACATTCTGTATGTTGGGTGGCTGCAGCAACAATCTTTCCATATTAACTGCACTTGGGGACCAAAAAAATGATCCTTTCCATATTCACCTACCATCAATGAACTAGATCCATGGGAAAAAGATGCTTTCACTTCTACACACTGCACTCTGACACACTGTACTCCGGAGTTATGTCATTATGGGGTGCCGGCGTCTCTTTAGCCTGCTCTTTACTAACTGTAGGATATCTGAGAAGCTCTGATTAGTGTTGAGTGATACGATACCGCAAGTATCGGGTATCGGCCGATATTAGCTGTATCGGACTTTCGATATTGACTTTCGATATTTCCCATATATCGTATACCGGAATCGGAATTGTCACTGTCACTGTGAGTGTCCGTCGGTCGGGTCTGTCAGGAGTCAGCGGCACTTACCTGGCAGAATATCTCCGGTGGTCACGGCCTGGACTGGTTGATGGCCGCCATCATCTTTCCCCGGCGGTCACATGCAGTTTCTCGCGATAACTGCAGTGACTGCTGGGTAATCCCGGCCGTAAAGCAGTCAGTCCGATGACGTCACCGCCGGGGAAGCAGGTAATCAGCTGTGCTGCGTCGGGATGACAGCCTCTGCCTGTCATTCCGATGTAGCAGAGCTGGATCGTCGTGGGACAGTCGTTACTATGGACTGCGTCGGACAGGTGGTATACTGTTGGTTTGTTTTTTTCCTTTTTTAACAGGAGATCGATGGCGTCGCAGGAATGAGAGTATAATAAAAGAAATGAAAACTGTGTTGTCTCTTTTATTTCATTAAAATACTTTTTTCTTGCTGTGTCTTTTTTTTTATACATTTAAAAACTTTGGGATTAATAATGGATCGGTGTCTTATTGACACCTCTCCATTATTAACCGGGCTTATTGTCACCGTGCAATCAACGGTGACATTAACCCCTTATTACCCCACTTGCCACCGCTACAGGGCAGTGGGAAGAGCCGGGTAAAGTGCCACAATTGGCACATCTTTTGATGCGTCAAATGTGGGGCTGCTGTAGCCTGGTATTATCAGGCTGTTGAGGGCCAAAATCCATGGGCCTTGACAGTCTTTTAATACCAGGCCGCAGCAGTCTGCATTTTACTTGGCTGGTTAACAAAAAATAGGGGGACCCCTACGCCGTTTTTTTTTTCGAGGGGTTCCCTATTTTTGTTAACCAGCCAAGCTAAGCAGACTGCTGTGCCCTGGTATTATCAGGCTGGCAAGGTCCATAGATATTGGCTCATTACCAGCCTGAAAAACCAGGCCTCAGCAGTCTGCTTCATCTGGCTTGGTTAACAAAAATAGGGTGGACCCCACGCCAATTTTTTTTCGAGGGGATCCCCTATTTTTGTTAACCAGCAAAGATAAGCAGACTGCTGTGGCCTGGTATTATCAGGCTGGCAAGCAGGGTCGCACTGAGGCACCGCGACACCGGAGAAACCTACGGTGGGCCCCAGCTCCTGCGTGGTGGGCCCTGATTTGAAAGGATAGGTCGCGGGGCAGAGGGGGCGGTGGCCCCGGGGCCCGCGCTCTGAGGGGGCCCACCCGGAGCTACGATACAGTTACATTCTGCGGCAGAGCAGGGAGAATCGCTCTCCCTGCTCTGCCGCCCGGAAGCTATGGGGCCTGAACAGGCGTTGGGGGGGCCCGGTGCCAGCAGTGGGCCCCCCACCCGTCATCGGAGGGTCAGCTGTATCGGCATCCAGCCGATAAAGCTGACCGCATAGAGAGAGAAGGAGCGAGCTCTCCTTCTCTCCCATAATCCCCCTCTCAGCGTATGACAGCGGGCGCAATAACATCACCTGCCGGCGCCCGCTGTCAGACGCTGAGAGGGAGAACAGTGAGCAGCACAGGAGCCGGGAGGTGAGTATTTTTTTTATTTTTTTTTTAATGGGGGTGCAGTCGAGTCCTGGCTGGAGAAGTCGTCATGTCGGTGTGGGCCAGATGGAAAAGACATGAAAAGTGAACAATTCCATTGGAAAGAACATCAGCGGTAAGTCATTATCTGTACCTGTGCTGTAATCTATATGTTCTGTAGGACTGGTATTATTTAACACAGACCATATGGCGGTAATATCAATATTGGTCTTTTTATATATAGATTATTTTGGCCAACAGCGCGGTCATTTGCTGAGGTTCTCTGATGATGGGCCCACTCAGAAGTTTTGCCCCCACTAAACCAAAACCCTAGCTACGCCTATGGCTCTCTCTCTAGTCTTTCTTTCTCGCTCTCTGTTCTTTCCTTCTCGCTCTCTGTTCTTTTTTCTCTCTGTTCTTTCTTTCTCTCTTTTCTTTCTTTCCTCTCTTTCTTTCTCTGTTTGTTCTTTCTCTCTCGCTGCTCTTTCTTTCTTTTCCTCAGTACCAGCCACTGTGCCCTCATTACCAGTCAGTGTGATCAGCAGTGCTAAATGGTTACGCTTGGGGTGAGGATATGGGTGTGATTAGCTGTGAAATGGGTGTTGTCGGGGCGTGGCCTAAAATTTTCAGCGGCGCGCAACACGCGCCGCAGCCTTTAATCCTCTTTCCTGTCTTCCAAATTTGGGAGGTATGCTGTATGACCTCCCTACAACTTCTGGCCATGCTCCTGATGAACGCGACGGATGGTCTCGTGAGGGATCTCCTCCCACACCTGGACTAAAGCATCCACCAACTCCTGGACAGTCTGTGGTGCAACGTGGCATGGCCTAAAATTTTCTGCAGCATGCACAGCGTGCCACAGCCTTTGTCCCTCTTTCCCTTATTCAAAGGTTGGGAAGTATGATGTTGGGCCGCAAGAATATATTTTCTCTGGTGGGCCCAAGGTACTCCAGTCCGACGCTGCTGGCAAGGTCCATGTATGTTGGCTCCTTAACAGCCTTAAATACCATGCCTCAGCAGCAGGGGCGTACATATAAATCATGGGGCCCCATAGCAAAAGTCTGAATGTTCCCCACCCCCCCAAAAAAAAAACCCAGAGGCATTGTAAATGTAAAGTGCCAGCACAGTGAGGGAAGTTGAGTCGCACAGAGACAGGGGTTTTGGGGGTACTCGGCACCGATCATGTCGACTTCTATGGGGGATGTCACGAGTAGCACAGCTCGGTCCGTGACCTGGGCGATCACTGGAATGTGGGATATTTCCAGGGGATGATAGAATGTTCGTGTAGTTTGTCGTGACGCCACCTGTAGTACCTGGTCAGGGTGTCCAGCGCTGCTGTGCAGGTCCTCTGGAAGGGATGGTGTAGTGCAGGTAGGTGATAAGTCTTCTACAGGTAAGACGGTATCCTTCCAGGGCAGATAGATGTGAGATAGAGCAATGGTGCAGAGTGATGTAGCAGAGTGGAGTATGCGATGTAGTAAGAAAGCAGGAAAGGAAACAATTCTTACTACAAAGACATGCAGCATAAGGCTGCCTCAACCCCTCCCATCCAACTAGCTACACCCTGTTCTAACCAGCCTGAGCTAGACCATCCCATTGGGTCCGCCTACACTCAGCTGTCATAGTGTACTGTTGAATGCAGTGGTTGGAGTCAATGGGGTGTTTCCTCCTTACCTGAGAGTAAGTTGTCACACCGCTGGGTGCAATGCAACATCTCTGTGGCGACTGGACCCTCGGGTGCTTCTGTCTTTTCACAAATGCCGGCTTTACCCGGCAATTGAATCAGAGGCTATTTTACTATGTAGAAGTGAATAAACTATAAATATATGTATATATATATGTCACAATGACATGTATATATATATATTCTATGTGTGTATATTTTGTGTTTACAAGGAAAGAAAGTGTTTTTTTACTTGCGATATTTTGTTCCCATAGACTTACATGGGACTTCCGGTATCGGTATCGGGTATCGCCGATATTTTAGTGATATCGGCGATACCATTCCGATCCGATATTTTTGGATATCGGAAAGTATCGCTCAACACTAGCTCTGATGCATCACAGGCCACAAATGACAGATTCGTGAGTGTTATGTGGCCCCCAAGCTGTGTGTTTGACACTTCTGCTCTAGGTTTTACATCTCCTAGACAGTAATGTTTGAATTGTTGCTTGGGTTGTCTAAGAAGAGACCTAAGGCATAAAAGCATGCATTAGCAACAGGTGGGTGCAAAAACTTTATAGAAGAAAAACCTTAAAAAGGACTATTTGCTTCGTACGATTTGTTTTTGGTAATAAGGTCACCAAGTATGAGCTCGGAACAAGGTTTCCGGCTGGAAATCAATTAAAACAATGTCAGAAAAATATTTAGAGTTGAGAGTCCTCAGTGGTTGATACCTTTTAATGGCTAACTGAAAAGATGGTAACAAATTGCAAGCTTTCGAGACTACTCAGGTCTCTTCATCAGGCAAAGACTAATACAAATTCTTCAGATTTTGTATTAGTCTTTGCCTGATGAAGAGACCTGAGTAGTCTCGAAAGCTTGCAATTTGTTACCATCTTTTCAGTTAGCCATTAAAAGGTATCAACCACTGAGGACTCTCAACTCTAAATATTTTTCTATCTACTGACTAACACGGTACAAAGATATACATCTTTACTGTATTAAAACAATGTTATAATTCTGTGTGGAACCAGTCAGTAAGAATTCAATTAATCTAGAAGATTGCAGAATCACACAGTTCTCTGTACAATAAAATGGGCTGCCCAGCTTGCCTGAATGGAAGACATTTTTCAACATGACAAAAAACAAATATCCTACCCGCATAATGATACCGTTAATTAACCTTTTTGTGCATCATTTTTTTCACCCTTCTACTCATAACTTTATTTTTTTTTCATTCACAATGCCATAAAACAGCTTTTTTATAGGATAAGATGCAGTTTTGATTGACACCAATCATTTTAATATACCATGGACTAAAAAGCAGGAAAGAGAATTTGAAGTGAGGTGACATATGTAAAAATATGCAATTCAGCTGTGCTTTCCTTTTTTATAGCATTCTATAGCACTGTGCAGGAAAAGTGACCTATGGGACATGTATACTATATACAGCAATATTTTAGGGCTGCCATATATTTTATAAATAATCTCCTGAGAAGCCTAGCCTGTGCCTAATGGTGTAAAAAAATATTTATTCATCTTAGCAATTCCCTGGCTGGGTATGTTGACTCATTTCATTTTTTAATGAGCATCCAGAGTTAAGAATCTTGCTGTAGATCCACAGGAAATACTGCTGAAAAATCTGCAAGAATAGAATTTGATTGTGGATTTATTCTGCCACATTGAATTCAGTGGGGAAAATCTGCAAGAAATTCATGATTAATCCATAAAAGAAATTGACATACTGTAGGTTTAAGATTTCTACAACATGAGATTAAAATTTGTTATAATCACTCACCAGTTATTGTTTTTAGCTAAAACATTTTCATGCCAAATCTGCAAGGAAAATCTTTAACATTTTTGGGTGACTTTGTCCTATGTGTTCTATTACAGATGCTGTTTCCTTTTTTCTTAAAAAAAAAAGCCAAAAAACAACTCCTTGTATCATGCAGTGACAGTTTTAAATCAATGCCTATGAAAAACTATCAAGAAAAAAGTGCCACACCCAAAGAATTCTGAAAAAACAAGCGCAAAACCCAATAATGCCATTAAAATATCCCTCCCAAAAAACACCTGTAAATGTAGACTTTCAATGCTATAAAAAAAATCTTTAAAGGCGAATCATTTTCCAAAGGAAATTTATCATCAGGCTTTTGCTCCCTCATCTGAGAGTAATCCCCATTTCTAGCGATGTGTCAGTTACTCAGCTGCTTGCTGCAGTTTTAATAAAATCTCTGTTTTATCTGCTGCACATCTATCAGTTCTCTGAATGCTGAGTTCTGTGTAACCCCGCCAACACCATGCTGATTGGCAGCATTCTATGAAGACTGTTAATAGGCAGAAACCTGCCAATCAGTGGTGGGGTCGGGGTTATACAGAGCGCATGAATATAGAGGACTGCATGGTAGCAGGTTACTAGTACTTTAGTGATAATATCCTGCTGATAAAACAGTAATTATATCAAACACATAAAAAAGAGGTAGAAAAGCTGGTACTGTTACAACACCTGTTCGGCATTTATTCCGGAAGCAACATAACGCAAAAAGAATAAGTGGGCAACTACAGTCATGGCCAAAAGTTTTGAGAATGACACAAATATTATATTTTCACATGATCTGCTGCCCTCTGGTTTTTATGTGTGTTTGACAGATGTTTTTATCACAGACAGAAATATAATTGCAAACATATGAGTAACAAAAGCTTATATTGTCAGTTAGAATGAGTTAATGCAGCAAGTCAATATTTGCAGTGTTGACCCTTCTTCTTCAGGACCTCTGCAATTCTCCCTGGCATGCTCTCAATCAACTTCTGGACCAAATCCTGACTGATAGCAGTCCATTTTTGCACAATCAATGCTTTCATTTTGTCAGAATTTTTAGGTTTTTGTTTGTCCACCCGTCTCTTGATGATTGACCACAAGTTCTCAATGGGATTAAGATCTGGGGAGTTTCCAGGCCATGGACCCAAAATCTCTATGTTTTGTTCCCTGAGCCATTTAGTTATCACCTTTGCTTTTTGGCAAGGTGCTCCATCATGCTGGAAAAGGCATTGTTGATCGCCAAACTGCTCTTGGAGGGTTGGGAGAAGTTGCTCTTGGAGGACATTCTGGTACCATTCTTTATTCATGGCTGTGTTTTTACGCAAGACTGTGAGAGAGCCGATTCCCTTGGCTGAGAAGCAACCCCACACATGAATGGTTTCAGGATGCTTAACAGTTGGCATGAGACAAGACTGGTGGTAGCGCTCACCTTGTCTTCTCCGAATGAGGCGTTTTCCTGATGTCCCAAACAATCAAGAAGGGGATTCATCAGAGAAAATAACTTTACCCCAGTCCTCAGCAGTCCACTGCCTGTACCTTTTGCAGAATATCAGTCTGTCCATGATGTTTTTTCTGGAGAGAAGTGGTTTCTTTGCTGCCCTCCTTGAGACCAGGCCTTGCTCCAAGAGTCTCCGCCTCACAGTGCGTGCAGATGCACTCACACCTGCCTGCTGCCATTCCTGAGCAAGCTCTGCACTGCTGGTAGCCCGATCCCGCAGCTGAAACACTTTTAAGAGACGGTCCTGGCGCATGCTGGTCTTTCTAGGGCGTCCTGGAGCCTTTTTGGCAACAATGGAACCTCTCTCCTTGAAGTTCTTGATGATGCGATAGATTGTTGACTGAGGTGCAATCTTTCTAGCTGCGATACTCTTCCCTGTTAGGCCATTTTTGTGCATTGCAATGATGACTGCACGTGTTTCTTTAGAGATAACCATGGTTAACAGAAGAGAAACAATGATGCCAAGCACCAGCCTCCTTTTAAAGTGTCCAGTGGTGTCATTCTTACTTAATCATGACAGATTGATCTCCAGCCATGTCCTCATCAACACCCACACCTGTGTTAATGGAGCAATCACTGAAAAGAGGTTAGCTGGTCCTTTTAAGGCAGGGCTGCAATGATGTTGAAATGTGTTTTGGGGGATAAAGTTAATTTTCTAGCCAAATATTGACTTTGCAAGTAATTGCTGTTAAGCTGATCACTCTTTATAACATTCTGGAGTATATGCAAATTGCCATTAGAAAAAGTGAACCAGTAGACTTTGTAAAAATTAATATTTGTGTCATTCTCAAAACTTTTGTCCATGACTGTAGGTCTGGTGGTACTCAGCCCAAAGAGAAGGCAGCATATTAAAATTGTAAGATGGAAAGATTGGAAAAGGAATAGCACTCACCACTGGTATTGAATTAACAGTGCTTAATTTGGTTGTTACATGAGGAGACATAAGGAATGAGTGAGCGACAGCTGTTTCGCTTAAACTATGCTTCTTCAGGCATTCCCTACATACCAGTGGTGAGTGACGCTCATTTTGCAATTTTTCTATTGTACAATTTATAGTTATATCAAAGCTACAGCAAGCAGCCAAGTAATTTACACATCAATGGAATCAGGGTATCAATCTCTACATTATGCTGCTCTTAGATTAAGTGGCAAACACTTGGTAACAGTTTCCCTTTAATGGCACTCACGTTTTTTTTTTCACTCAAAGAAACTTATATATAAGAAAGAAAATTTCAAACAAGAACTGTAGCAACTATTAATTCATATGTTCAGTTCTGCTGCCTAGGATAGAAAACAGACACTTTCCAGGGAAATATATGTCAATGTATCCATATTGTTGGACTGGGTATACAGGTTGAGCCTTTTCTTGGATAGAAATAATAGAGATATCACATATGGTACACTAAGCTCACATATATTGAGACAGAAGGATTATGACAGGTCTTTATAGCAAGTACATATTTTACTAAAAGATAACAGCCATGTGTTGTGTGCACCACTTTCCAGTGTTGGGTGAGATTCATAGATATTGAAAAACGTTTCTTTTATAAATCTTCTCTTTTCAGTCCTGCACTTCATTGACAGTTTTACATTCTTTTCTCACTGGAAACATTTAAGACGAGCAGTCACTCATATAGATATACATTGTGAATATGACAACCCTAAAACATGATATGCACACTCAACTTTAAAAAAAAAAAGTTCAAGCAATGAAAGAAATTCCAAAGATATTTTAAATGCTGTTCTCATTCAGAAACCTAGGTGGTGCACTTTACTCGATGTAAGGAAAAAACAAATGGCAAAAGTCTGAAGA
The DNA here is from genome assembly GCA_033576555.1 of Oophaga sylvatica. Classification (NCBI taxonomy): domain Eukaryota; kingdom Metazoa; phylum Chordata; class Amphibia; order Anura; family Dendrobatidae; genus Oophaga; species Oophaga sylvatica. The sequence goes on from JARQOD010000005.1 coordinate 115,777,736, forward strand.
TCTATAGAGCAAACTTTTTGCATGTTGAAGCAAATTCAGAAAACATTCATCCATTTTCCTATTTCCCACAGAGCACACTCTCCTCAGTATCCACAAACCAACTTCCAGTTCTTCCATATCAATGTTTAAATACAGCGTCGTATGTAAATAGGTTTTTAATAGTTGAAATGAAGTGAAATACTACTTAAAATACAATGCACAGTGTCTTGTGAGTGTAGTTTATAAACCTCAGCATTATAAAACCAACATATAATTAAGACATTGGTTTGCTTGCTGGGTTTGCATTATTTAAATATAACCAACTAAAGATTCTTGTAATTTAATAATTCATTATTTATCCTTATGAAAACAACCTACAATTCTATGTACAAGAGCTTGGCTATACCAAGGGGAATGTGGAGTATATTAATACCTGTAAATCTCCTCCATCATAATCACCATTCATTAGGGCTCGTTCATGATCATATTTTCACTCCGAGTACTGTCCGTGAAAAAGATTTGCAGCATTTGGACCAATGCTCTTTAATGGTGCAATGAGGACGAGCGATTTTTTTTTACACTGATCGAATCTCTGTGTGATTAATATCACAGCATGCACTAGTTTCTTCTGTAATGCAGACGAGACTCAGTTTTTCAAGTATATGGAGTTACAGTATAACATCTGATTCTTACAGATACATTGCAATTCTGTATCATAGGAAAGTGTATATGGTCCTGTACATTTTTATTAGCTGCTGCAAAAAGTAAAAAGCAGACTGCACACAGATGACAAGTGAGAAAAAATGGTCTCACTTTTCTGGATGAAACTTTGATCAATTTTTTTTTTATGCTTGTGTGAACTTACTCTTAAAGATGGTCTCTCACCAGATGTGGTCACTTTTTGTCATTATTTATTTCTACTGTTTAACTGCTTATTTAGTTTTTATTTCTTTTTTTAAATCCACCATATAGTTCTAGAGATATGGACCATTTTATCTAGGAGTAATTTTTATGGTCTATACCAATGAATTACATGATATTAAATCAGACTAAATATACATCCCCAGAAAAACCCATGAGCCACAGTTTCTTGCTAAAGACCATACAAATTAGCACTAAATTTAAAAGGCTCATATCTTTGAAACCATATGGTTAATATATTAAATATAAAAGACAACAAAAAATTTACAGAAGCAGCGGGAATATGACAAAAGCAAAAACTGGTGACAGGTCATCTTTAAGTTAGATTTACATTATCCGATTATCATGCAGGGAAGGTAAAAATGGCTTGTGTCATTGGCTGCTGAAATCACTTGTCCCTCTCTATATAAAGAGTGACCATCTTGTTTAGCACCATTTTGTCAATATAACAGAACAGAGAAGCTGCTCCTGTCGCTGGGCCTGGGTGCTGATAGATTTTAGCTAGTTAGCTAGGCGGTTGTTTATTAGTCAGATAGTTTAGCTAGCTAGTGTCCTGTGTGGCTGTGAAATCTACCTTTAGCAGATTGTATTTCTTTTTTTTTGTGCCATTACTGAGGTCCACAGACAAAGACAGCAGGGCACTTTTCATGGAAGTTTGCTGTGCACTGCTTCTATTTTGCTCCATGCACAAGTAGACCTTTCTAAATCTTATTTTTTCAGTTGCTAAATGTGATACAAGAAAGCATATGTCACCTTGTCATTTAGTGGGGGTGAAATTCTGCTGTCTGGAGAGCTCATGCAGATTAAACAAGACAAATTTTTTGGTTACAAACGTGATATAGCACACCATATCCCTCCTTGTCATTTAGTGGCGGTGAAATTGTTCTGTGTGCCGAGCTGTTGCAAAGTAAACAAAAAAAAAAAATTGGGGGGGGGGCAGTTGCTAACATGATTTAGCATGCCATATCCCACCTTGTCATTTAGTGGCAGTGAACTTAAGCTGTCTGCATAACTCATTCAGATTAAAGAAACAATTTGTTTCTGTTACAAACGTGTTGCAGCAGGCTAGACCTGAGTTTGAAATTGTTTTGAACATGCAGTGGGTATGGAAAGTTTTCAGACCCCTTTAAACTTTTCACTCTTTGTTTTATTGCAGCCATTTGGTAAATTCAAAATAATTCAGTTATTTTCTCATTAATGTACACTCATCTTGACTGAAAAAACAGAAATGTAGAAATTTTTGCAAATTTATTAAAAAAGAAAAACTGAAATATCACATGGTCATAAGTATTCTAACTCTTTGCTCAGACGCTCATTTTTAAGTCACATGCTGTCCACTTCCTTGTGATCCTCTTTGAGATGGTTCTACTCCATCATTGGAGTCCAGCTGTGTTTAATTAAACAGATAGGACTTGATTTGCAAAGGCACACACCTGTCTATATAAGACCTCACTGCACACAGTGCATGTCAGACCAAATAAGAATCATGAGGTCAAAGGAACTGGCCAAGGAGCTCAGAGACAGAATTGTGGCAAGGCACAGATCTGGCCAAGGTTACAAAAGAATTTCTGCAGTACTCAAGGTTCCTAAGAACACAGTGGCCTCCATAATCCTTAAATGGAAGAAGTTTGGGACCACCAGAAGTCTTCCTAGATCTGGCCATCAAGCCAAACTGAGCAATCATGAGAGAAGAGCCTTGGTGAGAGAGGTAAAGAAGTAAACCAAGATCACTGTGGCTGAGCTGCACAGATGCAGTAGGGAGATGAGAAAAAGTTCCATAAAGTCAACTATCACTGCAGCCCTCCACCAGTTGGGCCTTTACGGCAGAGTAGCCCAATGGAAGCCTCTCCTCAGTGCCAGACATATGAAAGCCTGCATCAAGTTTGCTAAAAAACGCATGAAGGACTCCCAGACTATGAGAAATAAGATTCTCTGGTCTGATGAGACAAAGATAATACCCAGAGAGATTAGCAAAATTAGGATTATTTAGTCTAGAAAAAAGACGACTGAGGGGCGACCTTATAACCATGTATAAGTATTTAATGGGACAATACAAATATCTCTCCAAGGATCTGTTTATACCAAGGAAGCTGAAGGTCACAAGGGGGCATTCTCTGCTTCTGGAGGAGAGACGATTTTTCCACCAACATAGAAGAGGATTATTTACTGTTAGGGTAGTAAGAATCTGGAATTCCTTGCCAGAGGAGGTAGCGATGGCGAACACAGTCGAGGGGTTCAAGAGAGTTCAAGATGTCTTCCTGGAGTGTAACAATATTGTATCCTACAGTTATTAGGTTCTTTAGAAGGACATAGATCTGGGGATTTATTCTGACAGAATATAGGCTGAATTGGATGGACAAATGGCTTTTTTTCAGCCTTGCTAGCTATACTACTATGTTACTATGATTGAACTTTTTTGGTGGTTTTCTTACTATTGTGCAACCAAAAGCAGGCTACATTTAATCTCTGGATTCTTTGGTGCAAATATTGTTCTCAATACAGGAGTACACATGATAAATATAAATTTCTTCTCTTACTACCGTGCTCCAAAAATTGGCCCACATCTGAGGTTGTCATTCTTTTGTGCTCAGGTTCTGCTGTATCCAAAGCTCGTCCACAGTAACAAATCAATTTTTTTCTGTTACTACCGTGCTACATAAAGCTGGCCACATTTTATCTTTTAATTATTTTGGGCTGGTAATTATTTATTTATTATGCTTTGTTTATATAGTGATATCTTATTTCGCAGCGCTTTACATACATTATCATCACTGTCCCCAATGGGGCTCACAATCTAAATTCCCTATCAGTATGTCTATGGAGTGTGGGAAGAAAAATGAGTACTGGGAGAAAACACTCACAAACACAGGGTGAAAATACAAACTCCTTGCAGATGTTGTCCTTGGTGGGATTTGACCCCAGCGCTGCAAGGCTGCTGTGCTAACCACTGAGACACTGTGCTGCCCTATTGTGGTATTGTGCTGGTATTATGCTTCAGCCAGGAGTCAACATTTCACAATGTAAATTCCTTGTGCTAATAGCGTGGTCCTTAAAACATGCCACATTTAAGCATTGGAAAGGGCTTGGAGCAGTATTTCTTGCTTAAAGTTTGATAAGTAACAGATGGATGAGTGATAGGTGTAGGTCTGGTGCTCTTAGAGCTGTACCAAATTCAGGCAACACAAATTAAGGAGAACCAACTTGGAGACCAAATAATTTAAAAAATGATTGGCAGAAACCACAAAAAAGTGGCATCAGTTTCTATTTTTTTCAATCAATTATATAGCGTCAAAAATTCCACATCGATTTACATATAAGAAAGATGTGTATCTTCGTACCGTGTTAGCCAGTAGATAGAAAAATATTTAGAGTTGAGAGTCCTCAGTGGTTGATACCTTTTAATGGCTAACTGAAAAGATGGTAACAAATTGCAAGCTTTCGAGACTACTCAGGTCTCTTCATCAGGCAAAGACTAATACAACATCTGAAGAATCACATATATATACACAAGAGGACACAGGAATAATGCAATAGGTAAGACAAGTGACGTGAAGCAGAACTGTCATTATGGCAGAGGGATGAAGATAAATATTGGAACAGTTCATAGATAAAGAGTGAAAGTTTTATTACCCTCTGATTGGAGTCTGCTATTGTGTTTTGATGCCCCTAGAAGGTCAGAGAAGCAGATTCCTTAATTGATGTACACAGACATGAATCCGTGTGATATATTCATTCCAGCACTAAGAGTGTCAAAGGTCATCATAAGTTTATATTCCCAAACCTTTCTATCTTTCTCAGATTTGAAGTTAGATTTTAATACAAGTAATTCCATATCCATCATGCTATGACCGGGCATGCAAAAGTGTTTTGCCACAGGTAAATCCATTCTTTTTTCTCTTATTGTGTGGTGATGAGAATTCATCCTTGTTCTCAGTTTTTGCCCGGTCTCCCCAACATACAGACCCCCAGTTGGACATTTCGTACAAATAATTAGGTACACCACATTAGATGTGATGCAGCTGAAAGTACCTGGGATCTTGTAGTCCTGATGGGAGTTGGGGATCTTTATCTTGTCCATGGTCATTATAGATGCACAGGTTTTGCATTTCTTCTTGTTGCAAGGAAAGGTTCCTGCAGCTGTTGGGGAGGACAGGGAGCTTCTGACAATGATGCTTCTTAGATTTGGGGGCTGCCTAAAACATACTAGTGGGGGGTCTGGAAATATGGATTGTAATCGGGCATCTTTTTGTAGTAAAGGTTGTAGTTTCCGTGCAGCTCCCCTTAGCATCTCCAGATTTGGATTGTAGGTGACCACTAGAGGTACCCGGTTATTTTCTTCTTTAGCTTTGTAATGTAGCAGGTGATTCCTTGATATTCTGGTGGCTCTTGTAATTTGGTTTTCAATTGTTCTTGGATGGTAGCCCTGGTTCAAAAAGGTCTTTTTGAGGTGAATAAGGTGTTCATCTTTGACACTCTTAGTGCTGGAATGAATATATCACACGGATTCATGTTTGTGTACATCAATTAAGGAATCTGCTTCTCTGACCTTCTAGGGGCATCAAAACACAATAGCAGACTCCAATCAGAGGGTAATAAAACTTTCACTCATTATCTATGAACTGTTCCAATATTTATGTACATCGATTTACAGACATTTACAGAAATTAGTGGCACTGTCCCCATTGGGACTCACAATCTAAATTTCCTATCAGTAAGTCTTTGGAGTATGGGAAGAAAAATGAGTACTGGGAAGAACCACTCGCAAACACAGGGAGAACATACAAACTCTTTGCATATGCTGCCCTTGGTGGGGTTAGAACCCAGGACTCCAGCACTGCAAGGCTGCTAATGTTTTTGCATTAATGATTCAACCTTCACGGGGTAGGAAGCCTATCCCTGTCCTGCACACTGTGAGCCTCACTGCTGTCTTGGGGACCACCACTGTCAAGATTGTCTTCAAGGATGTTTTGATGCTGTAGCATGGGCTTCCCTTTTGGGGGGGAAGCAACTAGCAAAATTTACTTTTGTATTGTGGATCTAACAGACTGACAATCCAGTAGTCAGCACTATTTAGAATCCTAACAATACGGGCAACAATCATGTTGCAGATAGTGCTGCAAGAAGTTCTCTTTCATTAGGTACAAGTCCATAGTGTGTTGGTGGCAGGATACCACTCAAGCTTGCTTCCTCCATCCCCTTCTGGCAAACATGGACAACAGAGAGGGAATCATTATTCTCTTCATCTCCTCTTTCGTGTCCATCACCTCTTCCTTCTCATCCTTCTCCTCGTCCATCTCCATCTGTTCCTCCAATGACAACTGCCTGTGAGATGACAGAGCAGAACTTAGAGATATTATTAACCCTTCCTCATTCTCCTCTGTTTCCTTCTCTTCCCCCGGGACCACCACCACCTCCTCCCGCAGACTATGCAAAGTGTGCTCCAGCATGTAGATGACAATAATAGTGATGCATATGATGGCATCATCAGCACTAAGCATCTTTTTTTATTATTATTATTATTATTATTATATTATTTATATAGCGCCATTGTTTCCATGGTGCTGTACATGAGAAGGGGTTACATACAGATTACAGATATCAATTACGTTAAACTAACAATGACAGACCGATATAGAGGGGAGAGAGGACCCTCCCCCTGCGGGCTTACATTCTACAGGATGGTGGGGAAGGAGACAGTAGGTTGGGGGGTTGCAGCATCTCCAGTGATGGTGAGACGGTAGCTCCAGTAGTGGTGAGGAGGCAGCAGGGATCATTGCAGGCTGTAAGCTTTCCTGAAGAGGTGGGTTTTCAGGTTACGTCTGAAGGATCCGAGTGTGGTTGATAGTCGGACGTGTTGTGGCAAAGAATTCCAGAGGATGGGGGCTATTCGGGAGTAGTCTTGGAGGCGGTTAGTTGAGGAGCGAATAAGTGTGAAGGAAAGAAGGAGGTCTTGGGAGGATCGAGGATTACGTGAGTGAAGATATCGGGAGAGTAGTTCAGAGATATATGGAGGAGACAGGTTATAGATGGCCTTGTAGGTCAGTATGAGTAATTTGAATTGGATATGCTGAGGGAGTGGGAGCCAGTGGAGAGATTTGCAGAGGGGAGAAGTGGTGGAGTAGCGAGGAGAGAGATGAATTAGTCAGGCAGCAGAGTTAAGGATGGACTGGAGAGGTGCGAGGGTGTTAACAGGGAGGCCACAGAAAAGGATGTTGCAGTAGTTGAGACGGGAGATGATGAAGGCGTGCACAAGCATTTTTGTAGAGTGAGGGTTAAGGAAGGAACGGATTCTGGAAATATTTTTGAGCTGGTGGCGGCAGGATGTGGAGAGAGCTTGGATGTGCAGTTTGAAGGACAGTGCAGAGTCAAGGGTTACTCCAGTATGGGGTAAAGAGTGATGTTGTCAATTGTTATAGATAGGTCAGGTAAGGAAGATCTGTGAGATGGGGTAAAGATGATCAGTTCAGATTTGTCCACATTCAGTTTGAGGAAGCGGGAGGAGAAGAAAGAGGATATGGCTGATAGACACTCTGGGATTTTGGAGAGCAGAGAGGTAACATCTGGGCCAGAGAGGTAGATCTGAGTATCATCGGCATAAAGGTAGTACTGGAATCCGTGGGACTTTATGAGTTTCCCCAGGCCAAGTGTATAGATTGAGAAGAGTAGGGGTCCTAAAACCGAGCCTTGGGGACTCCAACAGAGAGAGGGTGGGATGAGGAGGTAGTATGGGAGTGGGAGACGCTGAATGTGCGGTTGGAGAGGTATGATTTGATCCAGGATAGGGCGAGGTCTTTGATGCCAAAGGAAGAGGGGATCTGTAGTAGGAGGCAGTGGTCAACTGTGTCGAAAGCAGAGGACAGGTCTAGAAGGTCTAGAAGGAGGTGTATAGAGTATTGTCCGTTCGCTTTGGCTGTAAGTAGGTTGTTAGTAATTTTGGTCAGGGTTGTCTCAGTGGAGTGATGGGGGCGGAAACCAGATTGTAGATTGTCAAAGAGCAGGTTAGATGAGAGATGGGAGATGGGAGGAAAGTTCAGTGTGAACTTGCTGCTCCAGGAGTTTGGAAGCGAATGGGAGCAGCGATATTGGGCGATAGCTGGACATAGCGGTTGGGTCAAGGGTTGGCTTTTTGAGGATAGGCGTGACTGTGGCATTTTTGAAAGCAGAAGGGAAGGTACCGGAAGTTAGTGATAGGTTGAAGAGGTGGGTTAGTGATGGGATACGAGTGGTGGCGAGATTGGGGAGGAGGTGGGATGGGATGGGTTCGAGTGCACAAGTAGTGAGGTGTGATTTGGAGAGAAGATGAGCAAGCTCCCCTTCCGTGATGTTGGATAAGGAGGTTATGGGGTTTGGGCATTGGTCAGGTATACAAAGGGGTTGTGGTGGTTGACTAATAAAGACTTGCCATGTTTGGTCTATCTTGTTTTTGAAGTGCATGGCAAAGTCCTCAGCAGAGATGAGGGAGGTAGGAGGGGCAGTGGTGGGCGGAGAAGGGAGTTAAAAGTATTGAACAACTGTTTGGGGCTGTGGGATAAGGAAGACACAAGGGATGTAAAGTAGGCCTGTTTAGCAGAGGTGAGGATGTAAAGTAGGCCTGTTTAGCAGAGGTGAGAGCTGATTTGAATGCAAGTGTTGCTTGTTTGAGTGCAGTGAAGTCGTCTTGTGAATGCGTTTTCTTCCAGCGCCGTTCAGCAATTCTGGATGCTTGCCGAAGCTTTTTAGTGGTGTTAGTGTGCCAGGGTTGTCTATTGATTCGCCACACTCTGTTATGCATGACAGGGGCGACCGAGTTGATGGCTAATGCAAGAGTGGCATTGTAGAAACTAGTGGCAGTGTCTGTGTCGTGGAGTGAAGATATGGAGGACAGTGGTAGGATAGAGTCAGAGAGTGTGTGAGTGTCTAGGTGTGCAAGGTTTCTGCGTGGGTGCGCGAGTTGCTGGACATGAGTGACAGGTGAGGAGGACAGGGATGAGAAAGAGAGTAGATGATGGTCAGATAGAGGGAGAGGGGAGGTTGTGAAGTTGTGAAGTTAGATAGGGAGCAGAGGCGGGTGCAGACCAGGTCTAATGTGTGTCCGTCTGTATGGGTGGCTGAAGAGGACAACTGTGTAAGTCCAAAGTATGAAGTAAGGGCCAGGAGTTTAGAAGCTGCCGACTGGTGGGTGTCAATGGGGATGTTGAAGTCACCCATGATTATGGTGGGAATGTCAGCAGAGAGAAAGTGAAGGAGCCATATAGAGAATTGGTCCATGAAGGCAGTGGTTGGGCCTGGAGGTCGGTATATGACAGCTACTTGGAGGTTGTAGGGAGAGTAGATGCTGACAGAGTGGACTTCAAAAGACGGGAGGATAAGGGAGAGAAGAGGTGGGATTGGGTTGAAGGTGCAGTTGGGAGAAAGGAGAATGCCCACTCCTCCATCATGTCTGTTGCCAGGGCGAGGAGTGTGGGTGAATTGGAGGCCGCCATAGCATAGCGCTGCAGGGGAGGCGGTGTCGGAGGGTGTCCGCCATGTTTCAGTGAGGCCAAGGAAAGAAAAATTTTGAGAGGTAAAGAGGTCGGGAATCACGTGGAGTTTATTGCAGACGGAGCGGGCATTCCAGAGTGATCCAGAGAGAGGGAGCTGAGTGGTTGGCGTCAAGGGCACGTATTTGAGGTTGGACAGATTTCAGGTGTTTATATTGGATTGGGAGCGATAAAAGGGGTAATAATGGGAGGTATAAGCTGTGGGGGTCCAGGATTGGGAGATATGTCGCCAGCAGTAAGGAGAAGCAGAGAGAGGCAGAGCAGGTGGGAGAAGGAGAGTGGGTGATTTGTTTTGTGCGTTATTAGGAGATATCAGAGGTTGAGGAGCAGGTCAGCGGAGGAGGTCAGGTGGGGGGCAAGAGGAAAGGAGAGATTATTACTTGGTTAGAGAGTGCTGGGGTCTGTGGATAGCGAAGGAGAGTTAGGAGTAGAGTTGAGCGATACTTTCCGATATCCAAAAGTATCGGAATCGGAATGGTATCGCCGATAACATTAAAATATCGGCGATACCCGATACCGATACCGGAAGTCCCATGTAAGTCTATGGGAACAAAATATCGAAATTAAAAAAACCCCATTTTGCCTTGTTGGTTAATTGTACATGAAGGAAAACAAGAAAGAGTAATGTAGAATGTATTGGGGAAGGTTGAGGAGACATTAAAGGCATAGATGTTTAACCCAATCAAATGGAATAGCATAAATATTTTTTTTTTAAAGATGTTCGGATTGATGAAGAAATTGACAATGTTGTTAACGTTTTTTCTATTTTGGAAAATATGTATATTACACAACTTCCATGCTCTTCATCTTCACCTTTTTAACTTTTCACACACTTTCTCCTTCATAATCTTCTGCAGCATCATCTTTTTCATCAAATTATTCTTCATCTTCACCTTCTTTATCTTCTTCTTAAACTTCTTGCTATTCATCTTTGTTAACATTACTCATATTCTTCTTATTAAACTATTATTCTTATTCATATTCTGCTTCATCTTCTTCATCATATTCTTATTTGTGACAGAGAATCCTGTACTTGTAATCTGTCAAAGTATGAATTTTTCATCCTTCCGTTCTTGCTGTCACAAAAGATTTAAATTACAACAGTATTTGTCCGTGTTCAGTTTAGCCTGCAGCAGCAGGCATTTTCCAGGGGCACCACGAGGAGGAACGGACTCACCCCCATACACTGCTTAGTCTTCTTCTGCTTAGAATTTAGAGCATATATTTTGCTCTTCATTTTGGTCTTATACTTCATGTTCTTCTGCTTTTAGATCTTCTGCTTATTGTTCTTGTGTCTCTTGTTCCGTATCTTGTATTTGTAGCACAATCTTGTACCAGCTGATGTTACTGGGACACGGTTACTAAGCAGGAGGTACCTGTGCTCCAAAGCACTACCAAGGACCAGCAGACGTTGCTGGAACTCGGATACCGAGATGGAGGCACCTAGGCCAAAGGCACTGCGGAGAACCAGCTGACGGTACTGGAACCCGGAGGGGCAGCAGAAGGAAAAGAGCCAATGGCACAACCGAGGACCAGCTGACGTTACTGAACCCCAGTAACACAGGAGCAAGTGTTGACTGTGCTAACAGCACTTCCGAGCAACAACTGGCGGTGTTGGAGCCCAGGGTCAAGGAGGATGTTTAAATACTAGATCAAGTAATTTCCTTGTTACCTGTCAATTTTAAATGTTTATACTTCAAACAAGAGAAAGATAACCTTTACTACCATAAGATGATGATTTCATTTAAACTAATATCTAGATAAATAAAGAATTGACAAACATAAACACATACATTAACATGTTGAACAGCAATGCAAACCACAAAATAAATTAGTTAAGGAATCTGCTATACGGTTGTACATAAAAGCATACAAGTACATATCTGAATCCATTAATGATGGATAAGTAACAGTATGTACACCATTTTTATTGTATAGACAATGAATGTCTGACTTCAAAACATCATCACATTACAAGTTATCTGTGATATTACTAAAATGTTCCATTTGCTGAATAATGTCACTAAATATTTTATACAAAATTATACAATTTCCATCATGTAATACTCATAATATGTGGCAATAATCATTTTTATTAACAAACATAACCTTTAAAAAGTGCATAGTGCATAGTGAAAATTGCTATTTATGGCTGACTGTCGACTTGGAAGCATGACAACAGATAGATAAGGTATATATAGATGAGACTGCATAGCCACAGATGGTGAATGGCGATGTAATACTGTACCTCAATAAAGTGTGCGTCACTACTACATAATTTTTTTATATAGCTTTATAAACAGGGTACATGGATGTATGCTTGTGCCTTTGTTTTGACGCACAGACTGCCTTCCTGCTGAGACGCATTGGGTAGTGAACAGTTGTGTGCAGTGTTCACTGCAGTCTCTGCGGAATAACCACACTTAGACCTTATAACTTTTCAGACTTTCTTTATCAATCTACCAAGATGAAGAAGGCAGGGAGTAAGGCACGTGGTCGTGGAGTTTCTTCAGGGAGAGGACGTGGGGATTCTGTGGCTGCTGCGGCCCCCAGTGACACAGCATCCACCAGTTTTCCCCGTGAGCGTTCCTTTATGCGCACTTTTGTAGGAGCTCGGAGTACCCCCCTGCTGCGGGAAGAACAAATTGAAGCTGTTGTTGTTTGGATGTCAGCCAATGCATCGACTTCAATTGCTTCCACCTCCTCTCAGGACCACAGCACTGTTGGGCAACCATCTGTCTCTTCACCGCCTGGCAAATTGCCCAGGCAGTCAGAGAGTTCTGTACAGGAGCCAGCTGAGTGTCTGCTTCTGTTCTCAGAATCTATTGGCTTGCAAACAGGGGCCCAGCCAAGCAGCATTCTGTAATGTGAAGAGGGAGTATGCAGTGATGCGCAACAGCTGTGTCTCTCTGAATCTGAAGAGGCGGGTGAGACAGTGCCGATGGTCAGCACACCGCAGAACGCATCTGATGATGATGAGACCCAGGTGCCAGTTTCTGTTGAGCATGGTGCTGGCCAGACCACCCAACAGCAGGTGTTGGAAGAGGGTAGTGGAGATGATGAGGTCCAAGACCCAACATGGCATGAGGAACAGAAGGTGGTGGGAGCAGCTCAGAGGAATAATAATAATATTTATTTATATAGCGCCATCATATTCCGCAGCGCTTTACAGTTTAGCAGTTTCAGAACACAAGTCATAAGTAACAACGTTAACAATACAATAATTTAAGCTAAATAAGTCGCCCCTGCTCGTGACAGCTTACAATGTACAATGAGATGGGGGAGATACAAAGTATAGGTGTTTATATACAATGGTGCATTTACAATGATGTTCCAGCCATCTTAAGGGACTGAGGGATGGAGATAGTGAATGGGCTAGAGACACACACACAGTTACACAGAATACATAGAATGACTTTGATTAGTGAATGTGATAGGCCGCTCTGAACAAATGTGTTTTGAGGGAGCGCCTGAAACCATGCAAATTGTGGATAGTCCTAATTTCTTGGGGTACAGCATTCCAGAGGATTGGCGTAGAGCAGGAGAAGTCTTGGAGTCGGGAGTGGGAGGTACGTATTAGTGCAGAGGTTAGTCGAAAGTCGTTTGCAGAGCGCAGCAGTCGGTTAGGCCGATAGATAGAAATGAGGGAGGAGATGTAGGAGGGGTGCTGCACTGTGGATAGCTTTGTGGCTGAGAACCAGTACTTTGGTTGAAAGCTGGGAGAGGCCTAGAGAAATGGTTAGTGATAGAAGGAAGATAGAGGAAGACATTGCCCCAACGGTACAAACAGGAGGGAGAGTTAGGCTGCAGACTCGGTTGCCTGTAGCCTCCAGTTTGGCACCTGTTCGGAGCAGTTGTCTTCCAAAAGTCAAAACGTGCGCTCCCAGGACTTGCACTGCGTGGTCCTTTTTTCACACACTTGCACATGATATTTGCTATGTGAAATGCAAGCTGTGTAATCAAAAATTAAAAATAGCTAAAAGTGTCAGTCACCTCAATACCACAAATATGTGGAAACATGTGCGGACAAAGCACGTAGTTGAGTTACAAAGACACACTGGAGATGTAGGCCAACCTACAGCAGCACCTACATCTTCAGGTTGTGTTGAAGCCTCTTCATCGAGCTCACACACAGCTGGTTCTGCTTCCTCACAGGATCGCCATGGAAGAACCTTGGCCACTGTTGTCCAGAGACAAACTGTTATTCCACACACAGCAGCAAGTTCCCTGTCATCCTCACACTCCCAGGCCACAAAACAGCCATCGGTAGCACAGGCATGGGATAAAAGACGGCCATACTCCGCAAACCATGCACGAGCACAGGCTCTGAATGCTGGCATTGCAAAACTCCTGTCCCTTGAAATGCTGTGATTCAGGCTGTTGGAGACAGACAGTTTCCGTAACTGAATATCATTGTCAGTCCCACAATACAATGTGCCAAGCCGATTTCATTTCAGCAGGCAAGCCGTCCCTGGTCTGCAAAAGCATGTTGAGGGAAAAATTAAACATGCGCTACTAAAAGCCCTCAGTAGCAAGGTCCACCTGACCACCGATGCGTGGACCAGTACCATTGTTATGATCTGCTACAACCAGTAAGGAAAGAAGGGAATTCTGTCCCTACAATAAAACTAAGCTGAATCCCTACGATGTAACGGGGAACCTGATCCTGCGACCAGACCCGCTAAAGTCCTCATCTAGTGTGAACGAAGACCTATAGTTGCGAGGGAGTAATCCCTACAAGATCTAGGGACTGGGAGAAAAGGTGGACACCTCCTAACATAAATTGTAGCATGGATAATTAAACAGAAAAATAAATACTTTGTGATCCTAACATCAAGCAAAACTGACAGATTAAGGCACCTAAGCACCCGGCTAGCTTAACAGTAGATAATACAATGAAGTCAAGCAAAGCCAGAAGGGCGGAGCCAGACTAAATAGGGAAAAAAGGTCATGTGACCAGCAAACTGAAACAAAACCTAACAAGAGGGTTCTAACACCCATGGCCAGGGACAATACCTTTCCCTCACTGCCCATTGGGTCAATGTTGTGCAGCCGGGTACTGATCTTGCGAGTGGCGCTGTACGTGTTCTGCCAACTCCAAGGATTGCAGGAATCAAGTCTGTACACATTGATTCCTCCTCCTACTCCAGTTCCTCAGAATCATCGCTGCAGGAGCCGTCACGGTCTACTCTCCACATGGACCCGTGAACGTTTACCTGTTGCGACCGATATGAGCACAGCCGTGTCCAAATGTCAACAGGCCGTCCTGAAATTAATTTCCATGGGGAATCTTAGCCACACAGCGCAGGAGCTCTGTAATGCCATAAAGCAGGAGAGCGACGTGTGGTTTTTGGAAGAGAATCTACAGGCAGGCTTGGTAGTGTGTGACAATGGCCGAAATCTGGTGTCAGCTCTGGGCCTTGGCAACCTCACTCACATACCATGTCTGTCATATGTGCTCAACTTGGTCGTGCAGAGTTTTTTGAGGGACTATCCGGATCTTGATGCACTGCTGCACAAGGTCCGCCTAGAGTGCGCTCACTTGCGACGTTCCAGCATGGCCAGATCGCTGATTGCAGCTCTGCAACGCAGATTTCACCTTCATGAACATCGCATCATATGTGACGTACCCACCAGGTGGAATTCCTCGTTACATATGTTGGAGCGGTTGTGTGAGCAGCAGCCAACAGTAATGGAGTATCAGCTGCATCAGGCGCAGTCAACTCGCAATTTGCGCCGTTCATACTTCACCACTACTGAGTGGGCCTCTATAATAAGAATAATAATATTATTTATTTATATAGCGCCATAATATTCCGCAGTGCTTTACAGTTTAACAGTTTCAAAACACAAGTCATAAGTAACAACGTTAACAATACAATAATTAAAGCAAAATCAGCCGCCCCTGCTGGTGAAAGCTTACAATCTACAATGAGGTGGGGGAGATACAAAGTACAGGTGTTTATATACAATGGTGTTTTTACAATGATGGTCCAGCCATTTTAAGGGAGTGAGGGATGCATGGAGATAGTGAATGGGCTACACACACAGAATTACACATAGAATGACTTTGATTAGTGAATGTGATAGGCCACTGTGAACAAATGTGTTTTGAGGGAGCGCCTGAAACCATCCAAATTGCGGATAGTCCTAATTTCTTGGGGTAGAGCATTCCAGAGGATTGGCGCAGCGCGGGAGAAGTCTTGGAGTTGGGAGTGGGAGGTACGGATTAGTGCAGAGGTTAGTCGAAGGTCGTTTGCAGAGTGCAGCAGTCGGTTAGGCCGATAAATATAAATAAGGGAGGAGATGTAGGGGGGTGCTGCGCTGTGGAGAGCTTTGTTGGTGAGAACCAGTAATTAGAATTGGATCCTATAATGAATGGGCAGCCACTGCCAGTGTAATGAGTGGCGAATAACTCTATGAAGGATATCTGCCACGTTTTGCGTGCGTTTGATGAGTCAACGCGGATGGCGAGTGCAGATGATGCACTAGTCAGCCTGACTGTCCCCTTATCTGCCTGCTTCAAAAAACACTGCAAGCACTAAGGGATGAGGTTTTGGAAGAGGTGGAGGATGAGGAGTCACAAATTCCATCACCTTCTGGACAGTCAGCGCAACGTGGTTCCTCACAAAGGGCTGGAGGACTTTCAAAGTACCATGCTGTATCAACAATTGAACCTCCAGAGTCGCTGTCTATATTTTCATAACCATTACAAACTTTTAATGTATTTACAAAGCACATAATGTACATTTTTTGTCTATCCTTTTGTAATGCTATTGTGTTTCCATAAACTGATGTTACAGAATTATGATACAAAGTTTTTAAATTTTGAGTTTTAAATTTTGTAAATTTATATGTATTTGAAGGACTTTGTGAGGAGGATGAGGAGGAGTCAATGGAGGAGGAAGACATCGCTCCAGAGGGAGGTAGACAATGCTCTAGTCAGTATGTAGACCAAGGGTGGGGTGATGCACAGCAGGCAGAGATGACGCCTCTTGCAGGGGACAACGTTTCTTGGCCAGTTGGGAGTCTGCAGCACATGGTTGATTTCATGCTGCAGTGGCTGAGAAACGACCGCCGCATCGAACACATTCACACCACGTCTGATTATTGGGTGTACACCCTCCTAGACCCTCGCTACCGGGACAACTTACAAAGCCTCATCACACCGTTGAACCGGGAGCGTAAAATGCGGAAGTACCAAGACACACTGGTGCAATCCATAATGTTCTCCATTCCAGCCGAGAGCGCTGCTGCTACTGCTTTACAAAGCAGCTCTGTGCGTCGAGGCAGTGGAGACAGCTCTGCAACAAGAGGGAGCACAAGCAGCGCCTCTGCACAGGGCAAGAACAGTATGTTCCAAATGTGGCGAAGTTTTGTGGCAGCGCCACCAATGTCTACACCATCCGAGACGGCTCCAGTCAGCAGGAGGCAACATTTCCGTAAGATGGTGACAGACTACATGTCTTGCCCTCTCAGTGTACTCCCCGATGGCTCTTCCCCATTCAAGTTTTGTGTCTCTAAGCTGGATACATGGCCAGAGCTTAGCCAGTATGCATTGGAGGTGCTGGCTTGCCCTGCTGCCAGTGTATTATCGGAGCGCGTCTTTACTGCTGCAGGTGGTGTACTAACAGACCGTTGCATGCAACTATCCTCCGATAATGTAGAACGGCTTACTTTTCTGAAAATGAACTAGGCATGGATCTCGCCTGAATTTGCCTGTCCGGTTTCAGATTAACTAACTGGTTGGCAACGTTTTCCATGTCTCCTGTTATGTTCATCTTTCTACCACCTGAGCTATACTCCCTGGGCTACAACACTGCCAGTTGCTGCTCAGAAGTGTCGTGTCCACAGACCAATACACAAGCTATAGTGATAGTTGGGTTCAGTAACACCTGCTGTTCCCCTGCTGCGTGTCTGACAAAAATTAATGCTGCTAACTCCAAATTAAAGTTCAAATTAAAGTTCAAACATCTCATACTAGGCCTCAGGCTACACCCTCCTTGACCCTGGGCTCAGAAGTGTTGGATGCACAGATCAAAACAATCGATGATGTGTTTGTGGGGTTCAGTAATGCCTGCTGTTCCCCTGCTGTGTGTCCGGCAAAAATTACTGCTACCTAGCTACACATGTTGAAAAAAACATGACATGTTAAAGTGGCTAGTGCTACACATAGATATCAGGCTACACCCTTATTTCTAAGCTGTAAACAAGTGAAACGTCAAATTTAAAACCATTCAATGATTAGTGTTGGTAACAAATCTGTAACTAAATAATTGTGACATATTATGGCAGATATCCACATGTCTAACACAAATGCTAACACAAAAGCATACTTATGCTATAGGGTACTGATGGTGAACCTTCTCACTCCATAACTTTGACAAATCCAACTCACATCATGCCTCAAATGCTGCAATGTTGGAAGTGCATAATGTGGGTTGAACTTTGACAACAGCTGCAGTGCGAAGGTTATCCTTCTGTGTTCTTGGCTTTTAAATAAAAGCATACAAGTAAATATAATAATACATTGTTGATTAAGGGACATGATGTACACCTGTAATATTGTGCAAACAATGGATGTAGGACTATTCCTCTTCAACATTACTTATATTTGTGTCATTTGAAAAAATACATATTTTAGTTAAAAATTAAAAACCCATGTTCAGTAGCTGTGAAAGGCCCGTTTGTGTACTTCTATATTGTTTGCAACCAATGTATTGTATACGGATGGAAGCACGTCACTGTAATAGATTTGAATTATTTTAAATAGAATAAAGCAGCACCAATTTTAGAAAAATGACAAGGATGAGCCAGTGACAGACACTCAGCAGAGTACACGCAGCGGTGGTTGAAGAAGTAAATGAGCGTGATCTGCATTTAAAAAAAAAAAAAAAAAATACCTCACAGACTGAAGTGAACACTGAAACACAACTGTCCACAATCTGTGAAAGGCTACTCCTTTGTCTACTTCTATAGTGTTTGCAACCAATGTATTGTATACGGATGGAAGCGCGTCACACTAATAGATTAGATTTTTTTCAAATATAATGGAGAAGCACCAATTGGAGAAAAATGAAAAGGATGAGCCACTGAGACACACTCAGCAGAGTACAAGCAGCAGTGCTTGAACAAGTAACTGGAGCGTGATGTGCACTCAAAAAAAAAAAAACACAGACTGCAGTGAACACTGAAACACAACTGTCCACAATCTGGGAAAGGCTACTCCTTTGTCTACTTCTATAGTGTTTGCAACCAATGTATTGTATACGGATGGAAGCGCGTCACACTAATAGATTAGATTTTTTTCAAATATAATGGAGAAGCACCAATTGGAGAAAAATGAAAAGGATGAGCCACTGAGACACGCTCAGCAGAGTACAAGCAGCAGTGCTTGAACAAGTAACTGGAGCGTGATATGCACTCAAAAAATAAAAAACACAGACTGAAGTGAACACTGAAACACAACTGTCCACAATCTGTGAAAGGCTACTCCTTTGTCTACTTCTATAGTGTTTGCAACCAATGTATTGGATACGGATGGAAGCGCATCACACTATAATTTCTATTGAATGGAGCAGCTAGAATTACACTAAAGAAAAAAAAAAAGAGTCTGTGAGTGACACGTGCAGATGCCTACAGACAGCGTTGGATGCAGAGCAAACTGCAGCGTCACCTGCACTCACACACACCTTGCAGAGCTGTTAAAACAACACTGCAGGCAAAAGGAAGCTTTACACAGCGGTTGGTGATAGCCTGCCTACAGCACAGTACACTAAATCGCAATCTCTAACTGTCCCTCAGAGTCAGCAGAGTAGCGTTCTGTCCCTATCTGAATTCACAGCACAGTGACGCTAAAATGGCGGCGGCGCCTTTTATAGTGCATTCTGACATCATTTCAGCAGCCAATCACAGCCATGCCATTAGTTAAGATGACCGCAGCATTACAGGATGTGCCCACACTTCGTAGGATTCCTCATTGGCTGACTAAAATCACATTGCCTCTCAAAGAATTATGGGAACTTCCGATTCCGGTATACGATATTGAAAAAGTATCGGAATTAAGTATCGGAATTCCGATAACGCGAATATCGGCCGATACCCGATACTTGCGGTATCGGAATGCTCAACACTAGTTAGGAGTAATGGAGGCAAAACCATTAGATCATATGTCAGCATGGTAAAAGTAATTGTGGAGTTAACAAAGAAATTTAGTAAATTTAAACAGAGTTTAGGCATACCTTCTGGTCACTTCTGGTGCATTTCTGGCATATTTCGATAGTTATCCTTATAAGACATCCTTATAATGACAGACCAAGGTCAGACAAACCAGTGGCTCTGAATTTATACATAAGCAAATGCACATCAAACAGGTCAGGTGTGATCAGGAGGGAGGGCCAGCAGGGAGACTGGTTACAGACACAGGAGGGGATTAATTAGAAGTCAGAAGACAAAATAGATCCAAATGGACAGATAAGGCCAAATGAGTGTTAAGGTACTGCCACACTACACAATCCCGCTAGCGATCTCGTTAGCGTCGCATACTAATGAGATCGCTAGCGGGATTGTTTCTATATCGCTAGTAGCTACCTAACTTAGCGATGTCGTTAAGGACGATTCCAGCGACGAGCGAGATCACAGCAGGAAGCTCGTCGCTGGCAGCTGCCGCACACAACAACATCGCTAACGGGATCGCTAAATAGTGACGTTTTTTAGCGATCCCGTTAGCGATGTTGTTTAGTGTGGCATACCCTTTAGCATCATGGAAATAAGGTATTGCAGCAGTCAGTGGACATACCAAGAGTAGCAGAGAGATGCAGGGTGATGGGGATCAGGAGAGATGGGTTATATGGTATTGCAACAGTCAGTGGATATTCCAAGAGTAGCAGAGAGATGCAGGGTGATGGGGATCAGGAAAGATGGGTTATATGGTATTGCAGCAGTCAGTGGACATACCAAGAGTTGCAGAGAGATGCAGGGTGATGGGGATCCAGAAAGATGGGTTATATGGTATTGCAGCAGCCAGTGGACATACCAAGAGTAGCAGAGAGATGCAGGGTGATGGGGATCAGGAAAGATGGGTTATTTATGGTATTGCAGCAGTCAGTGGACATACCTGAGGATGAAGCAGAGCGATAATAATGAAGAAGCATAGTAATAATAGTAATGAAGCATCTGTAGCAGGGAGTTATTTGTCTGGCATATTTTGATAGCTATTCTTATAAGACATCCTTATAATGACAGGCATCTTAGTAGATATTTCGAAAATGTGCAGAAGGGTGCAGGGGTCCTTCAGCTATGTCCACTTCGAAAGTGTGAATTGCACCACATCCGTACTGCATTGTGCCAGGCTATGCAAAATTTCATACTGCACCAGTTCTTGGCAATGCTGCCACAGTCGCTGCAATTTGTACAGAGTTTAATTCCACGGTATAGTCACATCACATATCAACCGGTTAACTGGTAGCCCAAAACATCTCTATACCAACTTAAGTAGAATTGTGGAAGTGAGCACACAATGACAGTGGTTTGTGCCTCAGCTCATCCAGGATGGGACAGTGGTGGAGGAATTTCTGTACCATCAGGTTGAGGATGCGAGCCATGCAAGACACGTGTATAAGGGTTGCCCAGCGTAGGGCCGCCACCGGGTTTGCACCGTTATCGCACATGGAATTACCTGGCTCCAGGTTCAGTAGAGACAGCCATTGCTCAAACTTGGCATGGATAGCTGTCCACAACTCTTGATCTGTATGACTGTGATCTAAAATGCATATTAATTTAAAAACTGCCTGATTGCAGTGAGCACTGACTGTGCAGCACAGAGGTGGGGGTATTCTCTCTGCAGTGTTGGAATGTTTGTCTCGTTAATGCAGAGGTGGAGGCCCTAGAGGAGGTGGAGAAGGCATAATCTCTCGATGAAGTGTTAGATATAGAGGTTTGTCTCGCAAGCCCTGGGGATTTATAGAATTGGCATATTGTGACACTTTTGTAGAAAATTCAATATATATTCTATCACTAAATAAATAGTTGAATGAAAAAAATAAATCTAACAATAAAAGTACACATATTTGGTGTTGTCACTCCACAGCGGCCCGACCTATAAAACTGTCCCACTAGTTAACCACTTTAGTGAACACCAAAAGAAAAAAAACAAGGCAAAAAACAATGCTTTTTCATCACACTTTCGAAAAAAGTGGAATAACACGCAATCAAAAAAGACAAAGATAAACATGGTACCGCTGAAAACGTCATCTTGTCCCACAAAAAACAAGCCACCATACAGCTCCATCACCAGAAAAATAAAAAAGGTATATCTCTCAGAATAAAGCGATGCAAAAATAAATATTTTTTCTATGAAATAGTTTTTATTGTATAAAAGCGCCAAAAAATCAAAAAATATAAATGAGATATCGCTGTAATCGTACTGACCAGAAGAATAAAACAGATTTATCAATTTTAACTCACATGGAATGGTATAAATGAATTGTTGTTTTTGTTCATACTGTCTCCCAAAAATTGGAATAGAAAGCGATCAAAAAATGTTATGTGCGCTAAAATGGTACCAATAAAAACATTAACTTGTCCTACAAAAAAACAAGACCTCACATGACTCTGTTGGACCAAAATATGGAAAAATTATAGCTCTCAAAATGTGTTGATGCAAAAACTATTTTTTGTAATAAAAATAGTCTTTTAGCGTGTGACAGCAGCCAAATATAAAAATCCACTATAAGGCCTCTCTCACATGTCCTGATATTTCCGGTACCAGATAAGCCAGTGTCCATGTGTGCAATATGTGTGGCACACGTGTGGCAACCGTGTGCCGTATCAGTACCACACGGATAGACACCAGGGAAGAAGCTTTAAAGTAAGCGCTGTTCCCCGGCGCCAGGTGCTGAACACTGCCCTCATCATTCCTCCTGCTCTGCCGGCAATCGGCGCAAGCAGGGTAGCATGATGAGAGTTACATTTAAGTGATAAAAGAGACAGCAGGCGGTGGCTGATGGGGTATTCATCAGATGCCGCCTGCGCTATAAATAAATAAATAAATGAAAAAAATGACATTTGTTCCCCTGTATTTTCTATAACCAGCCAGTCAAAACTCCCAGCTGGGAGCTGCAACCATCAGCTGTCAGCTTCAGCAAGGCTGGTTATCAAGAATAGAGGGGTCCCCATGCTGCTTTTTAAATTATTTACATAAATAATTAAAAAAAAAAGCATTGGGTCCCCCATATTTGACAGCCAGCATTGCTAAAGCTCAAATCTGGGGCTGGCATTCTCAGGCTGGTATGGGGCAATGGATATTGACCCCCCCAGCCTAAAAGTAGCATCACGCAGCTGCCCAGAAAAGGCACATCTATTAGATGTGCCAATTCTGGCACTTTACCCGCCTCATCTCACTTGCCCATAGCAGTGGCAAGTGAGGTACATATTTGTGGGTTGATGTCACCTTTGTATTGTCAGGTGACATGAAGCACACGGCTTAGTAATGTAGAAGTGTCTATAAGACACCTATCCATTACTAATCCTATAATTATATGGTAAGCAAAGACACAACCAGAATAAAAATCTTTTATTAGAAAAAAAACAAAACTCAGTTTTACTTTTTTTATTTAAAAACAACAAACACAGTGTTAGGCATCGAGATCCCACCGCTGCACAGGGGGAATCTCGAGTCTTGTCCTCTGCAGTCTCCCATTCTTCTTCAGAGGATCCTGCTCAGCAGAGACGTCGGTTCCAGTGTCTTGCTCAGGCTAATACTATGCATTTGGTTGCTGTTGCCGCCCCAGGTTTAGCTATAGCAACCAGCATTAGTCAGCGATGAGCAGACGCTCCTGGGACTAAGTCCTGCTTTTCTCCATCTGAGCATGCCCATGAGACGATCGCTTATTGGTGGTCAGAGGTCACATGCTCAGGTCCTCAAGCAGCTCGGATTGGGCCATCAGCAAGGTCATGGAAGGCTGTGGTTATAAAAGGATTGCACGGCCGCATGGCCGTGCACTAGTATAAACCATGTAGTGTGTGAGCGAATGGATAGGCTACCACTCTGTGTATGCAAGTGTGTTTGGGCCGAGAACCTGCCGCACTGTCGGCATGTATATTTGCCTAGTTTTCCTTAGTCAGGCAGGTTTTTTTCTCGGCTTAGCCTAGCACTAGAGTTGAGCGATACTTTCCGATATCCTAAAGTATCGGAATCGGAATGGTATCGCCGATATCACTAAAATATCGGCGATACCCGATACCGATACCGGAAGTCCCATGTAAGTCTATGGGAACAAAATATCGCAACTAAAAAAACCCCATTCTTTCCTTGTAAACACTAAATATACACACATAGAATACATATATATATATATATACATGTCATTGTGACATATATATATACATATATGTATAGTTTATACACTTCTACATAGTAAAATATCCTTTGATTCAATTGCCGGGTAAAGCCGGCTTCAGTGAAAAGACAGAAGCACCCGACATGAAATGACACTTGGTGTACATAGGGTTAAACCATGTCTTTTCATGTCGTTTGCTATCTGATTTGCACAAACAATTAAATCAGACTATGTGTGCAAAATTTCACACCTGTAGGGGTTAATTAAAGGTGTAAATTCGTTGTAAAAAAAACGGACTTTTTTGCTACGAATTTACACCTTTAATTAACCCCTACAGGTGTGAAATTTTGCACACATAGTCTGATTTAATTGTTTGTGCAAATTAGATAGCAAAGGACATGAAAAGACATGGTTAACCCTATGTACACCAAGTGTCATTTCATGTCGGGTTCTGCATTTTCACAAAAGCCGGCAATTGAATTAGCGGCTATTATACTATGTAGAAGTGTATGAACTACAAATATAAATATATATATATATGTGTCACAAATTCAATGACATGTATATATATATATATATATGAGGTGTAAAATTGCTGAAAAAAAATGCGTTGGCTCACGCCCTATTTTCGCAACCAGACAGACAAAGCCAGTGAGTGGGGGCAGATAATAATAGCCCAGAGAGGGACCATTAGTTTTGGCCCCCCCGGCTACTTAACATCTGCCCCCAGACACCCCAGAAAGGGCAAATCTCTAATTAGATTTGCCCTTTCTGGCACTTTGCCCGTCTATTCCCATTGCCCTGTAGCGGTGGCGAATGGGTTAATAAGGGGTTAAAATGACCTTGCAATTGAAAGGTCACTTTAAGCCAGGTTAATAATTGAGAGCTGTCAATTAGACAACTATCAATTATTAATCCTATTGTATGAAAGAAAAATCAAACACACACACTTTAATAAAAAAGAAGTTTAATGAAATAATCACACAGTTTTTGACCATATTTTATTTACCTGCTAAAACCATTTCCTGTAATAAAAATAAAATAAAAAAGCAAAATTATTCTTACCAATCCCATGCACAGTCAGGTCCCACGGTGAAATCCTTCAGAAAGGGTTAATGTTTACTGCAGGGACCGCAGCTAATGCTGCAGCCTCACAGTAAACCCCAAATGAATGAGTTCCTCTCCTGCCTGACAGGAGAGTAAAGGCTGGGTGTCACATAACGATACACCAGCGATCCCGACAACGATATGCACTTGTCAGGATCGCTGGTGTATCGCTACATGATCGCTGCTGAGCTGCCAAACAGGCAGCTCAGGCAGCGATCTGGGACAGCGACACTGCGGGTAACATCGCTTAAGGGCCCGTCTCACATAGCGATATCGCTACCGAGATCGCTGCTGAGTCACTAGTTTTGTGACGCAGCAGCGAGCTCACCAGCGATATCGCTGTGTGTGACATTCAGCGACGATCAGCCCCCCTGCCGGGTATCGCTGATCGTCGCAGAAATGTCAGGACCTTTTTTTGATCGCTGGTTTCCCTCTGACAGGCACGCATCGCTGCGTGTGACAGGCGGGAGACCAACGATCCGCTGGTAACCAAGGTACACAGCGGGTTTCCAGGCACCGCGCAGCGCTTGGAAACCCGCTGTGTACCTTGGATACCAGCTCCCTGCATCAGGGCGCTGGTATCCAAGGTACACAGCGGGTTTCTAGGCACAGCCCCGCGCCTGGAAACCCGCTGTGTACCTTGGTTACCAGCGGATCGCTGGTCTCCCGCCTGTCACACGCAGCGATGTGTGCCTGTCAGCGGGAAACCAGCGATCAAAAAAAGGTCCTGACATTTCAGCGACGATCAGCGATACCCGGCAGGGGGGCTGATCGTCGCTGAATGTCACACACAGCGATATCGCTGGTGAGCTCGCTGCTGCGTCACAAAACTAGTGACTCAGCAGCGATCTCGGTAGCGATATCGCTATGTGAGACGGGCCCTTAAGTGGAAAGCTTAATTGATTGCTTTCCACTTTCACTTCAGGTCAGCCAGGGACACAATCAGTGACGTCAGAGGGAACTGATTAACAAAAATAGGGGTTCCCTTCGAAAAAAAAATGGCGTGGGGTCCCCCCTATTTTTGTTAACCAGCTAGATGAAGCAGACCGCTGAGGCCTGGATTTTCAGGCTGTTAAGGAGCCAAGATCCATGGACCTTGCCAGCCTGATAATACTAGGCCACAGCAGTCTGCATATCTTGGCTGATTAACAAAAATAGGGATCCCCTCGAAAAAAATTGGCGTGGGGTCCCCCCTATTTTTGTTAACCAGCCAGATGAAGCAGACCGCTGAGGCCTGGATTTTCAGGCTGTTAAGGAGCCAAGATCCATGGACCTTGCCAGCCTGATAATACCAGGCCACAGCAGTCTGCATATCTTGGCTGATTAACAAAAATAGGGGATCCCCTCGAAAAAAATTGGCGTGGGGTCCCCCCTATTTTTGTTAACCAGCCAGATGAAGCAGACCGCTGAGGCCTGGATTTTCAGGCTGTTAAGGAGCCAAGATCCATGGACCTTGCCAGCCTGATAATACCAGGCCACAGCAGTCTGCATATCTTGGCTGATTAACAAAAATAGGGGATCCCCTCGAAAAAAATTGGCGTGGGGTCCCCCCTATTTTTGTTAACCAGCCAGATGAAGCAGACCGCTGAGGCCTGGTTTTTCAGGCTGGTAAGGATCCAATATCCATGGACCTTGCAAGCCTGATAATACCAGGCCACAGCAGTCTGCTTAGCTTGGCTGGTTAACAAAAATAGGGGATCCCCTCGAAAAAAAAACGGCGTGGGGATCCCCCCTATTTTTGTTAACCAGCCAAGTAAAATGCAGACTGCTGCGGCCTGGTATTAAAAGACTGTCAAGGCCCATGGATTTTGGCCCTCAACAGCCTGATAATACCAGGCTACAGCAGCCCCACATTTGGCGCATCAAAAGATGTGCCAATTGTGGCACTTTACCCGGCTCTTCCCACTTGCCCTGTAGCGGTGGCAAGCGGGGTAATAAGGGGTTATTGTCACCGTTGATTGCACGGTGACAATAAGCCCGGTTAATAATGGAGAGGTGTCAATAAGACACCGATCCATTATTAATCCCAAAGTTATTAAATGTATAAAAAAAAGACAAAGCAAGAAAAAAGTATTTTAATGAAATAAAAGAGACAACACAGTTTTCATTAATTTTATTGTACTCTCATTCCTGCGACGCCATCGATCTCCTGTAAAAAAAGAAAAAAAACAAACCAACAGTATACCACCTGTCCGACGCAGTCCATAGTAACGATTGTCCCACGACGATCCAGCTCTGCTACATCAGAATGACAGGCAGAGCCTGTCATCGCGACGCAGCACAGCTGATTACCTGCTTCCCCGGCGGTGACGTCATCGGACTGACTGCTTTACGGCCGAGATTACCCAGCAGTCACTGCAGTTATCGCGAGAAACTGCATGTGACCGCCGGGGAAAGAAGATGGCGGCCATGAAGCAGTCCGGGATGTGACCGCCGGAGATCTTCTGCCGGGTAAGTGCCGCTGACTCCTGACAGACCCGACCGACGGACACTGACAGTGACAGTGACAATCCCGATTCCGGTATCCGATAAGACGAAAATATCGGAACTCGGAATCGGAATTCCGATACAGCCAATATCGGCCGATACCCGATATTTGCAGTATCGGAATGCTCAACACTACCTAGCACCTGTCTTGGAAATGTGTGCATTTTAGCATGGGTTGTTTACAGGGCACAGTCAATCCACGTGCTCTGGCACACACCTTTTGTTACCGCTCTGCGGTCAGTTGAGTTTTTGCTCTTGTTTTGTGCCAACTCGTGGTGCGCTTTAGTTAGCTGTATTTTGCTACCACTCAGCACCAAATAGGGGCATCACTTGCGCGATGCCGTGCGCATTGTGGGTCAGGTCAGACTCAAGTCCCCGCATTCTAGGGGTTGCGCTTAGAGACCTCACTAGCACCATACCAGCTGTGTCCTGTGATGTTTAACAGGGAACAGTGTGCTATTGCTTTGTTGCGGCGCCTCTGTGAAGTAACAGAGTTCGCATCTGTTCACACATGGTGACCTCTAACCCTCGTGTTTTCTGCATTTAACTGCCATCTTGTTCCTCCATTGCTTAGCAGCAGGTTCCATTACTGCACTGTGTACCCTGGGTTACAAACGCACCTTATTGTTATGATATATATTTCATTTGGTGCGTTCCACCAACCCTAACACACAGTTATATTAATCAAATGCCTATTCCACCGAAGCCCTCGTTCTCCTGCAATAAAAGTAAAATAAAAAAAAAACAATATACTATACCTTGGCTTGCTTCTCTCCAATACCTGTTCCTTTACCCCAATTCCTCTACCACCCTCCGCTATTATTCCCTCGTTCGAGGTGCACTCCGTCCGCATCTATTCCCCCTCCAACCTCCAGCTGGCTGTCATCTACCGACCCGCAGACCTAGCCATCTCCACCTTCCTCGACCACTTCACCACCTGGCTACTCCATTGCCTCTCTGCTGACATCCCCACCATCATCAACATCCCCATTGACTCTTCCACCTGCCTTTAAACTTCTATCGCTCACGGCTTCCCGCGGCCTCACTCAATGGTTCTCTGCGGCCACCCACAAAGATGGTCACACGTTGGACCTTATCTTCACCCGTCTGTGTTCCCTCACTAATCTCACTAACTCACCCCTCCTCCTGTCTGACCACAACCTACTGACATTCTCTTCCCTCTCCTCTCCTAGTATGCAATCCCCACTCCACAAACTCACTCACCCTGGCAGGAATTTAAAACACCTCAATTTACAATCACTCTCTGCGTCCCTTCTCCCTGTTGCAGACATAGCTTCCCTTCATGACACAGATGCTGCAGCCATTTTTTATAACACCACAATAACAGCCACACTTGATTCGGCCAACCCCTCACACAGAGCAAAACTCGTACAATCAACAGGCAGCCCTGGCCGACTAGCCTGACCTAAGAACTGAGACGGGCTTCCAGGGCCACCGAGCGGAGATGGAGGAGAACCCATTCTACCGAACACTTCAACGCATATACAAGCAGTCCCTTGCCAGTTTCAAGTCCATGCTCTCTGCCGCAAAACAAACTTACTTTGCATCTCTCATATCCTCCCTGTCTCACAACCCTAAACAGCTCTTCAACACTTTCAATTCTCTACTCCATCCCACAGCACCTCCTCCCTCTCCTCTAATTTCTGCTGAAGACTTTGCCTCCTTCTTTAAGCAAAAGATCGATACAATCAGAGAACGCTTTGGCCCACAGCCCCCAATGCCCCTCTTAGCCACTCAGCCCTGTTCTTCCAATACCAGCTTCACCACCATGACAGAAGATCAGCTCTCCACTCTCCTGTCAAGATCACACCTCATCACTTGCGCGTTTGACCCGCTCCCATCCCACCTCATCCCTAACTTTGCCACAGTCTTCATCCCTACTCTCACACACCTCTTCAACCTTTCACTTACAAATGGTGTCTTTCCCTCATCCTTCAAACATGCCTCAATCACATCCATCCTCAAAAATCCCTCCCTCGACCCATCCTCTGTGTCTAACTATCGCCCGATATCTCTTCTCCCTTATGCCTCAAAACTACTGGAACAGCATGTATATCTTGAACTGTCCTCCCACCTTTCCTCCTGTTCCCTCTTTAACCGGTTACAATCTTGCTTCCGACCGCATCACTCAACTAAAACTGCCCTAATTAAAGTCACTAACGACCTGCTAACCACCAAGAGCATCTCGACACTACTCTCTCCTCCTCCTGGACCTGTCTTCTGCCTTTGACACCATGGACCATTCCCTCCTGCTACAGATTCTCTCATCTCTTGGCATCACAGACTTGGCCCTATCCTGGATCTCATCATACCTAACAGACCGAATATTTAGTGTCTCCCTCTCACACACCACCTCGCCCCCTGTCTGTCGGTGTTCCTCAAGGCTCAGTCCTAGCACCCCTACTCTTCTCCATCTACACCTTCGG
>JARQOD010000005.1:115807634-116001976 GCA_033576555.1 Oophaga sylvatica
TAGGGAGGTCATACAGCATACCTCCAAATTTGGAAGACAGGAAAGAGGATTAAAGGCTGCGGCGCGTGTTGCGCGCCGCTGAAAATTTTTAAGCCACGCCCCGACAACACCCATTTCACAGCTAATCACACCCATATCCTCGACCCAAGCGTACCATTTAGCACTGCTGATCACACTGACTGGTAATGAGGGCACAGTGGCTGGTACTGAGGAAAAGAAAGAAAGAGCAGCGAGAGAGAAAGAACAAACAGAGAAAGAAAGAGAGGAAAGAAAGAAAAGAGGAGAAAAGAAAGAACAGAGAGAAAAAAGAACAGAGAGCGAGAAGGAAAGAACAGAGAGCGAGAAAGAAAGACTAGAGAGAGGCCATAGGCGTAGCTAGGGTTTTGGTTTAGTGGGGGCAAAACTTCTGAGTGGGCCCATCATCAGAGAACCTCAGCAAATGACCGCGCTGTTGGCCAAAATAATCTATATATAAAAAGACCAATATTGATATTACCGCCATATGGTCTGTGTTTAAATAATACCAGTCCTACAGAACATATAGATTACAGCACAGGTACAGATAATGACTTACGCTGATGTTCTTTCTAATGGAATTGTTCACTTTTCATGTCTTTTCCATCTGGCCCACACCGACATGACGACTTCTCCAGCCAGGACTCGACTGCACCCCCATTAAAAAAAAAATAAAAAAAATATCACCTCCCGGCTCCTGTGCTGCTCACTGTTCTCCCTCTCAGCGTCTGACAGCGGGCGCCGGCAGGTGATGTTATTGCGCCCGCTGTCATACGCTGAGAGGGGGATTATGGGAGAGAAGGAGCGCTCGCTCCTTCTCTCTCTATGCGGTCAGCTTTATCGCTGGATGCCGATACAGCTGACCCTTTTATGATGGGTGGGGGGCCCACTGCTGGCACCGGGCCCCCCCAACGCCTGTTCAGGCCCCATAGCTTCCGGGCGGCAGAGCAGGGAGAGCGATTCTCCCTGCTCTGCCGCAGAATGTAACTGTATCGTAGCTCCGGGTGGGCCCCCTCAGAGCGCGGGCCCCGGGGCCACCGCCCCCTCTGCCCCGCGACATATCCTTTCAAATCAGGGCCCACCATGCAGGAGCTGGGGCCCACCGTAGGTTTCCTCCGGTGTCCCGGTGCCTCAGTCCGACCCTGCTTGCCAGCCTGATAATACCAGGCCACAGCAGTCTGCTTATCTTTGCTGGTTAACAAAAATAGGGGATCCCCTCGAAAAAAAATTGGCGTGGGGTCCACCCTATTTTTGTTAACCACCAGATGAAGCAGACTGCTGAGCTGGTTTTTCAGGCTGGTAATGAGCCAATATCCATGGACCTTGCCAGCCTGATAATACCAGGCCACAGCAGTCTGCTTAGCTTGGCTGGTTAACAAAAATAGGGGATCCCCTCGAAAAAAAAAAACGGCGTAGGGGTCCCCCTATTTTTGTTAACCAGCCAAGTAAAATGCAGACTGCTGCGGCCTGGTATTAAAAGACTGTCAAGGCCCATGGATTTTGGCCCTCAACAGCCTGATAATACCAGGCTACAGCAGCCCCACATTTGGCGCATCAAAAGATGTGCCAATTGTGGCACTTTACCCGGCTCTTCCCACTGCCCTGTAGCGGTGGCAAGTGGGGTAATAAGGGGTTAATGTCACCGTTGATTGCACGGTGACAATAAGCCCGGTTAATAATGGAGAGGTGTCAGTAAGACACCGATCCATTATTAAACCCAAAGTTTTTAAATGTATAAAAAAAAAGACACAGCAAGAAAAAAGTATTTTAATGAAATAAAAGAGACAACACAGTTTTCATTTCTTTTTTTATACTCTCATTCCTGCGACGCCATCGATTCCTGTAAAAAAAGGAAAAAAACAAACCAACAGTATACCACCTGTCCGACGCAGTCCATAGTAACGACTGTCCCACGACGATCCAGCTCTGCTACATCGGAATGACAGGCAGAGGCTGTCATCCCGGCGCAGCACAGCTGATTACCTGCTTCCCCGGCGGTGACGTCATCGACTGACTGCTTTACGGCCGGGATTACCCAGCAGTCACTGCAGTTATCGCGAGAAACTGCATGTGACCGCTGGGGAAAGATGATGGCGGCCATCAACCAGTCCAGGCCGTGACCACCGGAGATCTTCTGCCAGGTAAGTGCCGCTGACTCCTGACAGACCCGACCGACGGACACTCACAGTGACAGTGACAATTCCGATTCCGGTATACGATATATGGGAAAATCGAAAGTCAATATCGAAAGTCCGATACAGCTAATATCGGCCGATACCCGATACTTGCGGTATCGTATCGCTCAACACTACTTGAGAGTCCTCAGTGGTTGAACCACTGAGGACTCTCAAGTCTAAATATTTTTCTATCTACTGGCTAACACGGTACGAAGATACACATCTTTCCTATATACAGAAATAATGTAGACAGCGGCGAACAACATGTTAAGGCAAGTACCCAAAACAACGCCCATCTGACCTGACTGCCATCATTTAAATATCCCGCCAATTTAGGGTGACAGATTCCCTTTAAATCATGTTGGCACATATACTTACCTGAAATAGTCATCAGGGTGGAGCTCTTGATCCAAATAGTAATGGAGTCCCCACTGATTCACACCCATTGAAGCATGATTGTCAAACTAAGCTTACCATATGCCAGATGTCATCATTGAATCTCCCCTGACACATGGACCCTATTTGTCTCATTAATCGTGCCTCAACTAACTTGACTACAGTGGGACTTCATGGAGTGTTTGAATCAACTGCTCCATCATGATGACTACTTCAAGATAATTTTAAATGAACTACACTATAAATTATTAGCTAGAATACTCACAAGTATGCTTGTAAAAGTACTTAGAGCTACATTATGTGTTAGGGTGGTTTAGAGCAGTGTCAGACTAAGTTGCCCTGGGGCCAACATGTACAACTTACTCTAAGGGCATAAACTACAGCTACATTCAAATATCTGTTGCACATGATCCCCAAGAGTGTGGAGAATTGACTGTAAAATACAGATGGCTCTTGCACAGCTCCTGTACTCACATCATAACTTTGATGCACA
This sequence comes from Oophaga sylvatica, assembly GCA_033576555.1. Classification (NCBI taxonomy): domain Eukaryota; kingdom Metazoa; phylum Chordata; class Amphibia; order Anura; family Dendrobatidae; genus Oophaga; species Oophaga sylvatica. The sequence goes on from JARQOD010000005.1 coordinate 115,810,716, forward strand.
AAGTATGTCACAGGAAAATGAGCGTTTAACCCCTTAACCCCTGGGCCATTTTCAATTTTTCACTTTTGTTTTTTGCTCCCCTTCTTCCCAAAGCCATAACTAATTTATTTTTCAGTCAATATGGCCATGTAGGGCTTGTTTTTTGCGGATCAAGTTGTACTTTTGAACGACACCATTGATTTTAACATATCGTATACTGGAAAACGGGGAAAAAATTCCAAGTGCGATGAAATTACAAAAAAAGTGCAGTTGCAAAAAAAAGTGCAATTTCACAGTTTTCATTTTTTTTACCATGTTCACTAAAAACTAAAACTGACCTGCCTTTATGATTATCCAGGTCATTACAAGATCACAGACACCAAAAAAGTATAGATTATTTTTTCAGCTGCAGATGAAGGAAGGGAGACACAGTCATTACTAGTGGGTAGGCGGAGCCCACATAGGATAAACACACCTCAGATTAAAAAAGTGTTGACCGGCCCCTCCAGCTATATAGGGCTCCTCCTACTCCAGCTCTCCAGTCTAAAATTTGAGGTTCACAGAGGATAGTCGCTGCTGGAAGCAGCTCCTCAGAAGATTTTTTTATTTTAGTCGGACAGAGACTTGGACCGCCAATGGTCTAGAAGTCTCAGGGGTCTCAGCGCTGCTGGACCCCCACCTCTCCCTTGGCGGATCTGTATTACCCTATAAGGTGGTCCCTGCAGAACCCTGCCGGCCCTGGGGGATGAGGATTGCTTCCCTGGCGGGGACGCAAACCGCGCTTCTGGGGTCACTGCGCTCCCCTCCCTGGGGGGAAGCTACGGGCACAGCGCCACAAATCTCTGAGGGGTCCCTGTGGCGCTCAGCTGGGTGAGTACTCCACATTTTAATTGTTTTGAGTGCTTCAGCGGCCGCTGCGGCAGCTGCTGCTACATGTATTCAGTGTGGTGATTGTGTACTTTTGTCCGCAGGTGGATGCCTGCAGGACATGGGAGCGGAGAGCTGAGTGAGTCGCGCGCTTTTTTTTTAAACCGGCGGGGGGCGTGGCTTCGCGCTCTCCCATTTTTTCTTAGGCAGGAAGCGCTCTGAGCGCGCGCCTTATCCTGCCTTTTTTCTTCCGGTTTAGATCTCCTCTAGCGCGGCGGCCATTACTGACGGCCTCCTAGCGGCTCCTCACTCTCCGCTCTCCCCGACCGACTGAAAGGAGACACTACACCACGGCCAGCTGGGTGAGTCGCCTCTAACTGTCAGGGCAGAAGCTTGACCCCTCAGCGCAGGACAAGGTATTGTCACACAGAACGCTCCCGCTGCAATCACAATGGCGACGCATAGTTTTGCGGTCGTTTTTCTTTTGTGATCGTTTTTTATGTCGCTAGTAGCTTCCACGGTGAGCGATCTCATTGACGACGCATAAGTGGTTAGCGATCTCTTTAGCGACTTTGGAATTGCGATATACAATTCAGCGCAATATGTTAGCGATCTCTTTGGCGTTCTTGTTTAATGTGGCATATTTTTGAACACTGTCCTGCAGCTGTTACCTTATAAGTAACTCGCAAATCCTTTTCATTAAATAAGGGTTGTGGAGAGTCTGCAACATTAACCCCTTCTTTGGTGGTTAACCCTTTATTGGGAGACAAAAGCTGGGGTAGCTCTCTATTTAAGAAGCTTAACCCTTCAGCGTTCATTTTGCCTCTGAAAACCACACTGTCTGGTGCTGACAGGTTTTTACCTGCCATATACTGTGTGAGGGCATGTCGGATCAGGGTCCAGGAGCGGACCGTCTCCCAGATCCGCTACAGGATCAGCCTCACGTATCTGACACGCAGACCTCGACGGCGTCAAGCGCAGCGGTCGGAGGCTACAGTGATGCCAAAATGGATGCCCTCGCTCGTTCTATTGATGGCCTGTATGACCTTCTAGGTTATTGGGTGTCAGCTAGATCCTCTCATGGCAGGAAGCGACACAGGCCGGTGCCATCTTTCTCGCGTAGCGACTCAGAGATTTCTGATATGGAGGGTTCCCCTCCAAGCTCAGATGGTGAGATATCCGATTCGGATAAGGAGGATCGGCAGGGACAATCTGCCTCTCTTTTGAGCCGTACAGAGGCTTTTATTGTAGCCATGAGGGAGGCGTTACAGTTACCGGAGGAGGTAACTAGACGTCCTGGTAAGTCGGCCCGGATGTTTCAGGAGCCGCATAGGTCGCGATCAGCCTTACCATCTCTGGATGAGCTTAATGAGGCAGTGGAGAAGGAACGCCTGTGTCCAGATAAACGTTTTCAGGGGACACGGTTTTTTGAGACGCTGTATCCGTGTACTACGGAGTTGATTGCTAATTGGATTCCTTCTCCTGAAGTGGATGTCCCTTTATCCCAGCTTAGCAAATCCTCATTACTTCCTGTTAAAGGGAAGGCGAGTCTGCAGGATCCGCTGGACAGAAAAACGGAGATGGCGGCGAAATCCATCTACGAGGCCGCGGGTCATGGATTCAGAGCTGTGCTAGGATCCATGTGTGCTTGTAAAGCCTCCTTGAGCTGGTTAGACCGTCTACGGACGGCGTGGCAAGATGGATCCCCACTATCCGAGGTAGAGGGGCTTTTCAAGTCATTGGAGGATGCAGCTCGATATGGCAGTGTTGCAGGTTTGTATACTGCCTCCATGCTGTCCAGGGCACAATCCTCGGCGATCACAGTCAGGAGAGCTCTGTGGCTTAGACAGTGGACCGGAGACGCGGTTTCCAAGCAAGGTTTGCTTTCTTTAGCTTACAAAGGTGGTCAGCTATTTGGATCTGGCCTCACGGAGCTGATTGCCAAAGCAAAGGCAAAAGAAACGGCTTTACCGCAACGAAGAGCTGTGGCTTCTGCGTCTGGCAGGCCTAGTGCCGGTGGTAGTCGGCGGTCCTTTCGGTCCAGGGGACGGTTTGGTCAGCCCTCTTGGGGATCGGGTCGTCCCTCTTTTTCAGGAAAAAAGAGCGCTCAGAAATCTCGCACTCCCTGGAAACAGAGCTTCCGCCAAGACAAGCGGAAGCTGACAAAAAGCCCGCTAAATCGGACTGACGCCAGGGTCTCACTCGAGGGCTCTCGAGTGGGAGGTCGCCTGCTCCAATTCAAGCCGACTTGGGCTTCTCGCGTGTCGGACACCTGGGTGACGCGGGTCTTGTCGGCAGGCTACTTCATAGAGTTTCTTTCTCGACCCCCAGACAGTTTTTGCCTATCCCGCATTCCGTCAGAGCCCGGGCTAATTGCCGCTCTACTGCGGGAGGTCGATTCCCTTCTACAGAAGGGTGTGGTGGTACCAGTTCCACCGGAGGACCGGGGAAGAGGATTTTATTCCAACCTCTTTGTAGTCCCCAAAAAGGAGGACAAATTTCGTCCCATTCTGGATCTCAGAAGATTGAATCGGCATGTCCGCACCCGAAAATTCCGCATGGAATCACTTCGCTCCGTTGTGGCGGCCTTGCCACAGAACGATTTTTTGGTGTCAATCGACATTCGCGACGCTTATTTGCATGTCCCCATCGGAAGGGCCCACCCACGCTTCCTGCGTTTTGCCATAGGTCAGGACCATTACCAGTTTGTGGCCCTGCCATTCGGTCTGGCCTCAGCACCCAGAGTTTTTACAAAAATTCTGGCTCCACTCATAGCGATTCTGCGAAGACAAGGGATTACGATTCTTCCCTATCTGGACGACCTTTTGATTGTGGCGTCCTCAAAGGAGGAGGCGGTGACGGTTCGCGATTTAAACCTTCAGCTCCTGGAGGACTTCGGGTGGCTGATCAATTGGGAGAAGTCGTCCCTGGAACCGTCGCAGTCAATCCTCTTTTTGGGAATGCAGTTCGACACGGTACGAGCAGTGGTGTCTCTGCCCTCAGACAAGCAAGCGAGTCTTCTTCACCATGTGCAGGGTATGAAGTCTGCGACAGCAATGTCCCTTCGAAGGTGTATGCGCCTTCTGGGTTTGATGGTAGCGTCAATGGAAGCAATTCCGTTTGCCCAATTTCATTCCAGGGCTCTCCAAATGCTCATCTTGAACCATTGGGATCGATCACGGTTTTCACTGGATTGCAGTGTCATCATCTCCCACAGGGTGAGAGAGTCGCTAGAATGGTGGTTACGTCCGGAAGCGTTATCCCTGGGGAAGTCCTTCCTTCCTCCAAGGTGGTCCATCATAACCACCGATGCCAGCCTGACAGGCTGGGGGGCGTCTGGAACGGTCTCTGGATTCAGGGAGTATGGTCATTGGAAGATTCTGTCTTGCCGATCAACATCCTGGAATTGAGGGCAATTTTCCTTTGCCTCCAACACTGGACGGTCCCTTTAAGCGGTCTACCAGTCCGAGTGCAGACAGACAACACGACGGCGGTCGCGTATATCAACCATCAAGGTGGAACGAGGAGCTTCAGGCTCATGATGGAAGTGTCTCGAATCCTGGTATGGGCCGAGGCCAGGGTGCCAGCCATCTCTGCGATTCACATTCCAGGAGTTCAGAATATCACAGCGGACTTCCTGAGTCGCGAAAAGATGGATCCCGGAGAATGGAGTCTTCATCCGGAAATTTTTGCGCTGCTGTGCTCTGGTTGGGGACTCCCCAAGTGGATGTGATGGCATCCAGGGTCAATGCCAAGTTACCGACATTCATGTCCAGGTACAAGGACTCGAAGGCTATGGCGGTGGATGCTCTGGTGGCTCTTTGGGATCATTCCGAGCTAATTATGTGTTCCCACGATATCCCTACTTCCTCTGGTTTTGCGTCGGATCAGACTGAGAGAGTCCGCTATATTGATAGCCCAGATTGGCCAAGGAGGACGTGGTTCTCACGCTGGTGTCGCTTCTGGCAGCGCCTCCACTTCCACTCCCTCTTCGCCTGGACCTGTTAACCCAGGGCCCGTTCGTCACCCGGACTGAAGTCTCTGCTTTGACGGCGTGGTTCTTGAGACCGAAATCTTGACCCGTCAGGTTTTTCAGCGAAGTCATTGCCACTCTGAGAGCTGCCAGAGGTCCGGCTACACTAGAATTTTTATAAACTTGGAAGCCTTCTTTTCGTGTGTTCTGGTTCTTCTAGGACCTGAGGAGTTTTTCCATCCAATTTGTTGCCTTTTGCAGTACGGGCTGGACAGGGTTTGGCAGTTAGCACTTGAAGGGGCAAGTTTCTGCTCTGTCCTTGCTATTTCGAGAAGCTAATCGCTTCGCATAGGACTACGTTCTTTTTTCGCGAGTAACCGTCAGTTTCCGCTGCGGAAGGCGCCTGTGTCTCCCTGCGGCTCAATCTTGTCTTGGAGGCTTTCAACATGGCCTTGAGCCTATGGACTCTGTTAGCCTTTCTTTGCTTTCTTGGAAGTTGCCTTCTTAGTGGCGGTCACTTCTTGAGAAGGGTTTCTGAGTTGCGCTCTCTCTGCTCCCCCTTTTCTGAGTTTCTCCAGATCGCGAGTGCTTCGCACACGTGGCGACTTTCTACCTAAAGTAGTATCACAGTTTCATGTTAACAGGATATTGTGTTGCCCTCGCTCTGTCCGAGCCAAGGATGCGAAAGAACGAGCTTGCACACATTGGATTTGGTGCGGCTTAAAGTTCTATTTGTCCATTACTCAAATTTTCGGAAGTCGGATTCTCTGTTTGTGATTCCAGCGGTCGTCGACGTGGCAACGAGCTTCTAAGATTCTATAGCTCGTTGGATTCGTCAGCCATTTTAGAGGCTTACCGACTTAAGGCGAACCTTGCCCGATTAAGATTCGAGCTCACTCCACAAGGCTGTGGGTTCATCGTGGGCTTTTCATCAAGGAGCCTCGGCAGCTCAACTCTGCCGGGCGGCGACCTGGCATTCCGTCCACACATTTACAAAATTTTATAAGGTGGACGTTAGTGCTTCCGCTGATGCGGCCTTAGGACGTAGGGTCCTGCAGGCGGCTGTAGTTTAAAAGTTCTTGTGAACTTATAGTTAGCGCCATTTGCGCATTTATCTAGGTTGTGGGTATCTGCCTTTTTTGCTTTCTTGCCCACCCTTATTTTTGGACTGCATTGGGACGTCCCACTAGTAATGACTGTGTCTCCCTTCCTTCATCTGCAGCTGAAACACGGATTTTGGTAAGAACTTACCTGTAAAATCCTTTTCAGCGAAGAAGGAAGGGAGACACAGATCCCTCCCATGGCAGAAGTGTGTTGTTGTTTTCAGATGCGGCGTGACCCTTCTCTGATAGCGATTATCTGGGCTGAGGTCGGCGCGCTAAGGCTCTGTTCCAGCATTGCCAGCTCATCGCAGTGGTCAGGTTCAGTGAGTAGTACCTGGACTGTGTGGTTGTTTCGGCTATATGCATAACCTGTCTTCTTGTTTTTTCTCTGAAGTCCTTCAGAAGGGGTTATGTTGCTACGCTGGTGATATTTGCTCTTCCTTAAGCTTGGGTACGACTGGAGTGCTGGAGTAGGAGGAGCCCTATATAGCTGGAGGGGCCGGTCAACACTTTTTTAATCTGAGGTGTGTTTATCCTATGTGGGCTCCGCCTACCCACTAGTAATGACTGTGTCTCCCTTCCTTCTTCGCTGAAAAGGATTTTACAGGTAAGTTCTTACCAAAATCCGTGTTTTATTTAAGTGGAGAAAGCAAAATCGAAAAAATTTGTTAAAAAAGGCACCATTTTCCGAGGTTTGTAGCGTTTCCATTTTTTGTGATCTGGGGCTGAGTGAGGGCTTATTTTTTGCACAACAAGCCAATGTTTTTTTTTATACAATTTTGGTGTAGATACAATGTATTGATAGCCCATTATTGCATTTTATTGCAAAGTAGCATCTACAAAAAAAGCTTAATTATGGTGTTTTTGAATTTGTTTCTTGTTATGCTGTTTAACAATTGGTTAACTCTTTTTTACATTGATAGATATGGCGATTCTGAATGTAGCAATACCAAATATGTGTATATATGATTTTTTTTAATATTTAAAAATATTTTTTTTTACTTTTTGCATTCTTCAATAGTCTCCATGGGAGACCAGAAGATGCAGTACTTTGATCGCCTCTGCTACACACAGACGATGATCAGATCACCTGTGTGTAGCAGAAATGCTTACTTGCTATGAACGCCGATCACAGGGCTCCACTCATAGCAATCTGGCACTGACATTCTTAAAAGTCTGCTGCAGACCTCAAGTTGTCATTCCGACCCATCGGTGACCCACGATCATGTGACGGATCACTGATGGGAGTAGCTAGTGACTCGCTTCCTGTAAGCGCCAGTTAAATGCCTCTGTCAGAGATTGACAGTGGCATTTAACTAGTTAAAAACCACGTGTATATCACGATCTATACTGCTGACATGTGCACGGAAAGGTGCGGGCTCGGCAATGGAGCCCTCACCAAACAGGGGAATCCTACATGTGCGTATCAGTATGGCACATGTCGAAAAGGGGTTAAACTTCCTAGTATTTAAATGGATTGCACAACAGAAAACAAAAGAATTGTGCTTTTTAGAAGCAGTATAAAGAGTGGGGCAAAGACATGGAGCCATTATTTGGGACATATTGAAACTGTCAGATTACCTTTATGGAAATAAATCTCATTGATAGCAGTGAGAACAAATGAGATGCACACGCAATCCACTATACCAAGACAATTATACAAATAATACCATATACAAGGGAAAATACCACCACATCATGACCGAACTAAATATTACCAACACATAGTGACTGAATCATACCACATAGAAGGGACAAATACCACCACATCAAGACCTGGTCACATATTATGATTAATGACGAAATTATCCCACTTACAAAGGAAAATTACCACTGCACCATGACCAGACCAATTATTACCACCACATACTGACTGAATAATGCTATTATATTGATTTTTAACAAAAAAGTATTAACACTAATATTATCACAAGTGACATAAATAGCGATGAGCGAATTTGTTTAGAAAACGATTGCCAAACATAAATTCAGCACGAATATGGCACATTCTGATTCATGATTGGAAACCCGAGCAAAATTCTGTTCTTTGACAAAATCTCTGTCTGCCAGGGTGCATTTCATCACAGACACTTGGACGAGTAAGCATGGCCAAGGGCATTACATCTCGCTGACTGGGCACTGGGTGACTCTGGTGGCTGTGAGGACAGGCGCTGCTCCACAAGTATTGGAATCCCCAAGGCTTGCAGGACAAACCTCTACATTTAACACTTCCTCTACTGCTTCTGCCTCCTCTGTCTCCTCTAGGGCGTCCACCTGCACCCTCAACCTCTGCCTTAACGAGACACACGTTCCAACAGTGCAAAGTGAACCCCCACCACCTCCGTACTGCACAGCCAGGGCTCACCACAATCTGGCAGTCTTAAAATTGATATGCCTTGGAGATCACAGTCATACAGCTGAAAAGTTGTGGACAGCTCTCCAGGCTGATTTTGACCAATGGCTGTTTCTGCTGAACCTGCCCTGTGCAATAACGGTGCGAACCTGGTGGTGGCCCTACGGGGAGGCAAGCTCACACACGTGACTTGCATGGCTCACGTCCTCAACCTGGTGGTACAGAGATTTCTCAGCCAGTATCCTTGCCTTGGTGAACTGTCCCAGAAAGCATGTAAGCTGTGTGCTCATTTCTGCCATTCGTACTCCTCTGGTTATCGACTTTCATCAATACAGAGGTGTTGTGAACACTTTTGATCTGGCTTCTGAGTTTGGGCTCCCTCTGGTAGTTGCTGCTGGTAATGGAGCTGGTCTGGCTGACAGAAGTCAATCAACTGAAGAGGATGATTGGAGGTCAGGTGTGTTAGGGATCGAGTTCCCACTGCTGCACAAGGGGAATCTCGAGTCATCCCCGCTGCAGTCTCTCATCCGTTTCCAGCCGCAGTGGAGCCTGCTCAGCAGAGACGTCGGTCCCAGCGTCTCACCCAGTCTAATACTGTGCAGAGGATGACTGCTGCCTCCCCAGGTTCTGCCATTGTAACCAGTGCAGGTCAGTGGCAAGCAGACGTAGTTGGGACTAAGTCCTGTGTGTTCCCTTCTGAGCATGCTCAGGGTAAGATCTCTCATAGGAGATCAGGGGTCACATGGTCGGGTACTGCAGTGACTCCCATTGGTCCTTCAGGAAGGTCCTGAAGCTGCTTTAGTTCTGGAGCAGCTTTCCCATTGGTCCTTTTCTGGAAGATCCTGTAGCTGCTGCTATAAAAGGTGTGAATGACCGCACAGCCATGCGCTAGTATCAAATCTGTTACGTGCTTGTGCCAGTGTGGTCATGTATGCATATGGTTAGGTCCGGCTGAAATAAGCCCCTAGAATACCGGCACCTCCGATGAGGAGTTTTGCATGAACGTGTTCAGGGCTTGGCTGAAAATGCATTAGATTATTGCTTGTGTTCTGATTGCATGACCACAGACTGCAATCCGCTTAGCAGTCACCTGTGTCCCCTGTGAGTCTGACAGGACACAGTCTTTGTCACAGCGGCTCTGTGAATTAACAGAGTCCGCTTATATCGCCATATAGCGCTACAGCATTTTAGTTAGCAACTCTGTGGAATAACAGAGTTCGCCCATACAGCCATATAGTGCTACGACGTTTACATCTGCGACTCTGCGAGATAACAGAGTTCGCTCATACTGCTTATTTGCGCCATCTTACTAGCAGCAGGCTCTGCCTGCACGGTGGACCCCGGGCTGCGAACGCACCTCTAATTAATATCTATTAGGTGCGTTCCGCAGGCCCTTAACATAATACTAGCGCCAGGGTCTGGCTAGTAAAATGGTGGATGACCAGCGTCTACAGCAGTACATTCGGCAGTTGGAGGGTAGGTTGGCGGCTCTTGAGTGCACAACCTCAGCTGTGGATGTTACTGCAGTCGCTGTTCAGGCTGCTAGCGTGGCTTCAGCCAGTTTGTCCTCTGCCACCTCTGCCCCTACATTATCCCACCTCCCGCTTCCTGACAAGTTTGCTGGTAACAGCAAGCAATGTCAGGGATTCGTGAGTCAGTGCTCTATACAGCTTGAGCTTCTGGCTGCACGTTTCCCCACGGATCGGGCACAAGTGGGTTTTGTATTATCTCTCCTGTCGGGCAGAGCGTTGGAGTGGGCAACGCCACTGTGGAATCGCGACGATCGTGTGGTGCGGAGTGTTCCGCGTTTCTTGGAGGCTCTTAAAAAGGTCTTTTTAGGACCTCAGGTCACCCACAATACGGCACTCCAACTGCTGGCAATGTCACAGGGTTCGACTTTGGTCAATCAGTTTTCCGCACAATTTTGGACTCTGGCCTCTGAGCTAGAATGGCCAGATAAAGTCCTCATTCCGGTCTGCTGGAGAGGACTGGTGAACCATGTTAAGTATGCTTTGGCCACCAGGGAGATTCCCGCAACACTGGAGAAGCTTATCTCCATATCTACCCGCATCGACCTCTGTTTTCACGAGCGGAGGTTGGAGCGGATCCAGTCTAGGCAGAGGTTTCGGCTAGCTCTCACCTTTGCCAAACCTCTCGAATCCCCCTTTCAGGCTTCCGAACCCCAAGAGGCCATGGAGGTTTCTCGAGCGGGACCTAGGTCTCGGACCGCTCGAGCATTCGTGGTCTGTAATGTGTGCCAGCAGCAGGAGCATTATGTCAACTAATGTCCACAGCGGTTGGGTAAACGGTCGCGTCCAGTGACCATGGGAGCAGGGTCACTAGATGCAGCAGCTTTTGCCTTGAGAGTGCTCTTTAAAGGGATAATTCTCTTTAAAGGGATAATTACCCTAGGTTCTTCCACTCTTCCCGTCAATCTTTGTGTGGACTCTAGGGCAGAGCGGAATTTTATGTCCTCCACCTTTGCTTCTCGCCACACCATACCTCAGGTGTTGCTCTCCTAGCCAGTGACGGTACGGGTGCTGAATGGATCGACACTGCCCACACAAATAACCCATCAGACTGTCCCTCTCACCCTGTCTATGTCTTCTTCCCATCTGGAGAATATATCATTTTTTATCCTTCCTGAGGGTATAGACGAGGTTTTGCTGGGAATACCTTGGCTCCGTCTCCACTCTCCCCATATTGAGTGGTCCTCTGGGAGGATACTGGGTTGGGGTGATTTGTGTAGAGGCAAATGTGTCAAGGAGTGCATTCAGGTCACCACTACAGAGATACCCGTAGACCTTACTCCTCTTCCCGAGTGTTATCGGTCGTACGCAGACGTTTTCTCCAAGAAAGCTACGGAGACGCTTCCGCCTCATCGCCCATATGACTGCCTTATTGACCTCTTGCCTGGAGCAGAAACTCCACGGGGAAGGGTTTATCCCCTCTCTATTCCTGAGACGGAGGTCATGTCCCAGTATATTCAGGAGAATCTGGCAAGAGGGTTCATTAGGAAGTCGGTGTCACCAGCAGGGGCGGGGTTCTTCTTCGTGCAGAAGAAGAACGGAGAATTACGTCCGTGTATTAACTACAGGGGTTTTAACGCCATCACCGTTAAGAATAAGTACCTGTTGACCCTGATTTCTGAGCTCTTTGATAGGCTCTGGGGAGCAAGGGTATTTACTAACCTAGATCTGTGGGGTGCTTATAACCTGATTCGCATCCGTGAGGGGGACGAATGGAAGACGGCTTTTAATACCAGGGATGGGCATTATGAATATCTGGTGATGCCCTTCGGGCTCTGTAATGCCCCCTCCGTCTTCCAAGACTTTGTCAATGACATCTTCCGGGATATGCTCTCCACCTAAGTCGTAGTCTATCTGGATGATATTCTCATCTTCTCTCCTGCTATTGACTCCCATCGGAAAGATGTCTACAGAGTCTTCGACCTCTTACGGGCAAATTCCCTTTATGCAAAGTTGGAGAAATGTGTGTTTGAGCAGGAGTCTTTACCTTTCCTGGGCTATATCATCTCCACTCAGGGATTGGCTATGCATTGTGCCAAACTACAGGCTGTGATGGACTGGCAAGAACCGCATTCTCTTAAAGCGGTGCAGCGCTTTATGGGGTTCATTAATTACTATCGGCAGTTTATTCCCCATTTCTCAACTTTGGTAGCTCCCTTGGTAGACAATCATACCCAGTCTGATCAAATGACCAAATGCACTAGCAGGATGCAGCAGGCTCCCATGGATAAAGGCTGGAGAAGCAACAGGTGCTTACCACTGATAAAGGCAGCCACCCTATCACAAAAACAGTGATGATGAAGGTGTTAACTGCTTAGTGGGAAAAAAAACACACAGATACAAGTTGCTTAAAACATGAATGTCATGCACAGTGTCTGGATAACAGCCTATTTTAAACGCCTATGATGGAAGGCGGGCTGGTCAGCACTGAATGTGCACAACACAAAAAACCAAGCCATCAAAAAGAGCCCGGGTGCACCCTGCAAAAGATGATAAAAAGTGCAAAAAATGATGCATATGATAAATGCATCAGATGAGGTATTAGTTACTATTTTGGCCAAAGCAGATAAGCTCGCAACCCAACGTCAAGGGTCCTCATTTTATTGCGAGTAACTAACTAGACATAAATCCAAAAAAAAAAATCATTTTTAGCAAAAGCAAATCATGAAAAACAATCATACCCAGTCTGATCAAATGACCAAATGCACTAGCAGGATGCAGCAGGCTCCCATGGATAAAGGCTGGAGAAGCAACAGGTGCTTACCACTGATAAAGGTAGCCACCCTATCACAAAAACAGTGATGATGAAGGTGTTAACTGCTTAGTGGGAAAAAAAACACACAGATACAAGTTGCTTAAAACATGAATGTCATGCACAGTGTCTGGATAACAGCCTATTTTAAACGCCTATGATGGAAGGCGGGCTGGTCAGCACTGAATGTGCACAACACAAAAAACCAAGCCATCAAAAAGAGCCCGGGAGCACCCTGCAAAAGATGATAAAAAGTGCAAAAATGATGCATATGATAAATGCATCAGATGAGGTATTAGTCACTATTTTGGCCAAAGCAGATAAGCTCGCAACCCAACGTCAAGGGTCCTCATTTTATTGCGAGTAACCAACTAGACATAAATCCAAAAAAAAAAAATTATCATTTTTAGCAAAAGCAAATCATGAAAAACAATCATACCCAGTCTGATCAAATGACCAAATGCACTAGCAGGATGCAGCAGGCTCCCATGGATAAAGGCTGGAGAAGCAACAGGTGCTTACCACTGATAAAGGCAGCCACCCTATCAAAAAAACAGTGATGATGAAGGTGTTAACTGCTTAGTGGGAAAAAAAAACAAACAGATGCAAGTTGCTTAAAACATGAATGTCATGCACAGTGTCTGGATAACAGCCTATTTTAAACGCCTATTTGTCATATCCATCATTTTTTGCACTTTTTATCATCTTTTGCAGGGTGCACCCGGGCTCTTTTTGATGGCTTGGTTTTTTTGTGTTGTGCACATTCAGTGCTGACCAGCCCGCCTTCCATCATAGGCGTTTAAAATAGGCTGTTATCCAGACACTGTGCATGACATTCATGTTTTAAGCAACTTGTATCTGTGTGTTTTTTTTCCCACTAAGCAGTTAACACCTTCATCATCACTGTTTTTGTGATAGGGTGGCTGCCTTTATCAGTGGTAAGCACCTGTTGCTTCTCCAGCCTTTATCCATGGGAGCCTGCTGCATCCTGCTAGTGCATTTGGTCATTTGATCAGACTGGGTATGATTCTTTTTTTTAGCTCCCTTGGTAGCCCTCACCAAGAAGGGAGCAAATCCCAAATTGTGGTCTGAGGAGGTCTCCAAGGCTTTCTCTTTTATTAAGTTATTAAGTCTCATTTTAGTAGTGCTCCCATCCTACATCGCCCCGATGTTGATAAACCCTTTATATTGGAGGTGGATGCCTCATCTGTTGGTGCTGGAGCAGTCCTCTTCCAAAAGGATGCTCAAGGTCAGAAGCATCCCTGCTTCTTCTTTTCTAAGACCTTCACACCAGCGGAGATAATTATTCCATCGGGAACAGGGAGTTGCTAGCCATGAAGTTGGCCTTCTCTGAGTGGAGACATCTTCTGGAGGGGGCTCGCTTTCACTTCCAAGTCTTCACTGACTGCAAAAATTTGGTGTACCTACAGACAGTAAAGCGGCTAAATTCTCGTCATGCCAGATGGTCCCTGTTCTTCTCTCGGTTTCATTTCACCCTCCATTTCCTCTCCGGTGAGATGAACATTCAGGCTGATGCTCTCTCTCCGTGGTGTCCTCTGAGGAGGTGGAGGAGGAGCCTCAGCTGATTGTCCTCACAGAGAGCCTAAGAACTTTGGCTCCGGTTTCGCTTGAGTCTGTGCCTCCGGGCAAGACTTTTGTGCCCACCAATTTGCGACAAGAGGTACTCTCTTGGGCACATTCGTCCAGGGTGGGTGGACATTTTGGGACAAAGAGGACATCTGAGTTGCTGGCGAGGACATACTGGTGGCCACATATGGTCCGTGACGTCAGGGAATACATTCAGGCATGTGTTTCCTGCGCCAAGAATAAGTCCCCTCGACAATGGCCAGCTGGGCTACCTTTACCGGTGGCAGACAGGCCTTGGGAGATGGTCGGGATGGATTTTGTGGTGGACTTACCCAAGTCTCGGGGCTGCACCATCATCTGGGTAATAACCGACCACTTCTCCAAAATGGTGCACTTACCACGGTTACCTTCCGCACGGGCCTTGGCAGCATTATTTATCAGGCACATTTTCCGTCTACACGGAATCCAAACAAAATTGTCAGTGATCGAGGTCCCCAGTGTTAGGGTTCGATTTCCCGCTGCTGCACAAGGGGAGTCTCGAACCCGTCCCGCTGCGGTCTCCCATTCATCTCCGGCCGCAGTGGAGCCTGCTCAGCAGAGACGTCGGTCCAGGCGTCTTGCCCACTCCTCTACTGTGCAGTGACTTGCTGCTGCCTTTCCTGGATCTGCTATTATAGCCAGTGCTGGAGCAGTCGTCTTTGAGACAAAGTCCTGCGTTTTCCCATCTGAGCATGCCCAGAGTGAGATCTCTCATTGGAGATCAGGGTCACATGTTCAGGTGCTGCAGCGGCTCCTATTGGTCCGCCAGGAAGGTCATGTAGCTACGTTTGTTTGTAACAGCTTCTCATTGGTCCTTGTTCCTGGAAGGTCCTGTAGCTGTTGCTATAAAAGGGTAGCATGGCTGGGCCGCCATGCGCTAATATCAATCATTGTATGCTATGCGCCAGTGTGGTCATGTGTATGTGTGGATAGGGACCCGGCTGAAATAAGCCACTAGAATACCGACTTAATCGGTGAGGAGTTTGGTATGGTAGCTGGTCAGGGTCGGTGTCCTAGATGCCCTAGATTACCGGCATAACCGGTGAGGAGTTTTGATTGCCGTATTCAGGGTCGGGCGTTCAGACGCCATAGATTGCGGGTGACTCCCGCGAGGACATTAGCACATGATCACGCTTTATGAACGCGTAGCACTTAACTGTGTACCTGAGAGCCTGACAGGACACAGTACTTTTTCTCAGCGGCCCTGTGACGTAACAGGGTTCGCTTTCAACGCTAGACAGCGCCCTAGCGTGTTTTCTTTGCCACTCAGTTGTGTCTAGTGAGTGCGCACACATCGCCATATAGCGCTGCGGCTCTCCTTCTAGCGGCTCTGTGGAGTAACAGAGTTCGCACTTATTGCCACAGCGTATTACGGCATTTATGTTGGCGACTCTGCGGGATAACAGAGTTTGCTTCTCGCGCCATTTCTACTAGCAGCAGGCTCCGCTTGCACGGTGGACCCCGGGCTGCGAACGCACCTCTCTAATTTATATATTTGGTGCGTTCCGCAGACCCTTAACATAATATTAGCGCCAGGGTCTGGCTAGTAAAATGGCGGATGAACAGCGTCTATCGCATTACATCCAGCAGCTGGAGGGTAGGTTGGCGGCTCTTGAGCGCACAACCTCAGCTGTGGATGTTACCGCAGTCGCTGTTCAGGCTGCTAGCGTGGCTGCAGCCAGTTTGTCTTCTGCCACCTCTGCCCCTGCATTATCCCACCTCCCGCTTCCTGACAAGTTTGCCGGTGATAGCAAGCAATGTCGGGGATTTGTGAGTCAGTGCTCTATACAGCTCGAGCTTCTGGCTGCACGTTTTCCCACGGATCGGGCACAAGTGGGTTTTGTACTTTCTCTACTCTCAGGCAGAGCGTTGGAGTGGGCAACACCGCTGTGGGAGCGCGACGATCGTGTGGTGCGGAGTGCTCCTCGTTTCTTGGAGGCTCTTAAAAAGGTCTTTTTAGGACCTCAGGTCACCCACGATATGGCGCCTACAACTGCTGGCATTGGCACAGGGTTCGTCTTTGGTCAGTCTGTTTTCCGTCCAGTTTCGGACTCTAGCTTCTGAGCTAGATTGGTCTGATAAAGTTCTTATTCCAATCTACTGGCGAGGACTGGCTGACCATGTTAAAGACGCTTTGGCTACCAGGGAGATTCCCGCCACACTGGAGAAGCTTATCTCCATATCTACCCGCATTGACCTCCGTTTTCACGAGCGGAGGTTGGAGCGGGCCCAGTGTAGGCAGAGGTTTCGGTTGGCTCCCACCTTTGCCAAACCTCTCGAATTTCCCGATCTGGCGTCCGAACCCCAAAAGGCTACAGAAGTTCCTCATGCAGGACCTAAGTCTCGGTCCGTCCGAGTATCCGTGGTCTGTAACCGTTGTCAGCAGACAGGACACTATGCCAACAAATGTCCACAGCGATCGGGGAAGCGATCGCGTCTAGTGGCCCTGGGAGGAGGTTCACTAGAGACAGCGGCATTTTCCTCCAAGATGACACTTAAAGGGACAATCACTGTTGGTACTTCCATTCTCACCGCCGACCTTTGCGTGGACTCAGGAGCAGAGGGGAATTTCATGTCCTCTAGCTTTGCTCGCCGTCATGCAATATCTCTGGTGGCGCTTGACAAATCAGTGACTGTCCGGGTAGTGAATGGGTCGACATTGCCCTCACAAATTACACACCAGACTGTTCCACTTGCATTGTCTGTATCTCCTTCCCATCAGAAACTTATTTCCCTACTCGTCCTTCCCTAGGGAATAGACGAGATCCTACTAGGTATACCTTGGCTCCGTTTCCACTCCCCACATATAGAGTGGACTTCGGGTAGGATACTGGGTTGGAGTGATGCATGTAGAGGCAGATGTGTCAGGAGTTGCGTTCAGGTTACCACTACGGAGTTACCCGCAGATCTTACTCCACTTCCCAAGCACTACTGGTCATATGCAGACGTGTTCTCCAAGAAGGCTGCGGAGACTCTTCCGCCTCATCGCCCCTATGACTGTCCTATCGACCTCTTGCCTGGCGCAGAACCTCCTCGGGGAAGGGTCTATCCTCTCTCTCTTCCTGAGACAGAGGCCATGTCGCAATATATTCAGGAGAACCTGGCAAGAGGGTTTATTAGGAAGTCGGTGTCACCGGCAGGGGCGGCATTTTTCTTCGTGCAGAAGAAAAACGGAGAATTGCGTCCGTGTATTGATTACAGGGGTCTTAACGCCATCACCGTTAAAAACAAGTACCCGTTGCCCCTGATTTCTGAGCTTTTTGGTAGGCTTCGGGGAGCAAGAGTATTCACTAAACTAGATCTGCGCGGTGCTTATAACCTGATTCGCATCCGTGAGGGGGACGAATGGAAGACCGCTTTTAATACCAGGGATGGGCATTATGAATATCTGGTGATGCCCTTTGGGCTCTGTAATGCTCCAGCCATTTTCCAAGACTTTGTCAATGACATCTTCCGGGATATGTTCTCCACCTCGGTCGTAGTCTATCTGGATGATATACTCATCTTCTCTCCAGATATTGACTCCCACCGGAGAGATGTCTGCAGAGTCTTCGACCTCTTACGGGCTAATTCCCTCTATGCTAAGTTAGAGAAATGTATGTTTGAGCTGGAGTCTTTACCTTTCCTTGGTTATATCATCTCAACCCAGGGATTGGCTATGGATCCGGCCAAACTACAGGCTGTGATGGACTGGCAGGAACCTCACTCTCTAAAAGCGGTGCAGCGCTTTATGGGGTTCATTAATTACTATCGCCAGTTCATTCCGCATTTCTCTACCTTGGTAGCTCCCTTGGTAGCCCTCACCAAGAAGGGAGCAAATCCCAAATTGTGGTTGGAAGAGGTCTCCACGGCTTTCTCTTCTATTAAGTCTCATTTTGCTAGCGCTCCCATCCTACATCGCCCCGATGTTGATAAGCCATTTTTATTGGAGGTGGATGCCTCATCCTTTGGTGCTGGAGCAGTCCTCTTCCAAAAGGATGCTCAAGGTCGGAAGCATCCTTGCTTCTTCTTCTCTAAGACCTTCACTTCAGCGGAGAGGAATTATTCCATCGGGGATAGGGAGTTGCTAGCCATGAAGTTGGCCTTCTCTGAGTGGAGACATCTGTTGGAGGGGGCCCGTTTTCCCTTCCAAGTCTTCACCGACCACAAAAATTTGGTGTATCTGCAGACAGCTCAGCGGCTTAACTCTCGCCAGGCCAGATGGTCCTTGTTCTTCTCTCGGTTTAATTTCACACTCCATTTCCTCTCTGGAGAGAAGAACATTCGTGCCGACGCTCTCTCTCGCTCTGTGGTGTCCTCTGAAGAGGAGGTAGAGGAGCCTCGGCTTATTGTTCCCACAGAGAGCCTGAGAACAGTGGCTCCGGTTTCACTAGAGTCTGTGCCCCCGGGCAAGACTTTTGTGCCTACCAATTTGCGACCGGAGGTACTCTCTTGGGCACATTCGTCCAGGGTTGGTGGACACTTTGGAGCAAAGAGGACATCTGAATTGCTGCCGAGGACATATTGGTGGCCGCATATGGTCCGTGATGTTGGGGACTATGTTCGGGCGTGTGTCTCCTGCGCCAAAAATAAGTCTCCACGACAACGGCCAGCTGGTTTACTTTATCCTTTGCCGGTGGCAGACAGGCCCTGGGAGATGGTTGGGATGGACTTTGTGGTGGGCTTGCCAAGTCTCGGGGTTGCACCATCATTTGGGTAATCACCGACCATTTCTCTAAAATGGTGCATCTGGTGCCACTACCACGGTTACCTTCTGCACGGGCTCTGGCAGCGTTGTTCGTTAGGCACATCTTCCGTCTACACGGCATGCCGGACAAAATTGTCAGTGACCGAGGTCCCCAGTTTGCGTCTCGGTTCTGGAGAGAGCTTTGTCGTCTACTCAGTATTGAGTTAAATCTCTCTTCAGCGTATCATCCTGAGACGAATGGGTTGGTAGAGAGGGCCAACCAGACCTTGGTCACCTATCTACGACATTTTGTCTCTGCCAGGCAGGATGACTGGGCATCCTTGCTACCATGGGCTGAGTTTGCATTAAACAATGCTGTGGCTGACTCCACCGGACAGACTCCTTTCCTTCTGAACTACGGTCAGCATCTGCGGGTTCCGGTGCCCATGCCCGTGTCTTCCGCCGACTCCAGGGTGGCAGACTGGGCTGTGAGGCACGGGACATTTGGGACCGTACCCAGGATGCCATTCAGGCGTCCAAGGAGAGGATGAGGTCCTCTGCCGACGCACATCGGCGCCCCGCTCCAACATTTGCTCCTGGGGACTTGGTGTGGCTCTCCGCCCGTAACATCAGGCTGCGAGTTGAGTTCACTAAGTTGGCACCCCGCTACCTGGGTCCTTTCAAGGTCCTCGAGCAGGTTAACCCTGTGGTATACCGTTTGGCTCTTCCACCACGCCTGGGTATCTCCGACACCTTTCATATATCCCTCCTGAAACCCGTGCTCATGTTCCGGTTTTCTGAGTCATCTGCCGGGACATCGGGTTCATCTACGGATGACCATGAGGTTGAACGCCATCGTAGGGTGTAAGGTGGTACGGGGTAAAAAGTTTTATTTGTTGGACTGGAGGGGCTATGGGCCTGAGGATAGGTCTTGGGAGCCTGCCGAGCATATTCACGCTCCGCAGCTCATCGCTGTCTTTGAGCGCAGCAAGGCCCAAAGAAGGGGGGCCCTAGGAGGGGGGGTAATGTTAGGGTTCGATTTCCCACTGCTGCACAAGGGGAGTCTCGAACCCATCCCGCTGTGGTCTCCCATTCATCTCTGGCCGCAGTGGAGCCTGCTCAGCAGAGACGTCGGTCCAGGCGTCTTGCCCACTCCTCTACTGTGCAGTGACTTGCTGCTGCCTTTCCTGGATCTGCTATTATAGCCAGTGCTGGAGCAGTCGTCTTGGAGACAATGTCCTGCGTTTTCCCATCTGAGCATGCCCAGAGTGAGATCTCTCATTGGAGATCAGGGGTCACATGTTCAGGTGCTGCAGCGGCTCCTATTGGTCTGCCAGGAAGGTCATGTAGCTACGTTTGTTTGTAACAGCTTCTCATTGGTCCTTGTTCCTGGAAGGTCCTGTAGCTGTTGCTATAAAAGGTAGCATGGCTGGGCCGCCATGCGCTAATATCAATCATTGTATGCTATGCACCAGTGTGGTCATGTGTATGTGTGGATAGGGTCCCGGCTGAAATAAGCCACTAGAATACCGACTTAATCGGTGAGGAGTTTGGTATGGTAGCTGGTCAGGGTCGGTGTCCTAGATGCCCTAGATTACCGGCATAACCGGTGAGGAGTTTTGATTGCCGTATTCAGGGTCGGGCGTTCAGACGACATAGATTGCGGGTGACTCCCGCGAGGACATTAGCACATGATCACGCTTTATGAACGCGTAGCACTTAACTGTGTACCTGAGAGCCTGACAGGACACAGTACTTTTTCTCAGCGGCCCTGTGACGTAACAGGGTTCGCTTTCAACGCTAGACAGCGCCCTAGCGTGTTTTCTTTGCCACTCAGTTGTGTCTAGTGAGTGCGCACACATCGCCATATAGCGCTGCGGCTCTCCTTCTAGCGGCTCTGTGGAGTAACAGAGTTCGCACTTATTGCCACAGCGCATTACGGCATTTATGTTGGCGACTCTGCGGGATAACAGAGTTTGCTTCTCGCGCCATTTCTACTAGCAGCAGGCTCCGCTTGCACGGTGGACCCCGGGCTGCGAACGCACCTCTCTAATTTATATATTTGGTGCGTTCCGCAGACCTTAACACCCAGTTTGCGTCTCGGTTCTGGAGAGAGCTGTGTCGTCTACTCAGCATTGAGTTAAATCTTTCCTCGGCATATCATCCCGAGACGAATGGGTTGGTAGAGAGGGCCAACCAGACCTTGGTCACATACTTGCGAATTTTGTCTCAGCCAGGCAGGATGACTGGGCATCCTTGCTACCGTGGGCTGAGTTCGCTCTAAATAATGCTGTGGCTGGCTCCACCGACTGACTCCATTCCTCTTAAACTATGGTCAGCATCCGCAGGTACCGGTGCCCATGCCCGTGTCCTTCGCCAACTCCAGGGTAGCAGACTGGGCGCATGGGACATTTGGGACCACACTCAGGATGCCATTCAGGCCTCCAAGGAGAGGATGAGGTCTTTCGCCGACGCACATCGGCGCCCCACTCCGACATTTGCTCCAGGCGACCTAGTGTGGCTCTCCGCCCGAAACATCAGGCTGCGAGTAGAGTCCACTAAGTTGGCACCCCGCTTTTTGGGTTCCTTCAAGGTCCTCAAGCAGGTCAACCCTATGGTTTATCGCTTAGCCCTTTCGCCTTGCTTAGGTATCTACGACACCTTTCATGTGTCCCTCCTGAAACCCATGGTCATGTCCAGGTTTTCCAAGTCATGTGCCGGGACATCGGGTTCGTCTACGGGCGATCACGAGGTGAATGCCATTGTAGGGTGCAAGGTGGTACGGGTCAAAAAATTTTATTTGGTGGATTGAAGGGGTTATGGGTCTGAGGATAGTTCCTGGGAGCCTGCTGAGCATATTCAAGCTCCACAGTTCATTGCTGCCTTTGAACGTAGCGAGGCCCAAAGAAGGGGGGCCCTAGGAGAGGGGGGTAGTTAGGGATCGAGTTCCCACTGCTGCACAAGGGGAATCTCGAGGCATCCCGCTGCGGTCCCCCATCCGTCTCCGGTTGCAGTGGAGCCTGCTCAGCAGAGACATCGGTCCCAGCGTCTCACCCAGTCTAATACTGTGCAGAGGATGACTGCTGCCTCCTCAGGTCCTGCCATTGTAACCAGTGCAGGTCAGTGGCAAGCAGACGTAGTTGGGACTAAGTCCTGTGTGTTCCCTTCTGAGCATACTCAGGGTAAGATCTCTCATAGGAGATCAGGGGTCACATGGTCGGGTACTGCAGCGACTCCAATTGGTCCTCCAGTAAGGTACTGAAGTTGCTTTAGTTCTGGAGCAGCTTTCCCATTGGTCCTTTTCTGGATGGTCCTGTAGCTGCTACTATAAAAGGTGTGCATGACCGCACGGCTGTAGTCTAGTATAAAATCTGTTACGTGCTTGCACTAGTGTGGTCATGTATGCATGTGGTTAGGTCCGGCTGAAATAAGCCCCTAGAATACCGGCACCTCCGGTGAGGAGTTTTGTATGCACGTGTTCAGGGCTCGGCTTAAAACGCCATTAGTATACTGGCTACTCCAGTGAAGGATTACTGCTTGTGTACTGATTGCATGACCACAGACTGCAATCCGCTTAGCAGTCATCTGTGTCCCCTGTGAGTCTGACAGGACACAGTCTTTGTCACAGCGGCTCTGTGAATTAACAGAGTCCCTTATATCGCCATATAGCGCTACAGCATTTTAGTTAGCGACTCTTTGGAATAATAGAGTTCGCCCATACCGCCATATAGTGCTACGACGTTTACATCTGCGACTCTGCGGGATAACAGAGTTCGCTCATACTGCCAAATGCACCATCTTACTAGCAGCAGTCTCTGCCTGCACGGTGGACCCCGGGCTGCGAACGCACCTCTCCTTAATATCTATTAGATACGTTCCGCAGGCCTTAACAAGGTGTTACTGACTGGAAAGATTTAAGTGAGCAGCCTTTCCTTAGTTGTTGCCTGTGATTTGGTTTTCTTCCTGAGCCTTCTGGAAGTCTGCTTGCTCCCTGCTTTGTCCTGCATCTTTCAGATAAGTTATTTGTCTGTTTTTATCTGTGGCATTTTTTACCTTTTTGGTTTTCTCTGTTGTCTGCCTTGCTGGTGTGAGTTCAGCTGGGTTCCCTGCTGGGACCTGTGCTTGACTCTGTTTCCTTTGCCACAGCTTTTCTCAGTCTTTTCTGTATTTCTAGTCTCCTGTTATTTCAGTATCTGTTGTTTTGTGTCCAGTTCACACCAGAGTTCTGATTTAGTGGGGGAGAGGTTGTGTTGCTTCAGTATTTTTGCGTAGCAGACGTGTTGGAATTTTTCTTAGGGTTTTTGCAGGATTGCAGACAGTATTCTTTCCTGTCTGTTCTATCCAGACAGTTTGGGCACCAGCATTTGCTTACTCTATTTTCTGCCTGTGTTTTGAACTTCATCTCTCTCACTGGCAATATATGTTTGGGGGCTATGTATTCCTTTGGGGCTCTACTCTTGGCAGTTTAGCTTTCTCCTTTCTCTATTTAGGCTTAGTTAACTCTTTGGCTGTGTCGAGGCATCTAGGGCATCGTACGTCCGTCTCATGGCTAATTCTAGTTGTGTTGTCAGTTTAGGGGTCTGCAATTTGCTAATTTACCAACCTCTCTGGGTGTTTGGTTGCCTAGCCTATTTCTCTATTATCCTCCTCAGTTACCAAATCATAACACAGAGGTCTTTGTCTATAACAGTTAACAGGTTGATATGCAATGTGTCGACACAGTCGAATCCCACTCTGCACATGTTGCAGCAAATGCGGCGGTAGCAATGAGTCCTGTCGCAGTATGTTATGTTGTATAGCCTGGGCCATCGCAGTATGGACTTGGCACATATCACGTTTGCAGAGTGGGCACAGATTAAGGACCTCTGCATCCTTCTGCACAGTTTCGAAATGGCTACTAAGATGGTTAGCGCTGACGACGCCATCATCAGCATTATTTTTCCGGTCATCTATATGGTGGAGCAGACTTTGAATAGCCTGTGGGAGGAGATGGAGGTCCCAGAAGAAGACGGAGAAGCAGAGGAGGATGTGGAAGGGATAACATTGTCTCTAAGTTCAAAACTGTCATCAAACAGGTGGGTGCCAAAGGAAGGTGAATTACTGCGATCGAGTAGGGTTGGTGAAAACAGACAAACTGTTATCGAAGGTGCAAGATCAGAGGAAAAAATGGAGGAGGAAGAGGTGATGGTCGAGCAACTGTCAGAGAGGATAATCCTCCCCTGCCATTTGTTCATGTTGGTGGGAGGGGATGGAGGAAATGAGCCTCATTGTTACCTAGCCACCAACACAGCATGAGATTGGACCTCATAGTAGAGCCCGACATATGATTTCCTTCTGTCTGCACTATCTGAAACATGATCCCCGTATAGTTATGATTATGAAAAAGGCTGACAACTGGGTTGCCACTTTATTAGATCCACGTTATAAAACCAAATTTTACCAGATGATTCCCACCCTAGAAAGGGACCCGTGAATGCTGGAGTATCGAAACATGCTTTTATACAATCTTAAGAGAGCTCTTCCCCAAGGCAGCAGTAAAGCACACAGCTGTAGTCTTCCAACCTCCGGCCTATCAATTCATCAACTGCAAAACATTAGCAGCAGCAGCAGTGGTGGAAGTGGAAGAAGCAATTTCGGAGTCCTTTGACTTTTTTTTAGACCAACTCGTGCACCAGCACAACAGAGTCCAAGTCTTACACGTGGTGAATGAATGGAGAGGATGGTGCAAGAGTATCTAGAACTAAATGTCAATACCATCAGGGAGGATTTGGACCTTTTCACATTTTGGTTTTCCAAAATTGATGAGTGGCCTGAGCTCGCCTCACATGCCTTGGAGGTTTTATCGTGCCCAACAGCTAGCGTTCTCTCAGATCGTGTCTTCAGCTCTGCTGGTGGTGTCCTGACGAATAAGCGCAGTCGGATGTCCCCTGAAAGTGAAGACTGCCTAACTTTCATTAAGATGACCAAGTCATGGATCTTCAAGGACTTTTGCACCCTAATCGCAGACTGTACAGACTAGGTGATATTGCATTTTTTAGTGTGATACATTAATGTTACGTAACTGCACTCAGTGACGTCTTTATTGTGTCTTCTGTGGCTGCTGCTGATATTATCACAAATTTGTGGAAATGTGAACAGTCATGGTTGGTCTGCTGGGTTAGCTGTAGCGGAAGACATCTCGGTTCCAATCACACTATTTCAATTTTCGTGACAGTTATTCCACTTCGGTGGTGTCAGGCACAGTTTTTAAAATGTGAATACTCCTAGTTGTGTGTCCATCTGATGTATTGGATGTAGTGGAAGACCTGTCGGTCCCTATTATACTATTTTTACTGTGGTGAAATTGATGACACTTTGGTGGTGTCTGCCAATAATTTTTGGAAATGTGAACACTCCTGGTTGGGTGTTCATCTTCTGCATTGGGTGTAGTGGAAGAACTGTCGGTTCCTATTATACTATTTCTACTGTGGTGAATTTGATGCCACTTCTGAGGTGTGAGGCCCTCATTTCTTTAAATGTGAACACTACTTGCTGGGTGTCCATATGTTGCATTGGGTATAGTGAAAGAACTGTCGGTCCTTATACTATTTCTACTGTGGTGAAATTGATGCCACTTTGGTGGTGTCTGCCAATATTTTGAACACTTCTGGTTGGGTCTTCTTCATGTGTGTTGCCTGTAGCAGTAGGCCTCCAAGACAGTCAGGCCTCCATTTCCTTGGACTCAAATAGTTACAATCCGTAAATTTTTCTGAAAATTGTTGTGTAGAAAACTGATATTTGTGCCACCTGAGTGTGGCTGAGCATGAAAGCAGGTAGAGGTGTTGCATGTGGTATCAGAACTCCCAGCTAAGGGGCCCTACACCGATCCCTCACCCACCTCGTCTTACTGTGACTTTCAATTTAAAGCTGTATATGCTGTCCCAGACCCCGATAACTGATGCCTGGCTGATTGCTGCAGTGCCGTGCTAAAATCTGTACTGTGAGTGAATTGAGGCCACTTTGCTGGTGTCTGTCCCTCATTTGATGTGTTTTGGCAGCATTTGGGGCCGTTATAAGGTGTTGTGCATGCGTTTATTTTTGCCTCCCATTGACGTGAATGTAGTTCGGTTATGTTCAGTGAATATTCGATGAATTAATTGGCGAATATTGCAAATTCAGCAAACGTAATCCAAACTGAACATTGAAATATTCCATCATCTCTAATTATAAACAGGAGCTCTGTATATAGTGTTCAGTGTAAGTGTACAGGTAAATTTAGCAACTTAACCGTAATATCTTCAACTAACGTAATGCTTCTATGTTTTTAGTTTTCGTACAGTGCAGATCGTTATGACTTCTTTCAGTCACAACTCATTTCTGCAGAATGAAACATACAGGCATCTATAGATGATTAATCTCTGTACTGTTCATCCGTTCAACAGTGACTATATATTTTTTCGGGAACAAAGATCACAAAGCTTCCAACTGGTATTTCTTATAGCTTAGGATCTTATCATCTTGTTTAGCAACTTGTAAAGTGAAAGTAAAATGTGCTCCAGCTGTATACAAAATGAACAGGAGCTTCCTGGTTCTTTTTTTTTAACAGTGTGTTATTGGAAATATAACACTGTTGCTGGAGACACTATTAAATAGTAGTAAATAGTAGTTAATGCAATATACAATAAGAAGCATCATGCCAACACCCCCACTCAGCAACTACCATATATACTCATGTATAAGCCGACCCGTGTATAAGCCGACCCCCCTAATTTTGCCACAAAAAACTTGGAAAACTTATTGACTCGCGTATAAGCTGGGTGTATAAGTTGCAGTCCTGCTCTGTGCTCCCCCATCCAACTCTGTGCACCCCCATTCTCCTCTGTGCTCCCCTCCTCCTGCTCCATTTTCCTGTCCTGCTCCGTGCTTTCCATCCTCCCCCATCCTGCTCCGTGCTCCCCATCCAGCTCTGCACTCCCCCATTCTCCTCTGTGCCCACCCCCGTCCTGCTCCGTGCTCTCCGTCCTCCCCCCGTTCTGCTCCGTGCTCTCCATCCTCCCCCGTTCTGCTCCGTGCTCTCCGTCCTCCCCCGTCCTTCTCCGTGCTCTCTGTCCTCCCCCGTTCTGCTCCGTGCTCTCCATCCTCCCCCCCCGTCCTTCTCCGTGCTCCTTGTCCTCCTCCATGCTCCCCCCATCCTCCTCAATCATACTCATCCTCCCCGTGCCATCGCTGAATGTCCCGGCCAGCAATCCTGCGTTCTCCCCAGCTTCCTGCAGCTCTCCAGCGCTGAGCGGTGATGTAATACCACTCATTAAGGCCATGAATATGGAGGCCATGCCCATGGGAGTGGCGTCGCTTCCATATTACATGACCTTAATGAGCGGGTATTACGTCACTGCTCAGCGCTGGAGAGCTGCAGGAAGCCGGGGAGAACGCAGGATTGCAGGGACGTTCAGCGATGGCACGGGGAGGGTGAGTATGATGTCCCATCCACCGGCTCCTGCCGCCGCATCCCCTCCCCCGCTGGTTTCTGCCCTATGACTCGTGTATAAGCCGAGGGGGCATTTTCAGCACAAAAAAAGGTGCTGAAAATCTCGGCTTATACACGAGTATATACGGTACTTATTCTGTTAGTCCCATTGTATTTCTGAATTCTTCAAATTTGGCTCTTGGATATCAGCTATCATCTGTTTTGTCAATAAACAAACTCAATTGTGCAAAGTTCAACCAAATCATGCAGGTGATGACATTTAAGGCCAATGTGTTTGGTTCTCACATTGAAGTTCTCACTCCATGCAAGTTTAACCCCTTCACCCCAAGGGTGGTTTGCACGTTAATGACCGGGCCAATTTTTACAATTCTGACCACTGTCTCTTTATGAGGTTATAACTCTGGAACGCTTCAACGGATCTTCGCGATTCTGAGATTGTTTTCTCGTGACATATTGTACTTCACGTTAGAAGTAAAATTTCTTCAATATAACTTGTGTTTATTTTTGAAAAAAACGCAAATATGGCGAAATTTTTAAAATTTTGCAATTTTCAAATTTTGAATTTTTATCCCCTTAAAACAGAGAAATATATCACACAAAATAGTTAAGAAATAACATTTTCCACATGTCTACTTTACATCAGCACAATTTTGGAACCAAAACTTTTTTTTGTTAGGAAGTTATAAGGGTTAAAAGTTGACCAGCGATTTCTCATTTTTACAACAAAATTTACAAAGCCATTTTTTTTAGTGACCACCTCACATTTGAAGTCACTTTGAGGGGTCTATATGGCAGAAAATACCCAAAAGTGACACCATTCTAAAAACTACACCCCTCAAGGTACTCAAAACCACATTCAAGAAGTTTATTAACCCTTCAGGTGCTTCACAGGAGCTAAAGCAACGTGGAAGGAAAAAATGAATATTTAACTTTTTAACCACAAAAATGATCTTTTACAAACTTTTTTTTAATTTTCACAAGGGTAAAAGGAGAAAATGGACAGATAAGGTTGTTATGCAATTTCTCCTGAGTACGCCAATACCCAATATGTGGGGGAAAACCACTGTTTGGGCACACGGCATAGCTCGTAAGGGAAGGAGCGCCGTTTGACTTTTTCAAACTAAAATTGGCTGGAATTGAGATTGGACGCCATGTCGCGTTTGGAGAACCTCTGATGCGCCTAAACAGTGGAAACCCCCACAAGTGACACCATTTTGGAAACTAGACCCCCTAAGGTACTTATCTAGATCTGTTGTGAGCACTTTGAACCCCCAAGTGTTTCACAAAAGTTTATAATGCCTGGGTGTGAAAAAAAAAAAAAAAAATTTCCACAAAAATGATTTTTTAGTCCCAAATTTTTGAATTTTCCCAAGGAAATTGGAACCCAAAAGTTGTTGTCCAATTTGTCCTGAGTACGCTGATACCCCATATGTGGGTGGGGGGAAACTGTTTGGGCGCACGGCAGGGCTTGGAAAGGAAGTAGTAACGTTTTGGAATGCAGACATTGATGGGGGTCATGTTCCATTTGCAGTGCCCCAGATGAGCCTAAACAGTGGAAACCCCCCACAAGTGACCCCATTTTGGAAGCTAGACCCCTAAGGAACTTATCTAGATCTTTGGTGAGCACTTTAAACCCCAAGTGCTTCACACAAGTTTATAATGCCCGGGCATGAAAATAAAAAATCCTATTTTTTTCCCACAAAAATTATCTTTTAGTCACTAATTTTTTATTTTCCCAAGGGTATCAGGAGAAATTGGACCACATAATTTGTTGTCCAATTTGTCCTGAGTACGCTGATACCCCATATGTGGGGGGAACCACTGTTTGGGCGCACGGCAGAGCTCGGAAGGGAAGGAGCACCATCTGACTTTTTCCAACCAAAATTGGCTGGAATTGAGATTGGATGCCATGTTGCATTTGGAGAGCCCCTGATGTGCCTAAACAGTGGAAACCCCCCACAAATGACCCCATTTTGGAAACTAGACCCCCTAAGGAACTTATCTAGATCTTTGGTGAGCAATTTGAACCCCCAAGTGCTTCACACAAGTTTATAACGTAGAGCCGTAAAATTTAAAAATCATATTTTTTCCACAAAAATGATCTTTTCACCCCAATTTTTATTTTTCCAAGGGTAACAAGACTCCAAAAGTTATTGTGCAATTTGTCCTGAGTGCGCTGATACCCCATATGTGGGAGTAAACCACTGTTTGGGTGCATGGCAGAGTTTGGAAGGGAAGGAGCGCCGTGTGACTTTTTCAACGCAGAATTGGCTGGACGCCATGTCGTGTTTGGAGAGCTCCTGATCTGCCTAAACAGTGGAAACCCCCATAAATGACACCATTTTGGAAACTAGACCCCTCAAGGAACTTATCTAGATGTGTGGTGAGAACTTTGAACCCCCAGGTGTTTCACTAAAGTTTATAACGTACAGCCGTAAAAATAAAAAATCCTTTTTTTTTTACAAAAATAATTTTTTCGCTCCCAATATTTTATTTTCACAAGGGTAACAGGAGACATTGGACCCTAAAAGTTGTTGTCCAATTTGTCCTGAATACGCTGATACCCAATATGTGGAAGAAAACTACTGTATGGGCGCACGTCA
The DNA here is from genome assembly GCA_033576555.1 of Oophaga sylvatica. Taxonomy (NCBI): domain Eukaryota; kingdom Metazoa; phylum Chordata; class Amphibia; order Anura; family Dendrobatidae; genus Oophaga; species Oophaga sylvatica. The sequence goes on from JARQOD010000005.1 coordinate 115,840,634, forward strand.
GGGCTCGGAAGGGAAGTAGTGACGTTTTGGATTGCAGACTTTGATGGAATGGTCTGGGGGCGTCATGTCGCATTTGGAGAGCCCCTGATGCGCCTAAACAGTGGAAATCCCCAACAAGTGACCCCATTTTGGAAAATAGACCCCACAAGGAACTTATCTAGATGTGTGGTGAGTGCTATGAAGCCCCAAGTGCTTCACAGAAGTTTATAATGTACAGCCGTAAAAACAAAAAAATCATTTTTTTTTTACAAAAATGATATTTTCGCCCCCAGTTTTTTATTTTCCCAAGGGTAACAGAAGAAATAGGACAAATTGCACAATAACGCTTGGGGTCCAGAGTACGCTGATACCCCATATGTGGGAATAAACTACTGTTTGGACGCATGGCAGAGCTCAGAAGTGAAGGAGCACCGTTTTACTTTTTCAACGCAGAATTGGCTGGAATTGAGATCAGACGCCATGTCACATTTGGAGAGCCCCTGATGTGCCTAAACAGCGGAAACCCCCAATTCTAACTCCAACCCTAACCCCAACACACCCCTAACCCTAGTCCCAACCCTAACCACAAACCTAACCCTAACACAACCCTAATCCCAACCCTAACCCTAATCCTAACTTTAGCGCCAACCCTAACCCTAACTTTAGCCGCAACCCTAACCCTAAACCTAATGGGAAAATGGAAATAAATACATTTTTTTTATTTTATTATTTTTCCCTAACTAAGGGGGTGATAAAGGGGGTTTGATTTACCATTTATAGCGGGTTTTTATGATTGGCAGCTGTCACGCTAAAAGACGCTTTTTATTGCAAAAAATAGTTTTTTGCATCACCACATTTTGAGAGCTATAATTTTTGCATATTTTGGCCCACAGAGTGATGTGAGGTCTTATTTTTTGCGGTACGAGTTGATGTTTTTTATGGTACCATTTTTGAGCACGTGATATTTTTTGATCGCTTTTTATTTCGATTTTTGGGAGGTTAGAATGAACAAAAATCAGCAATTCATGAATTTCTTTTGGGGGAGGCGTTTTTATCGTTCCGCGTGTGGTGAAATTGATAAAGCAGTTTTATTCTTCGGGTCAGTACGATTATGGCGATACCTCATTTATATCATTTTTTAATGTTTTGGCGCTTTTATAGAATAAAAACAATTTTATATGAAAAATAATTATTTTTGCATCGCTTTATTCTGCGAGCTATAACTTTTTTATTTTTTCACTTATGATGCTGTATTGTGGCTCGTTTTTTGCGGGACAAGATGACGTTTTCAGCGGTACCATGTTTATTTATATCGGTCTTTTTAATCGTGTGTTATTCCACTTTTTGTTTGGCGGTATGATGATAAAGCATTGATTTTTTGCTTTGTTTTTTTTTTTTTTTTTAAGGGGTTCACTAAAGGGGTTAACTAGTGGGACAGTTTTATAGGGGGGGTCGTTACGGACGCGCGATATCAAATATGTGTACTTTTATTGTTTTGTTTTTTTTATTTACAGGAAGAAATTAATTTATTGGGGAATATTTTTTTTTTTTTATTTATTTTGGATTTTTTTTTTAAAACATGTTTATTTTTATTTTTTTTTACTTTTTTACTTTGTCCCAGGGTGGGACATCACTGTATTTTATCAGATCGCTGGTGTGACAGTGTGCACAGCACTCTGTCACACCAGCGATCGCACAGGCAGCGCTGCAGGCTTCTCAGTGCCTCCTCTCAGCAGGCACTGAGGAAGCCGCCTCCCTCCAGGACCCCGGCGCCATCTTGTATCCGGGTCCTGGGAGGGAGGAAGCCCTCAGAACAGCGCGATCACATCGCGCTGGTCTGAGGGTCTCAGGGGGGCGCGCAGGGAGCCCCCACCCTGCGCGATGCTTCCCTGTGCCCCCAGTACACCGCGATCATGTTTGATACGGTGTGCAAGGGGTTAATGTGCCGGGATCGGTCCGTGACCGCTCCTGACACACAGTCACGGGTGTCAGCTGTGATAATCAGCTGACACCCGGCGGCGATTAGCTGCGCTCCCTCCGGGAGCGCAGCTAATCACCTATGACGTACTATCCCGTCCATGGTCAGATTGTCACGGGTTTCATGGACGGGATAGTACGTCTAATGTCAGAGAGGGGTTAATATATCCTTGACTGCCTTAATAAATTATAACTAGTTTTATTGGCAGCTTACCAAGATCGCCTAACAATTGGTTTAACCAAATGACCTCTTAACTTGCATGAGCTGCAGAGACTCACTCTCTATCTGTAGATGACAAGCTACAGACACATTTTTCTGCTCCACCAAGAAATTGAACATTCTCCAGTCTTGAACAAATAGCCGCTTGTTGATTTACAATCACCTAAGTCACCAGTCTGCATCCACATAGTCTGTGAGTTTTAGATCTCCTGTTGCAGATATCCTTAAATTTATGTCTTCAGTCTCTTTCAAATATCAAAGAACTTTCTTAACGGCATTTCAGTCTTTTTGGCGCAGTTTTTCCATATTTCTGCAGAGAATTCCAATTGTTGCTGTGATATCCAGTTGAGTCATAGTTGCTATGTATAGAAGTGCCTCCACTACCTGTTTGTATTTCTCATTGTTAGATAACCGATCATCTTGTCCCTCCAAGAAAGATGGTTCCATTGGATTTGATATACTTTTGACTTCTGTTATTCCAAACTAATTCGGAATGGAGTTGATTTTTGAATTTGGTTTCAATGAAAGCTTCCATCTTCTTCTCTTTGGACCTGGATCCCAAAATAATATGTTACATTTCCAAGGTCTTTAGTTTCAAAATGCTGATTCAGAATTTTACTCATCTTCTTTACAACTTCTGCTTCTTCTTTATGAAACGTAATCACATTGTCCACAAATAAAAGACTATATGCTTTCTGTATGTACATTCTATGTATAAACATGGATCTGCTTGACCTCTTTTAAATCCTTGTTCCAATGATACTTTTTTATTTTGTTGTTCTAAGCTCTTGCCGATTGCTTAAGACCATAGAGAGGTTTTTGTAGTTTGCAAATGAGATACTCTTCACCCTCTTTGATATAACCTTCAGGTTGAGTTATGTACAAGTTCTCTTCAATCTCACCATTTAAAAAGGCAGTTTTGATGTCCAAATATCTGAAAAACATCTTTTGTACAGCAACTATAGCCATTAGAGCTCCGAATGTGGCTGCCAGTTTCTTTTAGCAGTAAAGGGGTTAATTTGCTCATTTGAGATCTCCTGAAAGCTTTCCTGCATTAAGGCTCTCAGCTGTGCACTATTAGTCACTCTCATCTACTATATAAACTGGGCCCTGGCTAGCACTCACTGTCAGAGATAGCTTATGCTACATGGCTGGAAGTTATTGGAGGTTGCTATTGGAGAAGGAGTTTGGTGAATTTATCTGTGACTGTTGCTGGGTTTTGAGTGTGTGATAATTCCCTTTATTCTCCTACTTTGGTTTAACTCCATCCTCCACTCCCCTGCGTTTACCTCTGTTGTTTATATGTGTATAGTTGTATGATTGATATTTTCCATTATCCCTGTTCGTATTACCTTACCTTGTCAGTCTGGTTGGTGTATTACGGTACACGGCTATTCCTCTCTTCCCTGGGTGGGGGAAGAGTACAGACTGAGGGCGGATTCAGGAGCTAAGGCAAGGTACATGGCCCCGGCGTCTTCACCATCAGAAGTAATCGACAACAGAGTTGTGACACTGGTCTGCTTAGCAACTGGAGAAAATCTGGCATCATAATCTTCACCATATTTATGGGAATATCCTTTTGTGACTAATCTTGCTTTAAATATGTGAACCTTGCCTTCAGAGTCATACTTGGTCTTAAAAATCCATTTACATTTGATTGCTTTCTTGCCTTTTGGTAGTTTGGTGACTTTCCAAGTTTGAAATTGATGAAAGGACTTAATTTCCTCATTAGCAGCATTATTCCACTTCAGTTTTTCATGGACAGGTAGTTGTTGCATCTCAACCCATGACTGTGTCTCTGACTCAGCTAATGTTTTGACAAAGTAGGATAGACGCTTAGCTGATATACCCTTGTTTGATCTTGATGATCTGACTTGAGGTTCACTTAATTTTTCTGTTGTTTCTTCAGCGGTTGAAGAACTTAACCATACTTTTACATCATTCTCCTTGTGGTGTTGAAATTGTGACTGAGATTGTTGCTTCAGCTTGCTAATTGGTATGATATCAAGAAGCTTGAAAGGCGCAAAGTTCTCATCAATCATTACATCTCTGCTAATTGTGACGTTGTTCATTTCTCAACGCAGGATTATTTACACTTTCTGAGTTTCACTGTAGCTCACCAGGATACATTCTTCTCCATTAGATTCCCACTTGGTACATTTTTCTTTGATAATATGAACTGTATCCCTGAAATATCCCTGTCTGTCTATTTAAACAGGTTACCGCTTTTAGCCTAAATAACTTATTTCATATGCATATATTTTTTGCAGCAAGTTGCTACTGTGATGGCAGTGTATGTTTTTTGTGCTACTTTATTGATTATGTCACACAATTGGTATATATGCTACTGTACTATCTGCATTTTTGTGCTTTACATATTTATTATATAGGAAGTTTATCAGTGATTTTTATACACTTAATTCTACTACTGGCCCTTATTTTAGGGTCCAGAACTTTTTGATAACAGCTTTCTTATTGGCATTGTTATCCAGCTGCTTTTTCATAACATTATAGTGGTACTCTCGGTTTCTTAAAATTTTCTTGCTGATAGATGGGGTAGACTCGAGCACTCTAGTGCAGTGGTCTGGCATATTTCTCCACAGCCAGTTGTGCTTTCTAAATTTTTTGAATATTTTGTTTAGCTTGATTGTTAATACATATTGATTATTCTTTGGTGATCCTTGTATTTCCATACTTATTTTTTCATACAGTTTAGTCTCTCCAAAAATTACATACACACATGGTCAAAATTGTTGGTACCTCTGGTTTAATGACAGCAAAACCCACAATGGTCACAGAAATAACTTGAATCTGACAAAAGTAATAATAAATTAAAAATCTAACTTTTACATTTAACATGGTTGTCTCTAATTTTCTTTCTAATCTCCTGAGACAACTCTTTACTTCGCTTCCTCTGGTCCATGTTGAGTGTGATACACACCATGTCACCAAACAGCACAGTGAGTATCTGTAACCCTCTATACAGGCTCACTCACTGCTTCCAAGATTGTAGACATCTATGATGTTAATTACTGGACACACCTTGATTTAACATGTCCCTTTTGTCACATTATTTTCAGGGGTACTATCATTTCTGTCCAGGCCTACTTCATGAGTTTTATTTTTTTTTTAAATTCTGTGGAAGCATGGTTAAAAAAACAAATTTTTGCGTTTTTCTGTCATTAAACAAGGGTTACCAACAATTTTGACCATGTGTGTATAATACATTTGTCATACAGAAAAAAGAGAGAGGACAGCACCTCCAAAAATCATACAATGATCTAATGCCTCTCAGCAAAAATATATATAACTGAATATGAGGTTCTTAGTTTAACATTCTGATCAGACTGTATGAAGCCCACTGCCACGGCATGGCAAACCTCATATTGGGTCCTACCGCCCTAACGGAGCGGAGCCGTGCGCCAACCATCGCCAAAGTGGCAATGCACCAGCAGAGCAGGCGGCTCAGTGTCTCCAGACCATGCCGCTCCACCAGCACAAAACCACAGCAACAATGGTCGCCACACAGCACCAACACCAAATGAAATGAGTCCCCATTGCTCCCATGGAGCAGAGTTGCGTGCCGATCACCGCCACAGCGGTAATGCAGCTGCAGGGCAGACGGCCTGTTGTCTCACAGCACCCATGCTGTAAGACAGAGTCCCAATGACTCAAGACCGCGCTGCCTCACCAGTACAGAACTACAGCAACAATGGCCGCCACACAGCACCACACCAAAGGTGAGGAGCAAAGAAACTCACCTCCATCAAGCTCTTCAGTGAGAGCAGAAATATAATACATTAGTGATGTCCTTTATGACCTTCCCACAGTAGGAATCTTCTCTGAAGCCCCATATGGTGTTACTGCATATGTCTTTTTTTGTGGGTCCCGATCAATAACAAAATTATTTTTTGCGCCCCATTACTGTAGTAATGTGTATTTTTATCTTTAAATATTACAGTAATCCCTCCTAGCACAATGGCATCCATACAGTAATAGAGTCCACCTTTGAAATCTTGATACAGTTGGAATGTTGAAAATTTTGGTCCCATTTGGTCACAAGAGGTGCATTGTTAATGTATGAGGCCACGATGAGGCATTATTAATACACTGTGTTCCAAATTATTATGCAAATAATATTTTCTCAGATTTTCCCAAATTACTATATGAATTGCAGTCATTGTAATTTTCCAGTCAAATAACTATTAGAGTACAATTGAAAGGTTTTTGTACAAACTGCCTATGATAACAGTATATTTTTTTAAAAATAAAACACTCAAACTGCACTCAAAATGCATGTTCCAAATTATTATGCACAGCAGAGTTTTCTACCTTTTCATTTTAATAAAGAACAAAAAAATGGTCATTTTTGAAATTATAAGCATTAGCAGGTTATTACAAACTGAAATCAAACAGTTTTCAACTCAAAACTTTATTCTAGGTGATGTTACATTTGCACATAGGACCCCTTGTTCGAAAGGAGCTTCTGAACTCTCTCGTCCATTGAATTTGTCAGGTTTGGATGGTTTCTGCTTCAATTGTTTTGCATGAGGACAGAATACCCTCCCAGAGTAATGTTGCTTAGATTTGAACTGCCTCCCGCCATCATAGACACTCCTTTTGATGATGCTCCAGAGGTTCTCAATGGGGTTGAGGTCAGGGGAGCATGGGGGCCACACCATAAGTTTGTCCCCTTTTATGCCCATAGCAGCCAGAGATGCAGATGTGTTATGTGCAGCATGAGACGGTGCATTATCATACATGAAAATGATCTTGCTGCGGAATGCACGGTTCTTCTTCTTGAACCATGGCAGGAAGTGCTGTTTGAGAAACTCAACATACACTATGGAGTTCATCTTTACCCCTTCAGGGATCCTAAAGGGGCCGTCAATCTCTCTCCCCATGATTCCAGCCCAAAACATTACTCCACCTCCTCCTTGTTGGCACCGTAGTTGTGTTTGCATGGGGTGTCCATCAACCAGCCATCCTCCACTCCATCCATCTGGACCATTGAGCGTTGCACGGCACTCATCGGTGAACAAAACAGTTTTGAAGTCAGTCTTCATGTATTGTTTGGCCCACTGGAGCCATTTTCCCTTATCAGCACTCACACGTGTGTACTGTGAATCAGCTACATACTTCTTGATTGTGCGATGTTCACGATGAAGTGTCTTGGCTATGTTGATTGTAGTCATGCCTTGACCTAAACACTCCACAATTTGTTGCTTCTCAGCAGCCGACACATCCTTTTTCTTTCCCATTTTGGCAGAAAATGTAGGCTGCTTAATAATGTGGGACAGCCTTCTTAAGTAGTCTTGCCTTTCATTGGACACACCTGCCAAACTAATTAGCACAGGTGTCTGCAATTGCTTACAGTGATATAAAGAGCCCTGACACACATCACCATCAATGAGTTTAACTGACAAACAAAAAAATTCTTACCTTATCACTCCTAAACAATTTTTGTATAATAATTTGGAACACAGTGTATATGGGGCCACTATATTAATACCCCATTGTGGCTCCATAAATGAGCAAAGTCCCCCCATATAGCATAATGACCCCCAATCTGGACAGCAATAATGTCCCCCTCTGTTGCTGCCATACAGTATGGTGTCCTCCTCTTTGGCACTGATACAGTATAATATCCTCATCTATTACCCCCATACAGTGTTCTGTTCACCTTTGGGGAATGCTTCCCATAAATGAGCTGACTTATTGACTCCGATATTATGCCTGGACATCCACCTCTTGACTCCTCTTGACTTTTTTTGGACATCCACCTCTTGACTTTTGAATGGATGTACTTACTTTCGTATTATTCTAACTATCATGACACTCACATGCAGTTTGGCAATATTTGTGGCCAAGAGACCACTATCAATGAGATAGATGATGCTGTTTCTCTTTTTTTGGGAAATCTTCATGTCTGCTGCTTGATTCGACCAATGACCTTTCAGTTGGGAATCAACCTAATAACACATTGTGCTATTAGACAATGTGAGAACAGGTTGACATTAGTACTATACAGGAAGAAAAAAGATTTTATACCACCAGGAGCAAAAAAGTAATAATGCAGTGACATGACCAGAATCTGCATAACTAATTGCATGCTAAATAATTGCAAGTCAAATTTATATATGAGATAGCCAAGCTGATTGTCTATAAATGATGGTATTCTTATGTTTAAAACAGTAGTGCATGATGAGATATGGAGCCTGAAAGTCAAAAGTTTAAACCTTGCTACCCTTTTGCTTGTCAGTGTATAATGCCCATCTTTAACCCACCTGTAGCGTGATTTCATCTTCTCTGGACCCCATGTTATATAATATACCCCACTGAGGATCTATGTATGTCCTGTTCTTTGGACCCCTTTCAGAACAATGTGCACCTCTCTCTGTCCCCTGTATTGTATTATGTTCCCCTCTCTAGCCACATTATTGTATTATGTCCTTTGTAATATAATTTCTCTGGCCTCCATGTAATACAGTATTCCCTTGTCTGTCTCCCATTTAATAAAATGTTTCCCTTTCTGGTGTTCATGAAAATTAAAAAAATAAATAAGATCCTACTCATTTATCCCCGCTCTATACTAATATAATGTTCCCCTCTCAAGTTTTCATGGAAATTAAGAGAATAAAGGGAATTTTACTCACTTATCTTCAGTCACCTCTCCTTGCTGACCCTGCAGGTGGCACAATCCAGTGATGCCATTGCGATGTAGTATAATGTCCCTTCTCTGGCCCCCATGTAGTATAATGTACCCCTCTCTTCCACCCTTTTATTATTGTGTCCCCCTCTCTGACCTCCACACTGTGTAATGTCCCCCCCTTCGGCCCCCATGCAGTAAGTAATGTCTCCTTCTCTGGTCCTGATTTAATATAATGTTCCCCTCTCTCTAGCCATCATGAAGTATAATAATGAACCCTCTTGGTCCCCCATATAATAAAATGCCACCCTTCTGAAACCAATTAATATAGTGTCCCCCTCTCTAGTCTTCATATAATAAAATGTCCATCTCTCTTGCCCCATATTGTATAATAGCCCCCTCTCAGGCCCCCATATGATATAATTTTTCCCTCTCAGGCCCCAATGTAATGTAATGTGAAACACAATCTTACTCATCTATCCCTGCTCCCACAAAGAGAAGTTCCTTCTTCCTGCTCCATTGCATGTCACAGGTGGTGCAATACAGTGATATCATCATCAATACAGTGACATCATCATGTCTGTGGAGCTTTCTGCTGCTGCCGGTACCTTATACGAAGGAAAGCATGTGTAGGTATTGCAGGACAGTAAGCTAGTGGTTGCTTGCTCTGCAATACTTTTCAACTGGATGTGCATCCTAGGATGTGCAGTCACGATCATTACACACTGACTCAGGAGCCCACTGGAAATGGGGGCCCACCAAGGGATTCCCTGGTCCCCTGGTGGGCCAACCCGAGATTGGTTTCAAGTTTATCATTTTGCTGAAAGTTGACAGGTTTCTCTTTAAATTAAGTGCATACTTAGTTGAGACAAGGTTTCTGCTACTTCTTTTTGTAAACTCAGTAAAAACCAAAGCAAATTTTTTATTTGTGAGCATAACGTAATACCACTGAAGGCCTGACATTTAAGACTTAAAAAGGTGTGTAGCTATGGTGATTCCAACCCAAACCTGCTCTCTGAGAGAATAGATGCTTTGCTTAGGACGGTATAATGCTACTGTAAATTCACAGCGATATAATCATGCGACATTATACTGAGCTACTGTTAGCTGCTGCACAAAAAATCTAATCTTTACATTGTGCTAATATAATGTAATATATAAAGTTACTGCTTGCCACATATTATCATGTTTTAACATTACTAGTATTATATTCTTGGGTTAATAAGTTAAGCTATATATTATATTAACCCCTTTCTGACCTCGGATAGAATAGTACGCCTGAAGTCAGAACCCCCGCTTTGATGCGGGCTCCGGCTGTGATCCTGCATCAAAGCCAGGACATGTCAGCTGTTTTAAACAGCTAACATGTGCCCGCAATAGGCGAGGGTGGAATCGCAATCCGACCACGCCTATTAGCTAGTTAAATGACGCTGTCAAACACTGACAGCGGCATTTAACACTCGCTACCGGAAATACGCGCACCGCTGACTCCCGTCACGTGATCCGGGAGTCAGCGGAGCATCGGCATAACAAACAGAGGTCTCCTTGAGACCTCTATTGTTGTTGATGCCGGATTGCTATGAGCGCCACCTTGTGGTCGGCGCTAATAGCAATGCAGTAATTCTACTACATGCAGGTGATCTGAGCATCGCCTGTATGTAGCAGAGGCGATTGTGTTGTGGCAACTTCTAGCCTCCCATGGAGGCTATTGAAACATGCCAAAATTAAAAATCTATATATTTTTAAAAATATTAAAAAATGAAAAAAATATAAACGTTTAAATCACCCCCTTTCGCCCCATTCAAAATGAAACAATAAAAAAAATCAACCCTACACTTTTTTGGTATTTTTGCGATCAGAATCGCCCAATCTATCAATAAAAAAAAAAGAATAACCTGATCGCTAAACGACATAGCAATAAAAAAAAAGTCAAAACGCCAGAATTAGGTTTTTTGGTCTCCGCGCCATTGCATTAAAATGCAATAACGGGCGATCAAATGAACGTATCTGCACCAAAATATTATTATTAAAAACGTCAGCTTGACGCACAAAAAATAAGCCCTCACCCAACCCCATATCACGAAAAATGGAGACGCTATGGATCTCGGTTAATGGCGCAATTTTTCTTTTTTTTCTTTAGCAAGCTTTGGAATTTTTTTTCACACTTAGATAAAAAAGAACTTAGACATATTTGGTGTCTATGAACTGGTAAAGACCTGGAGAATCATAATGTCAGTATTAGCATTTAGTGAACCTAGCAAAAAAGCCAAGCAAAAAAGAAGTGTGATATTGCACTTTTTTTGCAATTTCACCACACTTGGAATTTTTTTTCCAGTTTTCGAGTACAAGACATGCTAAAACCAATGATGTTGTTCAAAAGTACAACTGGTCCTGCAAAAAAAAAATACCTCACATCGCCATATTGATGGAAAAATAAAAAAGTTATGGCTCTGGGAAGAAGGGGAGTGAAAAGCAAAAACGCAAAACCGGAAAAAGCTGGGGTCATTAAGGGGTTAAAATATTGCATACTGTTTGCAGAAAATCTACACTGTACATACTGTACATGTAAAACAGAAACAAACCATAATAAACATAATCATATCTTATTTTATAATTATCTATAGTTAAGGGTTATTCCCATAAAATTAAATTTATGCTTGTTCATGTGGTAGGGGGTATCAAGATGATCTCAAGCAAATCTGACTACGAATACCAGCAGTGATCCTAAGGTCAGTGCTCTGGAACCCCAAAAGTAAGGGTTCTGCAGCCTAATCCTGAATGGAGTGTAGGTGAACATGCTTGACCTACTGTACATGCCTGTGGGACTTCCAGAAAAAGCGTTATACTTGGCAGTCCCATACACAATGAATGGAGCAGAAACCATTCATGTGCACCTGTGCCCTATTCGGGGTAGGGTTGAAGAGCCCTGTTCTTGAGTTTTAAGAGCCCAGATCTTGGAACCACTGGGAGTCCAAACAGTATAGAGTATAGTTTTATTTTTTAAATAGCCCTTTAAGTACAACCAGAGATTATATTGTACACACATGGTCAAAATTGTTGCTACTCCTCGTTTAATCAAAGAAAAACCCACAATGGTCACAGAAATAACTTGAATCTGACAAAAGTAAAAATAAATAAAAAATCTATGAAAATGAACAAATGAAAGTCAGACATTGCTTTTCAATCATGCTTCCACAGCATTTTTTTGAAAAATAAAACTCATGAAATAGGCCTGGACAGAAATGATGGTACCCTTAACTTATTATTTTGTTGCACAACCTTTTGAGGCAATCACTGCAATCAAACGATTCCTGTACTGTCAATGAGACTTCTACACCTCTTTACAGGTATTTTGTCCCATCCCTCAAGAGCAAACTGCTCCAGTTATCTCATGTTTGAAGTTTGCCTATTCCAGATGGCATGTTTCAGCTCTTTCCAAAGATGCTCAATAGGATTTAGGTCAGGGATCAGAGAAAGCAACTTCAGAATAGTCCAATGTTTTCCTCTTGACCATTCTTGGGTGTTTTTATCTGTGTGTTTTGGGTCATTATCCTGTTGCAAGACCCATGACCTGCAACTGAGACCAAGCTTTCTGACACTGGGCAGCACATTTCTCTCCAAAATCCCTTGATAGTCTTGAGATTTCATTGTAAACTGCACAGATTTTAGACACCCTGTGCCAGATGCAGTCAAGCAGCCCCAGAACATAACAGAGCCTCCTCCATGTTTTACAGTAGGGACAGTGTTCTTTTCTTAATGTGCTTCATTTTTTGTCTGTGAACATAGAGCTGATGTGCCTTGCCAAAAAGTTCAATTTTTGTCTCATCTGTCCTTAGGACATTCTCCCAGAAGCTTTTCGGCTTGTAAACATGTAGTTTGGCAAATTCCAGTCTGGCTTTTTTATGATTTTTTTCAACAATGGTGTCCTCCTAGGTAGTCTCCCATGAAGTCCACTTTGGCTCATACAACAACGGATGGTGTGATCTGACACTGATGTTCCTTGAGCTTGAAGTTCACCTTTAATTTGTTTAGAAGTTTTCTGGGATCTTTTGTTACCATTTGTATTATCCATTTCTTTGATTTGTCATCAATTTTCCTCCTGCAGCCACGTCCAGGGAGGTTGGCTACAGTCACATGGAGCTTAAATTTCTGAATAATATGTGCAACTGTAGTCACAGGAAAATCAAGCTGCTTGGAGATGGTCTTATAACTTTTACCTTTAAAATGGTTGTCTATAATTTTCTTTCTAATATCCTGAGACAACTCATTCCTTCGCTTCCTCTGGTCCATGTTGAGTGTGATACACACCATATCACCAAACAGCACAGTGAGTATCTGTAACCCTCTATACAGGCCCATTCACTGATTCCAAGATTGTAGACACTTGTGATGCCAATTAGTGGACACACCTTGATTTAACATGTCCCTTTTGTCACATTATTTTCAGGGGTACCATGATTTCTGTCCAAGGCCTACTTCATGAGTTTTATTTTTTGAAAAGTCTGTGGAAGTATGGTTGAAAAGCAATGTCTGACTTTCATTTCTTCATTTTCATAGATTTTTGATTTATTATTATTTTTGTCAGATTCAAGCTATTTCTGTGACCATTGTGGGTTTTCTGTCACTAAATGAGGGGTACCAATAATTTTTACCACGTGCGTATATATACAAATTGTCTAAAATGGCTACTGCCATCGTACACCTTGCAGAAGATTACATTAGCCTCACATGAAATTAGCTGTAACGGGATGAACACTCTCATAATTCCTTGCAGCTATCATAACAAACGGTATAGCAAAACCTATCAACAGGGAGTATCATAACATGTATATAAACAAAACAGGCAGCATGGTGGCTCAGTGGTGAGCACTGTAGCCTTGCAGTGCCGGGGTCCGGGGTTTAAATCCCACCAAGGACAATATCTGCAAGAAGTTTGTATGTTCTCTCTATGTTTGCTTGGGTTTCCTCCCTGTGACCGGGTATGCAATAGAGCAGGAAGAGACACCGATAAACAATCCAACGAGATTTATTGGAACAGGGAACTGCGGCAACACAAATGAAGATAATTCTGCAGCGTTTGTAATGAGTCCACAATGAATCCACAATGCACCCACAATGAATCCACACAAAGGGAGCAGATCTGGGGGCACCACCTGGCAGTCCGACGCCAGGAAAATAAAAATAGTCCTAGGATGAGTTCAATTAATCCCGGAGATGAGGGACACAACACAGTCCCACGTGGCAGCTTCTAACAAAACGCATGGTCACCGGGATCTCGCTTCAGCATAAGATACCAGCCCTTTGCAGGTCACCACATAACAACAGTCTTTAGATTCAGTCCTGAAATCCAGCAGGGTGGTGTTGAGACATCACAATTCCATGTGGCAAATGATCTCCAATCTCCATACATGATACCAGGATCCTGCCGCAGCTGCAGATCCTTGCCCTTCAAAGCACATAGCATCAACTAAACCAACATGTGGCTTATTGTCCTACCATTCTTGGGATCAGCCCCCTTGTTGGGCAGAGATACTAACACCCACCCCCTTAAACATAGCTCCAAGGATTAAGAAAGTTCCAGAAACCCTGTCTACAGTCTGTTACAGGTTTGTGTATTGGAGATGCCACCTGCAGAAGGGAACCAAGACAAGCATGCCCCCACCAGATACAGGACACGGAATGTTAATGTAAGCCTGATTACAGTATTGCCACATGTTTACAGGCTGGGGGTGACTCTCTGTTACAATCCCAAAACATCAGCCAGAAAGCATTGGTATTGAGATGTGGTCTGTGGTCCCCACTTGCCGAACCACTCCTTTATTGAGTGTGTCTTGATAATTGCCAATAATTTCCATCTGTTGTCTGTTCCATTCGCACAATAGCATGTGAAATTGATTGTCAATCAATGCTGCTTCCTAAGTGGACAGTTTGATTTCACAGACGTTTGATTTACTTGGAGTTATATTCTGTTGTTTAAGTGTTTCCTTCATTTTTTTGAGCAGTGTATATAAAGTGGTGTGTGTGTGTATCAAGCCCCACCCACTCCACATAGCCACACTCACTCCACACGCAAAGCCCCATATAATAAATATCTAATATATATATTTCATAGGCATATCTTCTTGACCACAACAGGTTGCACTGCCTGTGTAACCCATGGCAACCAATCACTAAGTCTCTTTCATTTCACCAGAGCTGTTTAAAAGATGAAAGCTGAGCTGTGATTGATTGCTATGAGCAACAGTTTTCCAATTCCACAACACCTCAGTAGACACTGACAGGGTGGGAGAAATCTAGCATCCCTGGGAAAATAAGCTCCCAGCCATTTTCTGCCCCCCAGAAAGGAGCAGGGAGAACATCACAGAAATAAATCACCCCCTTCTCATTCACTGCTGGACTCTATTGTTACCGGGTAGAAAATCGCATCATCAGCGGCCGCACACAGAGCCACACTGCCAGGTTACATAACAGCACATCTCCAAGAACTCCCTGCTCAGCGCCACCTGGCTTGGGACTATGGGATGGAGGATGTGTGATAGGTATATGGGCACGGGACTGTGGGATGGAGAACATTTCTGCCCCCCAAAAAGGAGCACATGACAGAAATTAATCACCCCCTCCTCTATTACTGCCGGGCTCTATTGTTACTGGTGTAGAAAATCGCATAATCAGCAGCCGTACACAGAGCTGCACACAGAGCCGCAAACAGCCGAACACAGGGCCACACATAGAGCCACACTACCATGTTACATAACAGCACATCTCCAGGAACTCCCTGCTCAACACCACCTGGCTCGGGACTATGGGATGGAGGATGTGTAATGAGTATATGGGCACGGGACTATGGCATGGAGGATGTGTGGTGGGTATATGGGCATGGGACTATGGGATGGAGGATGTGTGATGGGTATATTGGCACAGGACTATGAGATGGATGGTATGTATATATTTATTTTACTCTCTTATATAGCGCCATTAATTCCACAGCGCTTTACATACATTATTGTATGATAAGTTTATGGGCAAGGGACTATGGGATGGAGGATGTGATGGGTATATGGGCACTGGACTATGGGATGGAGGATATGTATGATGGGTATATGGGCACGGGACTATGGGATGGAGGATGTGTGATGGGTACATGGGCATGGTATTATGGGATGGAGGATGTGTGATGGGAATATGGGCACAGGACTATGAGATGGAGGATATGTATTTATTTATTTATCTTACTGACTTATATAGCGTCATTAATTCCAAAGCGCTTTACATATAATAATGTATGATGCGTATATGGGCATGGGACTATGGGATGGAGGATGTGTGATAGTATATGGGCACTGGACTATAGCATGGAGGATAATCATTTTAATTTGTGATAATTAACCATAGTTAGTTACTATGCCCAGGCAACGCTGGGCTCTTCAGCTACTATATAAATAAAAGCCACAGCCATTTTAAGGTGAATCTGAATATTAAGAGAACAGCTTTATTATATTATATATATATATATATATATATATAATATATATATATATACAGGTCCTTCTCAAAAAATTAGCATATAGTGCTAAATTTCATTATTTTCCATAATGTAATGATTACAATTAAACTTTCATATATTTTAGATTCATTACACACCAACTGAAATTTGTCAGGTCTTTTATTGTTTTAATACTGATGATTTTGGCATACAACTCCTGATAACCCAAAAAACCTGTCTCAAAAAATTAGCATATCAAGAAAAGGTTCTCTAAACGACCTATTACCCTAATCTTCTGAATCAACTAATTAACTCTAAACACATGCAAAAGATTCCTGAGGCTTTTAAAAACTCCCTGCCTGGTTCATTACTCAAAACCCCCATCATGGGTAAGACTAGCGACCTGACTGATGTCAAGAAGGCCATCATTGACACCCTCAAGCAAGAGGGTAAGACCCAGAAAGAAATTTCTCAACAAATAGGCTGTTCCCAGAGTGCTGTATCAAGGCACCTCAATGGGAAGTCTGTTGGAAGGAAACAATGTGGCAGAAAACGCTGTACAACGAGAAGAGGTGACCGGACCCTGAGGAAGATTGTGGAGAAGGACCGATTCCAGACCTTGGGGGACCTGAGGAAGCAGTGGACTGAGTCTGGTGTAGAAACATCCAGAGCCACCGTGCACACGCGTGTGCAGGAAATGGGCTACAGGTGCTGCATTCCCCAGGTAAAGCCACTTTTGAACCATAAACAGCGGCAGAAGCGCCTGACCTGGGCTACAGAGAAGCAGCACTGGACTGTTGCTAAGTGGTCCCAAGTACTTTTTTCTGATGAAAGCAAATTTTGCATGTCATTCGGAAATCAAGGTGCCAGAGTCTGGAGGAAGACTGGGAGAAGGAAATGCCAAAATGCCTGAAGTCCAGTGTCAAGTACCCACAGTCAGTGATGGTGTGGGGTGCCATGTCAGCTGCTGGTGTTGGTCCACTGTGTTTCATCAAGGGCAGGGTCAATGCAGCTAGCTATCAGGAGATTTTGGAGCACTTCATGCTTCCATCGGCTGAAATGCTTTATGGAGATGAAGATTTCATTTTTCAGCACGACCTGGCACCTGCTCACAGTGCCAAAACCACTGGTAAATGGTTTACTGACCATGGTATTACTGTGCTCAATTGGCCTGCCAACTCTCCTGACCTGAACCCCTTAGAGAATCTGTGGGATATTGTGAAGAGAAAGTTGAGAGACGCAAGACCCAACACTCTGGATGAGCTTAAGGCCGCTATCGAAGCATCCTGGGCCTCCATAACACCTCAGCAGTGTCACAGGCTGATTGCTTCCATGCCACGCCGCATTGAAGCAGTCATTTCTGCAAAAGGATTCCCGACCAAGTATTGAGTGCATATCTGAACTTTATTATTTGATGGTTTTTTTGTTTGTTTTTAAAAAACACTTTTATTTTATTGGACGGTTGAAATATGTTAATTTTTTGAGACAGGTTTTTTGGGTTATCAGGAGTTGTATGCCAAAATCATCAGTATTAAAACAATAAAAGACCTGACAAATTTCAGTTGGTGTGTAATGATTCTAAAATATATGAAAGTTTAATTGTAATCATTACATTATGGAAAATAATGAAATTTTGCACTATATGCTAATTTTTTGAGAAGGACCTGTATATGTATATATATATATATATATATATATATATATATATATATATATATATATATGGGTTAGATTGTTAATATTCATGAAGTTCCTGGTGTTTAGTAAAATATTACTGTTTTTCTAATGTTTTCTCATTTAAATTTAGCAAATACCAATTCTGGATTTTATATTTGCTGACTAAACTAAACTGCAACTACAAATCAAAGGTTGAGCATCAATTTAATTTCCTCTCTCTGCAGCAAGAGCAAAAAAGAGATTTTTCTTTCACCCAGAAAAAACCTCACATACTTGTCACTTATTTATAGTTCTTACTATTAATATACATGGTAGACCAGAAGAATTGAGATAGCATCGGATGCCTTGTAATATTTCCCACTTGTTTTCCTGAATGATGTCATAGTGAATATTTTCTATTTTAAATCTTTCCCAGCAGATTCAATAAGACTGAACAAGAGATTATAACAACAAACAAAAAGAAAACCAAATAAAAGGTTTTCTTTGTACTTGCAAACTGCATGCATCAATGTGTCTATTTATTGTTTGTGTTTCCAGACTTAAGCTAAATAGATAGAACTGAACAAAACATGTTAATTTGCAAACTTTATTTTTCATTTTCAAGGCAATATTATTTGCAAAATTCTAAATGATGGAATTATGGTTAAATCACAATTTTTTTTTTTAAAAAAGTAAAATGATTAAAGCTTGTAATTTCTAAATTAGTATATGTGGAGAAATGGTATTTAGTAGAATTAGCCTAGGCATTAGGATGTACAAGTTGTGTTGTTTATCTAGGAAAACTTATCAGAGGATACTTCAACTCAAAAAAATGTATACAATTTTGTGAAAACCAAAATATGCTTTATTGTTCAAGTTCCAACTGATATATTTGCCAGCGTTTTGACCACTCTGGCCTTTTTCAAGGCAATCTGAATACAAAATGTAGAATTCAATATAATATCAAAACAAGGCACAAGAAATAAAGTACAGTATAAACTCGTGCATAAGCCAGTCCGAGTATAAGCTGAGGCACCTAATTTTGCCATGAAAAACTGGGAAAACTTATTGACTCGAGTATAAGTCGGGTATGCATTGTCCCCTCATCACTATACTTCTATGCATGGCTCCCTCAAACCTATCATTGTATGCATGGTTCTTCATCCCCATCCTTGTATTCATGGCCATCTCATCCCTATCCTTGTATGCATAGTTCCTCAACCATATCCTTGTATACATGGCTCCTCGTGCCCATCCTTGCATGCATGGCCATCTCATCCCTATCCTGGTATGCATGGCTGTTCATCCCTATCATTGCATGCATGGTCCCCCTCATCCCCATCGTTGTATGCATGGCCATCTCATCCCTATCCTGGTATGCATTGTTCCTCATCCCTATCCTGGTAATCATTGTCCCTTCTTCCCCATCCTTGTATGCATGGCCATCTCTTCCCTATCCTGGTATGCATGGTTCCTAATCCCTATGCTGGTATGCATGGCTCCTCATCCTTATCCTTGTATGCATGGCCCCCATGAGAAAACCATAAAAAAAAATCTTACTTACCATCCCTGCGCACCCTCGCTGCATCCTGTTCCAGTGCCAGTAGCTCCTGTGGCCGAGCGATCACGTGTCCCCGCTCATTAAGGGAATCAATATTCACTTCTCTCCACATCTATGGGATTGGAGAGAGGTGAATATTCATAACTCTCAAGTAGTGCACACCCGTGATCGCCCGGCTGCTGCTAGAAGCTGGCGGCTGCGGCTGCCAGTGCAGTGAATATTAACTTTTCTTTAGCAGTGGCACAGGACTTAGCCACAGCCGCCAGCTCCTGCCTCCTGTGACCCGCTGCTCTGATGATCCCCCTACCCAGCCTTCTTTTAGGACAATGAATCAAGTAGAAACAGAGCGGGGCGTTTTCAGCAAAAAAAAAAAAAGTGCTGAAAAACTCAGCTTATACTGAAGTATATACGGTATGTACATAGACAAGCTTTATATTATAGAAACAAATCACTGTAATCAAGGAGGATTGTTTTTCACTTCCATTCGGGTAAACGGTATTTGATCAAGAATTTCTTTACCTGTGACTCTTATTATGTGGTTTATCATATAAAATGCCCCTGTGGTCTCACAACACAATTCTACAATCAGATGCAAAATGCATGATGTTACTAATTCCCCCATACTTCATTTCCTCAGGCCATTCAATGTCACAGCTCATATTTCAGATTCTAGAACACGTACCATTGATAAGGCGAGATGGGTAACTGGATTTGAAAATTAAAGGAAAGTGAAGTATACTGAATTCATATTTTACAGACCATGTAACACCATGAGATCAACAGTTAGTATGTAATTTGCTATTGAGTACCAGTTGTTAGGTCTCAAGATGATTCATAAATTAGTCATGCTCTATTTTTCTTGCATTATAATTTGGCTAGTATTTTTTTATTTGGATTAATATGAAATTGTTTTCCATTTCCTTTTCAGATTTCACAAAAGTTCTCCCAGGTAGTACGCAGTCCCCTTTCTTTTGTCTCCCTTCCTTCTTTTTTGCTCTCCCGTTTCTCTTTTTTTATCCCCCCCACTTTCCCCTTCCCTCCCCCATGTTTCTCAGCCCCATTTTTACCATCATTTTTCCCCTTGTTCTTACCCATTTCCCTTCTTTTTTTCCCTTCTTATTGTTTCTATCTTAGGGTATTTTTCGGACTAAAAGACGCACCGGACCATAAGACGCACCCCAAATTTTCAGAAGGAAAACAGGGAAAAAAAAATAATGTGTCAAATGGGGGTCCGTCTTACAGTCCGAAGTGCTCTGTGTTGCAGGGGTGCTCTGTGGGGTGGCTGTGCTGTGTGGGGTGGCTGTGCTGTGTGGGGTGGCTATGCTCTGTGGGGTGGCTGTGCTCTGTGGGTGGCTGTGCTCTGTGGGGTCGCTGTGCAATATATGGTACTCACATCCCATAGCGGTGGTCCCAATGCAGCCTCCTGTGCTCTGTGGTGTCTGGCCAGCAGCGGGGCTCTGTGCTGCGTGGGGGGCTCCACCGGCATTTCCCTCTTAGCCGGACAGCCCCCCGCAGCTCCGCTGCTGCGGCCTCCTGATACATGGCCGCCAGGGGCCTCCGGTGGCGGTCCTGACGAAGTCTTCCGTGCGGTGGTTCCGGGGCAGCAGCCGGCTCTGTGCTGCAGGGGGGCTCTGCCGGCATTTCGGTCTTAGCCGGAAAGCCCCCGCAGCTCCGCTCCCCCCTGCATCTCGGTGGCGTCCTCAAACATGGCCGCCAGGGGACTCCGGTAAGATGGCCGCCGAATCTCATTCAAGTCTCGGCAACGAGATCTCTTCTCCCGAGATCTTGTCCTGAGATCTTGGGAGAAGAGATCTCGTTGCCGAGACTTGAATGAGATTCGGCGGCCATCTTACCGGAGTCCCCTGGGGCCATGTTTGAGGACGCCACCGAGATGCAGAAGGGAGCGGAGCTGTGGGGGGCTTTCCGGCTAAGACCGAAATGCCGGCGGAGCCCCCCTGCAGCACAGAGCCGGCTGCTGCCCCGGAACCACCGCACGGAAGACTTCGTCGGGACCGCCACCGGAGGCCCCTGGCGGCCATGTATCAGGAGGCCACAGCAGCGGAGCTGCGGGGGGCTGTCCGGCTAAGAGGGAAATGCCGGCGGAGCCCCCCACGCAGCACAGAGCCCCGCTGCTGGCCAGACACCATAGGAAGGCTGCCGCCGCCACCGGGACCGCCGCCGCCACCGGATTTTTTGGTATGTTGGGACCATAAGGCGCACCCCCATTTTCCCCCAAATTTTTTGGGGAAAAAAGTGCGTCTTATGGTCCAAAAAATACAGTAAGCTCAGACCTCACTTTTACCTCTTGTATAATTTTATATTTTTCCTTTTCTTTTCCATCTTTTTTCTCTTTTTTATTGATTTATTATTCCCCTTTTTTTATAGTTTTATTCTTATTTTCTTTCAATTTTCCTCATTTATACGTCACTATTATTTCCATTCAGCTCCTGTAGGACCCATTAATAATTATTAAAATTTAAAATGTAAAATGAACAAAAATTGCTAAACTCTATCACTAATACTAGAGTGGACTAGTGATGAGCTAGAAAAATTTAGTTCTCGTCGTCTCAGCTGCATGATTTGCGACTTGTAGACAGGCTTAATACATGTGGGAATTCCCTAGCAAACAAGCATTCCACACATGTATTCAAGCTGTCTAGCAGTCGCAATTCATGCAGCTGAGGCGACGAAAACTAAATCTCAGAGCACGCCAAAATACTCGGAGATCACCCGAGCATGCTCGGGGAAACCTGAGCGACGAGAATGCTCGCTCATAACTAGAGTGGACACATTATTAGTGTTCCCTTTGGAGCTGCACAGGAGCTCACGAGGTAAGAAGGTCTACTTAGAGCTATAAAGCTAAATGTAGCTTTTGTCATAGACATAGAAAGGGTGAATTATGATGAGCTATTGTTTTGGCTCACCTGATAAGGTGGATTCTCTAAGACACGTCACAGTGAGAGGCAATTGCACATTGAAGCGGGTCTTGGTGGATGACACATGGATCAGACCGAACTAAGACAGATAGGTATGTAGGACAGCAAACAGCTAAAACTTGCATGAAATTCAGAAGAAATTGAGCCAGGAGTGGATATACACTTGAAAAATAGTTCATGACTGTGACATATGCAATCAGAGGACAAATAGTTAACCACAGGACATCAGTAAAGAATAGGCAAGTTGGATACACACAATTACACACAGCAACAGTATTAGCACCTATTATTGGTGTTTTGTTACAAGCTCACCAAAAAAAGGATTTAGCTGAATGTGAAATATTAAAAATTGTTTAAAGTCTTACAAAGGGATGCAGCATTCCAGAAATTGCTAAGATATTGAGGTATGATCACAGAACTATTTTCTATCAAAAGGTTAGCAAAAAAGTGTTTAAAAAAAAGCACACTGTTATGATTTGGTAGCTGAGGAGAGCAGGCAAAAACGGCAATACACCAGAGAGGTTGGAATCTACTGGATTGCAGTACCCTGACTAACCACCACAACTAAAGGCAGCCGTGGAGCGTTCCTACGTTGGTCCTAGATGCCTCGTCACAGCCTGAGAGGTTAACTACACCTAAAGATAGAAAGAGGAAAGCTATCTGCCCCGGAGCAGATCCCCAAAGAACATAGGAAGCCCCCACACATGTAATGGCGGTTAGACAAGAGGTAATACAGACACAGACAGAAAATAGTATGAGCAAACGTTGGGGCCCAATCTACCTGGACAGAAAAGGATAGGAAGGACACTTACTGCAATCCAAAAAACCCTAAAAAATACCAACTCTACTAATTGCAAAAACACCTGAGATCACACGACCTCTACCACCTAAATTAGTTCTCTGGTGTCACAAAACTAAGCCGCAGCCACTGAAAAAACTGGAAAAGGCAAATGAACAAATAACAGTGGCTCAGATAAACTGAGAGGAGCACAAGCCCCTGGAGTGGACCTGGCTGACCTCCACAGAAGTGCAGGGAACAATGCAAAAAGCAAGCACAAAAATAAAAGCAGAAAATATCTTATCTGATAGCAGAAGATGCAGGCAAGACTCAGCAAACTTCCAAGTGAACCAGGAACCACAGTTGAGACAAGAACAATTGATCACCGGCAACCATGATGGGAGGGTACCTCCCTTATATAAGACCAGTCTGTAACTCCTGATTGCCAATCCTCATTGAATGGTTCAGCACTGTTTGTAACCACCAGAGTGAGCTTCTGCTCAGAATTCATTTCTAACATATTCACAACAGCACACATTAACTGTCAAAAAATTGAAAAGAATCAAAAGCTAAGTAACCAGAAACCCATTAGTCTCCAGTGCTGTCATATTCTGGAACTGCAAGCTCCCTAGAGTACTCAGGAGGATAAGGTGTTCAGGGCTCAGATACACAGCTAAGGTAAAGGAGGCTGGAACCCCACCACCACTGAACAAGACATATGAGTTGAAACATCAAGACTGGACCAAGTAATATCTGAAGACAGATTTTTCAAAGGTTTTATGGACTGTTGAGATGAGAGTGATTCTTGATGGATCAAATGGATGAGCCCATGGCTTGATCAGTTACAGGAACAGGCCTCCACTGTGACTCAGATGCCAGCAAGGTGGAGGTGGAGTAATGCTATGGACTGGTCTAAAGATGAAACAAACATGGAAAGTATGATCAGCTCACTTATCCACGAGTGCACAGGATTCCAGATCCAAGAAAAAGCAGTCCAAAAAAAAGGGAATTTGATCTGGCACTTCAGATAAAATGAAAGGTTTATTCCATCAATAAAAAACATTGTTCAAATCCATATAATCAAATGAGCAGTTATATCATCCGAGCAAAAAGTCCCAAGAAAAAGATTCAGTGTAATGAAAGATGATTAAAGATAATTGAAGATGGACTCAAACTCAAATACTACACCTACTATTAATTTTTAGTAGATGCTTTTCAAGAAGCGGTACAGAAAAGTCTGTATCTTTCAAGGAAACCATTATTTTTTATGTAATGCAATGCTTTTTCTCATTCACCAAAAAGTCCTAAAATATGAAAGAATAAGAGCATGGTTCACTTCCTTGCCTGATTTTCATCCTATTGAAAACTTATGGGCCATTCTCAAATTGGAGATTTATGGTGAAGGAAAACAGTGACCTCACTGAACAATGTCTGGCAGACTATGGTTGGTGCTGGCCAAAAAGTTGATCATCAACAGATTAAGAAAATGACAATCCATGGATGGAAGGTTTGTGACTGTTATTAAAAAGAATGGTGGCTGTATTGGACATCGATATTATTTTTTAAATGGCAGAAATGTATTTTTGTATATTTAAGTTGTTTGATTATTATTCTACTAAAAACAACAAACCTCAATTAATTAAATATTTAAATATAAGGATTATTAACCCCTTCATGACCCAGCCTATTTTGAATTTAATGACCTGGCCATTTTTTTGCAATTCTGACCAGTGTCCCTTTCTGAGGCAATAACTCCGGAACGCTTCAGCGGATCCTAGCGATTCTGAGATAGTTTTTTGTGACATATTGGGCTTCATGCTAATGGTAAATTTAGGTCAATAATTTTTGCGTTTAATTGAGAAAATATCAGAAATTTGGCAAAAATTTTGAAAATTTGTCAATTTTCAAATTTGATTTTTTTATTCTGTTAAACCAGAGCCTTATGTGACACAAAATAGTTAATAAATAACATTTACAACATGTCTACTTTACATCAGCACAATTTTGGAACCAAAATTTTTTTTTGTTAGGAAGTTATAAGGGTTAAAAGTTGACCAGCGATTTCTCATTTTTACAATAAATTTTACAAAACCATTTTTCGGGACCACCTCACATTTGAAGTCAGTTTGAGGGTGTATATGGCTGAAAATACCCAAAAGTGACACCATTGTAAAAACTGCACCCCTCAAGCTGATCAAAACCACATTGAAGAAGTTTATTAACCTGTTGTGAATGGGCTTGAATTGAGTTCTGAGCAGAGGCTCCCTCTGGTGGTTACAAGCGGTACTGGACTGTCCAGTGAAGATTGTGAGGATTGGGAATCAGGTGTTACTGACTGGTCTTATATAAGGGAGTCGCCTTCCCATCAGGGTTGCAGGTGATCAATTGTTCTGGTCTCAATCCTTGATTCCTGTTTCCTTTGTAGCCTGCTGTGTCGTGTCTGCATCTCCTGCTAACAGATAAGACATTCTCTTCTTTTTGTTTTTGTGCTTGATTTTTGCATTTTGTCCTGCACTTCTGTGGGGGCCTTCAGGGTCCCCTCCGGGGGCTTTTGCCCTCTCAGTTTAGTTCAGCCACTGATGTTTGTACATTTGCTTTTTCCAGTTTTTTCTGTGGCTGCTGTTTTGATTTTGTTACACCAGAGAACTAATTTAGGTGGTAGAGGTCGTGTGATCTCAGGTGTTTTTGAAATTAGTAGAGTTGGTGCTTTTCAGGGTTTTTTGGGATTGCAGTAAGTGCCCTTCCTATCCTTTTCTATTTAGGTAGTTTGGGCCCCAACGTTTGCTCATACTATTTTCTGTCTGTGCCAGTATTTCTTCTTGTCTAACCGCCATTACATGTTTGGGGGCTTTCTATGTTCTTTGGGGATCTGCTCCGGGGCAGATAGCTTTCCTCTTTCTATCTTTAGGTGTAGTTTCTCAGGCTGTGACGAGGCGTCTAGGACCAACGTAGGAACGCTCCACGGCTGCCTCTAGTTGTGGTGGTTAGTCAGGGTACTGCAATCTCATAGATTCCAACTGCTCTGGTGTATTGCCTTTTTTACCTGCACTCCTCAGCTACCGAAACATAACATTAACCCTTCAGGTGCTTCACAGAAGCTGAAGCAATGTGTAAGGAAATAATGAACATATAACTTTTTAGTCACAAAAATTATCTTTTACAAACATTTTTTTTATTTTTACAAGGGTAAAAGGAGAAAATGGACAGATAATATTGTTGTGCAATCTCTCCTGAGTACACCAATACCCCATATGTGGGTGAAAACCACTGTCTGGGCGCACGGCTCTGGGCGCACGGCAGGGCTCGAAAGGGAAGGAGCGCCATTTGACTTTTTCAAACCAAAATTGGCTGGAATTGAGATTAGACACCATGTTGCGTTTGGAGAGCCCCTGATGTGCCTAAACAGTGGAAACCTCTCTCAAGTGACACCATTTTGGAAACTAGACTCCCTAAGGAACTTATCTAGATCTGCTGTGAGCACTTTGAACCACCATGTGTTTCACTAAAGTTTATAATGCCTTGGTGTGAAAAAAAAAAATTCCACAAAAATGATTTTTTTAGTCCCCAATTTTTGTTTTTCCCAAGGAAATAGGACCCCAAAAGTTTTTGTCCAATTTGTCCTGAGTAAGCTGATACCCCTTATGTGGGGGGTAAACTGGGCGCACAGCAGGGCTCGGAAAGGAAGTAATGATGTTTTGGAATGCAGACTTTGATGGGTGTCATGTTCAGTTTGCAGAGCCCCTGATGTGCCTAAACAGTGGAAACCCCCTACAACTTACCTTGTTTTAGAAACTAGACCCCATGAGGAACTTATCTAGATCTGTTTGGGGAGCACTTTGAAACCCCAAGTGCTTTACACAACTTTATAACGTAGAGCCGTGAAATTAAAAATTCATATTTTTTCCACAAAAATGATCTTTTCACCCCAATTTTTATTTTCCCAAGGGTAACTAGACCCCAAAAGTTATTGAGCAATTTGTCCTGAGCACACTGATAACCCATATGTTGGGGTAAACCACTGTTTGGGTGCATGGCAGAGCTTGGAAGGGAAGGAGCGCCGTTTGACTTTTTCAACGCAGAATTGTCTGGACGCCATATTGCGTTTGGAGAGCCCCTGATGTGCCTAAACAGTGGAAACCCCCCACAAATGTCACTATTTTGGAAACTAGACCCCTCAAGGAACTTATCTAGATGTGTGGTGAGAACTTTGAACCCCAGGTGTTTCACTAAAGTTTATAATGCCCGAGCGTGAAAATAAAAAAATCCTATTTTTTCCACAAACATGATCTTTTAGTCCCCATTTTTCATTTTCCCAAGTGTAACAGGAGAAATTGGACCCCAACAGTTGTTGTCCAATTTGTCTTTAGTACACTGATACCCCATATGTGGGAGAAGACTACTGTGTGGGCACATGTCGGGGCTCGGAAGAGAAGTAGTGAAGTTTTGTATGCAGACTTTAATGGAATGGTCTGCGGGTGTCATGTTGCGTTTGGAGAGCACCTGATGTGCCTAAACAGTAGAAACCCCCAACAAGTGACCCCATTTTGGAAACTAGACACCCAAAGAGCTTATTGAGCATTGTGGTGACCATATTGAACCCACAAGTGCTTCACACAGTTTATAACGCAGTGTTAGGGTTCGAGTTCCCACTGCTGCACAAGGGGAGTCTCGAACCAGTCCCGCTGCGGTCCCCCATACATCTCCGGCCGCAGTGGAGCCTGCTCAGCAAAGATGTCGGTCCGAGCGTCTCGCCCGGTCTAATACTCTGCAGAGACTTGCTGCTGCTTCTCCAGGTTCTGCTATTGTAGCCAGTACTGGTCAGCGGCGAGCAGACATCTTTAGGACTAAGTCCTGCGTTTCCCCTTCTGAGCATGCCCAGGGTAAGATCTCTCATTGGAGATCAGAGGTCACATGCTCAGATACTGCAGCAGCTCCTATTGGTCCGCCAGGAAGGTCCTGAAACTACATGTGTTCTGGAACAGTTTCTCATTGGTCCTCTTCTGGCAGGTCCTGTAGTTGCTACTATAAAAGGGTTACATGGCCTTGCGGCCATGCGCTAGTATCAATTGCATTATGTGCTTTGCGCCAGTGTGATTATGCACGCATGTGGTTAGGGCTCAGCTGAAATAACCCCCTAGAATACCGGCACATCCGGTGAGGAGATTCGTATGCACATGTTCAGGGCTTGGCTGAAATAAGTCCCTAGAATACCGGCTTCTCTGGTGAGGAGCTGTTCGTTTGTGTTGCTGATTGCATGACCACGGACGGCTATCCGCACAGCAGTTATCTGTGTAGCCCTGTGGCATTAACAGGACACAGTCGCTATCTCGGCGGCTTTACCGCAGCGACTCTGTGGTGTAACAGAGTTCGCTTATACAGCCATATAGTGCCACAGCATCTATGTTTGCGACTCTGTAAAGCAACATAGTTCGCCTTTACCGCCATCTTACTAGCAGCAGGCTCTGCCTGCACGGTGGACCCCGGGCTGCGAACGCACCCACTATTTATATTTATTTGGTGCGTTCCGCAGACCCTAACACGCGGAGCCGTCAAAAGATCATTTGTTTTCCACAAAAATAATTTTTTTGCCCCAACTTTTTATTTTCCTAAGTGTAACAGGAGAAATTAGACCCCCAAAGTTGTTGTGCAATTTTTCCTTAGTACGCTGATACCCCATATGTTGGGGTTAACCACTGTTTGGGCACACGTCGGGGCTTGGAGGGGGGGGAAGCACTGTTTAAATTTTTGAACGCAAAATTGGCTGGAATCAATGGTGGCGCAATGTCACGTTTGAGGAGCCCTTGATGTGCCTAAACAGTGAAAAACCTTCAATTCTAACTCCAACCCTAACCCCAACACACCCCTAACCCTAGTTCCAACCCTAATCCCAGCCCTAACTATAACCCTAACCACAAGCCCAACCCTAATCCCAACCCTATCCACAACACACCCCTAACCCTAATCTTAACTCTAATTCCAACCCTAACCTTAATTCCAACCCTAACCCTAATTGCAACCCCAACCCTAATTGCAACCCTAACATTAATTGCAACCCTAACCATAATTCCAACCCTAACCCTAATTCCAACCCCAACCCTAATTTCAACCCTAACTGCAACCCTAGCCCTAATTCCAACCCTAACCCTAATTCCAACCCCAACCCTAATTCCAACCCTAATTCTAACCCTAATTCTAACCCTAACCATAACCCTAATGGAAAAATAAAAATAAATATATTTTCTTTATTTTATTATTTGTCCTACCTATGGGGGTGATAAAAGGCGGGTTTATTTACTATTTTTTTATTTTGATCACTGTGATAGGGTCTATCACAGTGATCAAAATTGAATAATAATTGTGCACAATGTGTGAGTATACCAGCAATTAACGTGAGAAATATGGATTCTGATATCACAACACAAATTCTAAATGAGACCACATCTGAAATACTGTATCCAGTTCAAAAATCATTGACTACAATTGGAAACTAAAAAGAGAACAAATGTAAAAATGGGCCAGAAATGTAGGGAAAGGTCTAAAGCACAAAAGTTATTAGGAAAGATTTAAAGAACTTAAAGGGAACCTGTCGTAAAATAGCGCTGTGAATCTGCAGATATAGGGTTAATCTACAGGTAAATTGCATTCTGACACCATGCAGCCGCCGCACTAAGAGCCCTTCTACTGGGAGGAAATTAAATCTATTCCTCCTGGCAGCCTCACCCTTTTAGTCATAGGGGTGTTGCCACTACGGTTTCAGTTACCAATCTATGCATAAAGAGTAGTGGCTGTAACCGTGCTGGCGCCACCCCTGACTGAAAATGCAAGGCTGCTGGGAGGGAATAAAGTTCACTTCCTCCCAACAGCATGTCTCTCGGTGCTGTTGTCACATTGTGTCAGAACGCTATTAATCTGCAGATTAACCCTATAGCTGAAGTTTCATTGCGTTATTTTTCATGACAGATTCCCTTTAATTTGTGAAGATTTTAGGAAAGAAGAAGGAGATATGATGAAAATATTTCAAAAGTTTTCAATATGTTAAAGGATTAGAATTGTTTTTAAGGAACTAAACACAAGGATAATTTGGCAAAAACTCCAATTAGTTTGATTAAAAGATAAAAAGCAATGTTATAAAATACTATTTTAAAACAGTAGATGCTTGTGTAATAGGTGCATTGTGCATTGTGTGCTGTCCCACCGCCTCCCCACTAAAGAGGTGTGTCTCCAAAAGGGGTCAGTTTGTACATCTATTTTATTCCAGCTGGTCCCCTTAGGACTCTCTATGATTCCTTAGTTTTTTAAATTTGCTATACGGTTCTAGAGTTATAGGCCTTTTTATTTAGCCCTAATTTTTATGGTTACTCTGTTTTTGTGGGGTGGGGTTTGCTCACACCTTAAAATGCATAGCAGTGTAAAGAAACACCACATAGAATCCTGTGAACAATTCTCTTTGAGCAAGAGATTTTCATTTCACACTAGACCTCAAGCAGCTTGGATTGTCTATCTCTCCATTCTTCCTCCAGACTTTGGGACCTTGATTTCCAAGGTCTAGTGTGAAGTATCCACAATCAATGACGGTTTCGGGAGCCATGTCATCTGCTGGTGTAGGTTCACTGTATTTTATCAAGACCAAAGTCAGTGCAGCCATCTACCAGTAAATTTTAGAGCACTTCATGCTTCCCTCTGCCGACAAGCTTATTAGAGATGGAAATTTAATTCTTCCACAGGAATTGGCACCTGTCCACACTACCGAAAGTACCAATTCCTGGTTTAAAAACAACAGTATCACTGTGCTTGATTGGCCAGCAAACTCATCTGCCCCTAACCCCATAGAAAATCTATGGGAAATTGTCAAGAGGAAGATGAGAGACACCAGACCCAACTATGCAGACGAGCTGAAGGCAGCTATCAAATCAACCTTGGCTTCCATAACACCTCAGCAGTGCCACAGACTGATCCCTCCATGCAACGTCGCATTGATGCAGTAATTGATGCAAAAAGAGCCCTGACCAAGTATTGAGTGCATTTACTGAACATACATGTCAGTAGGCCAATATTTCGGATTTTAAAATAATTTTTTCAAGCTGTTGTTATAAAGTATTCTAATTTACTGAGATAATGACTTTTGGGTTTTCATTGGCTATAAGCCATGATAATCAACATTAACATAAATAAATATTCGAAAAAGATCACTCTGTTTGTAATGACTATATAATATATGAGTTTCAGTTTTTTAATGAAGAACTCAAATACATTAGCTTTTTGATGATTTTCAAATTTTGTTAGATGCACCTTTATTAGATGCATATTTATTAATGACCTTGTAGGGGGCATACAGAGTAGTATTTCAATATTTGCAGATGACACTAAACTCTGCAGGGTAATAAATACAGAGGATGACAATTTTATATTACAGGAGGATTTATGTAAACTAGAAGCTTGGGCTGATAAATGGCAAATGAGCTTTAATGGGGATAAATGTAAGGTCATGCACTTGGGTAGAACAAACAAGATGTATAATTATGTGCTTAATTGTAAAACACTGGGCAAAACTGTCACTGAAAAAGACCTGGGTGTATGGGTGGACGACAAACTCACATTTAGTGGCCAATGTCAGGCAGCTGCTGCCAAGGCAAATAAAATAATGGGATGCATTAAAAGAGGCATAGATGCCCATGAGGAGAACATAATTTTACCTCTATACAAGTCACTGGTGCGACCACACTTAGAATACTGTGTGCAGTTCTGGTCTCCGGTGTATAAGAAAGACATAGCTGAACTGGAGCGGGTGCAGAGAAGAGCGACCAAGGTTATTAGAGAACTGGGGGTGTCTGCAATACCAAGACAAGTTATTACACTTGGGGTTATTTAGTTTGGAAAAACGAAGGCTTAGGGGTGATCTTATTACAATGTATAAATATATGAGGGGACAGTACAAAGACCTTTCTAATGATCTTTTTACTCTTAGACCTGTGACGGGGACAAGGGGCATCCTCTACATCTGGAGGAAAGAAGGTTTAGCCATAATCACAGACGCAGATTCTTTACTGTAAGAGCAGTGAGACTATGGAACTCTCTGCCGTCTAATGTTGTAATGAGTGATTCCTTACTAAAATTTAAGAAGGGACTGGATGCCTTTCTTGAAAAGTATAACATTACAGGCTATATTCACTAGTTTCATAGATACTGCGTTGATCCAGGGAGCTAGTCTGATTGCCGTATGTGGAGTCGGGAAGGAATTTTTTTCCCCAATGTGAAGCTTACTGTTTTCCACTTGGGTTTTTTTTGCCTTCCTCTGGATCAACATGTTAGGACAGGTTAGGATAGGATATGGGTTGAACTAGATGGACTTAAAGTCTTCCTTCAACCTTAATAACTATGTTACCTGTTTCTATTTTATACCACTAAGTAGTTAAAAGTTCATATTTCACAGCTTTTGACTGACATCATTTCTTTTTCTAGTTCCCATCTCATAGTGTCTCATATATCCAGACATTTTGTAACTCACTAAGAGCGTCAAACTGCTTCTTTTAGAGTACAGGGTATTGAGAGAATATGGAAATGTCCTAGATGAGGAGACATCAATACATGACTCCTTAAGAGAGAGGCTTTCTTTATGTATAAACTTGGAACTTTCTATCCTGGAAGAATGGTCATGTCAAGTCATTTTTGTGCCAGTTTCTATTGGTTACACATGTGTATATAACCTCAATGTGAGCTGTCATTATCAGCTTTGAAAAAGAACGCTGGAGAGCCTTTGAAACACGTTTCTCCTGAGCACACTAAATAAATTTAGAAAAATATTTAGAGTTGAGAGTCCTCAGTGGTTGATACCTTTTAATGGCTAACTGAAAAGATGGTAACAAATTGCAAGCTTTCGAGACTACTCAGGTCTCTTCATCAGGCTGAACTAATACAAAATCTGAAGAATCACATATTTATACACAAAAACACAGAAAAAATGCAATAGGTAAGACAAGTGACGTGAAGCAGAATAGTCATTATGGCAGAGGAATGAGCATAAATATTGGAACAATTCATAGATAAGGAGAGAAAGTTTTATTACCCTCTGATTGGGGTCTGGTAATGTTTTGTGATGTTTTCACAGGGTATTTGGAGTAAATTCCTTAATTGATGTAATAGGCCATAAAACCATGTGACAGGTTCATTCCAGAAAAGAAACTACACAGACTGCGTCTCAATTCCGGACTCTATACAAACAGATACAAAACAAAACCTGACAACTCTGACAACCACTCCATTCCAGACACAAAAGCATCTAACTGTGTCATCAATCTCTCGGATTACAAACCCAACAAAGTGGAGCTTGCCGTGCTTTCTAGAGGACTCTCATTTTGTCCTACTAAGGCCCTGGATAAAACTGAACTCTGCAGTGATATGGAACATTTTTTCAGGAGACTGCGCCTGAGGGAATACTTCAATGATACAGAAGATTCAGAAAACACTCGGACTGAAGGAAAAGGGATCTCAACAACCAAGAAGAGATCAGACTGGACACCTCCTCCTGGACGCAACCCTCATTTGGATAAATATATAGACTCATTCAGATATTTGATAAAATCCACCATCATAGCCACCAACAAGAGACAAGCATCCAACATCAGTGCCCAGGAGAGAAAGGCTATACAGTCTCTGAAAACCAACAAAGAAATCATCATTAAACCTGCTGACAAGGGAGGTGCAATAGTCATGATGAACACATCAGACTATATGAAGGAAGCAAACAGACAACTTACAGACACACACTACTACAGAAAACTGGAGTCGGACCCTACACAGGACTATTACAAGGAACTAAGCAAGTTGGTATCTTGTCTGTCTGACAAATCCATAAGAGCCGATGACCTGATACCAGAGAGTCCAAGAACAGGGACATTCTACATGCTTCCCAAAATCCACAAAGCTGGGAATCCAGGGAGGCCGATTATTTCATGTGTGGACTCCCTTACTGAGCAGGTATCTGGATGGGTAGAGGGCATTCTTAAACCCCTGGTAAAGGATACACCCAGCTACATTCAGGACACAACTGACCTACTGAATAAACTAGCAGCAATAGGTCCTCTACCAGAAGGAACCATCCTGGCCACCATGGATGTGGAATCCTTGTACTCTAATATCCCACACCAGGATGGATTAAATGCCTGCAAAGACTTCATGAAAAACACAGAGAATGATGCTGATTCTGTGGTGAAACTCACAAAATTCATCCTCACCCACAATTACTTTGAATTTGACAACAAGATCTATTTACAGGAGACTGGCACAGCGATGGGAAGTAAAATGGCTCCACAGTATGCAAATCTTTTCATGGCCAAGCTTGAAAGCGACTTTCTGTCCTCATGTCCAACCAGGCCTCGGGCCTACTACCGCTACATTGATGACATTTTAATCATCTGGACGGAGTCTGAGCAACAGCTAAAGACGTTCCACGAACAGTTCAATCAATTTCATCCCACCATCAACTTAACACTTAACTACTCCAGCACTGAAATTAACTTTTTGGACACCATCATTAAACTGAAGGACAATGAAATAGAGACATCCCTGTATCAGAAGCCAATCGACCGTCCAACATACCTTAAATGGGACAGTTTCCATCCAAAACACATAAAAAACTCTATTGTCTACAGCCAAGCCATCAGATACAACCGTATATGTTCCAACCCCATGGATAGAGATGAACACCTTGGTCGCCTTAGAAAGACCTTTTTAAATCAGGGCTACCATCCAAGAACAATTGAAAACCAAATTACAAGAGCCACCAGAATATCAAGGGATCACCTGCTACATTACAAAGCTAAAGAAGAAAATAACCGGGTGCCTTTAGTGGTCACCTACAATCCAAATCTGGAGGTGCTAAGGGGAGCTGCACGGAAACTACAACCTTTACTACAAAAAGATGCCCGGTTACAATCCATATTTCCAGACCCCCCACTACTGTGTTTTAGGCAGCCCCCAAATCTAAGAAGCATCATTGTCAGAAGTTCCCTGTCCTCCCCAACAGCTGCAGGAACCTTGCCTTGCAATCAGAAGAAATGCAAAACCTGTCCATTTATAATGACCACGGACAAGATAAAGATCCCCAACTCACATCAGGACTACAAGATACCAGGTACTTTCAGCTGCATCACATCTAATGTTGTGTACCTAATTATATGTACTAAATGTCCAACTGGGGGTCTGTATGTGGGGAGACCGGGCAAAAACTGAGAACAAGGATGAATTCTCATCGCCACGCAATAAGAGAAAAAAGAATGGATCTACCTGTGGCAAAACATTTTTGCTCCCCTGATCATAGCATGTCAGATATGAAAATACTGGTACTAAGAAGCAGATTCACATCTCAAAGGCAGAGAAGAATTTGCGAATACAAATTGATGGTGACCTTTGACACTCTTAATGCTGGAATGAACCTGTCACATGGTTTTATGGCCTATTACATCAATTAAGGAATTTACTCCAAATACCCTGTGAAAACATCACAAAACATTACCAGACCCCAATCAGAGGGTAATAAAACTTTCTCTCCTTATCTATGAATTGTTCCAATATTTATGCTCATTCCTCTGCCATAATGACTATTCTGCTTCACGTCACTTGTCTTACCTATTGCATTTTTTCTGTGTTTTTGTGTATAAATATGTGATTCTTCAGATTTTGTATTAGTTCAGCCTGATGAAGAGACCTGAGTAGTCTCGAAAGCTTGCAATTTGTTACCATCTTTTCAGTTAGCCATTAAAAGGTATCAACCACTGAGGACTCTCAACTCTAAATATTTTTCTATCTACTGGCTAACACGGTACGAAGATATACATCTTTACTGTATCAAAATGGAGGATACCAGAATGTACCGCATCTTTATGGAACTAAAACCACTTCTGAAGAAACGTGCACAAATGGACAGCGATATTTTTTTCTTATCTAAATGCAAAAAGGAGAATTTAATTCCCAAAGGACTCTGGATTACAAACCCAATTCTTCACACCTACAATACCCATTATGCAAAAAACCTTTGTCACAGGACGTCTGAGAGACTTAGGAACCATCTTTTGCATGTCTGCTACAGCATAAGGAGTAACGTCCAAGGGCAATTTGAAAGCCTAAGGAAAACACTTCCAGAAACCACAGAACAAAAATTACAACAATACTACAACAAACTACGGACCTTTCTGATTCATAACAAAGAAAAGAAACTACACAGACTGCGTCTCAATTCCGGACTCTATACAAACAGATACAAAACAAAACCTGACAACTCTGACAACCACTCCATTCCAGACACAAAAGCATCTAACTGTGTCATCAATCTCTCGGATTACAAACCCAACAAAGTGGAGCTTGCCGTGCTTTCTAGAGGACTCTCATTTTGTCCTACTAAGGCCCTGGATAAAACTGAACTCTGCAGTGATATGGAACATTTTTTCAGGAGACTGCGCCTGAGGGAATACTTCAATGATACAGAAGATTCAGAAAACACTCGGACTGAAGGAAAAGGGATCTCAACAACCAAGAAGAGATCAGACTGGACACCTCCTCCTGGACGCAACCCTCATTTGGATAAATATATAGACTCATTCAGATATTTGATAAAATCCACCATCATAGCCACCAACAAGAGACAAGCATCCAACATCAGTGCCCAGGAGAGAAAGGCTATACAGTCTCTGAAAACCAACAAAGAAATCATCATTAAACCTGCTGACAAGGGAGGTGCAATAGTCATGATGAACACATCAGACTATATGAAGGAAGCAAACAGACAACTTACAGACACACACTACTACAGAAAACTGGAGTCGGACCCTACACAGGACTATTACAAGGAACTAAGCAAGTTGGTATCTTGTCTGTCTGACAAATCCATAAGAGCCGATGACCTGATACCAGAGAGTCCAAGAACAGGGACATTCTACATGCTTCCCAAAATCCACAAAGCTGGGAATCCAGGGAGGCCGATTATTTCATGTGTGGACTCCCTTACTGAGCAGGTATCTGGATGGGTAGAGGGCATTCTTAAACCCCTGGTAAAGGATACACCCAGCTACATTCAGGACACAACTGACCTACTGAATAAACTAGCAGCAATAGGTCCTCTACCAGAAGGAACCATCCTGGCCACCATGGATGTGGAATCCTTGTACTCTAATATCCCACACCAGGATGGATTAAATGCCTGCAAAGACTTCATGAAAAACACAGAGAATGATGCTGATTCTGTGGTGAAACTCACAAAATTCATCCTCACCCACAATTACTTTGAATTTGACAACAAGATCTATTTACAGGAGACTGGCACAGCGATGGGAAGTAAAATGGCTCCACAGTATGCAAATCTTTTCATGGCCAAGCTTGAAAGCGACTTTCTGTCCTCATGTCCAACCAGGCCTCGGGCCTACTACCGCTACATTGATGACATTTTAATCATCTGGACGGAGTCTGAGCAACAGCTAAAGACGTTCCACGAACAGTTCAATCAATTTCATCCCACCATCAACTTAACACTTAACTACTCCAGCACTGAAATTAACTTTTTGGACACCATCATTAAACTGAAGGACAATGAAATAGAGACATCCCTGTATCAGAAGCCAATCGACCGTCCAACATACCTTAAATGGGACAGTTTCCATCCAAAACACATAAAAAACTCTATTGTCTACAGCCAAGCCATCAGATACAACCGTATATGTTCCAACCCCATGGATAGAGATGAACACCTTGGTCGCCTTAGAAAGACCTTTTTAAATCAGGGCTACCATCCAAGAACAATTGAAAACCAAATTACAAGAGCCACCAGAATATCAAGGGATCACCTGCTACATTACAAAGCTAAAGAAGAAAATAACCGGGTGCCTTTAGTGGTCACCTACAATCCAAATCTGGAGGTGCTAAGGGGAGCTGCACGGAAACTACAACCTTTACTACAAAAAGATGCCCGGTTACAATCCATATTTCCAGACCCCCCACTACTGTGTTTTAGGCAGCCCCCAAATCTAAGAAGCATCATTGTCAGAAGTTCCCTGTCCTCCCCAACAGCTGCAGGAACCTTGCCTTGCAATCAGAAGAAATGCAAAACCTGTCCATTTATAATGACCACGGACAAGATAAAGATCCCCAACTCACATCAGGACTACAAGATACCAGGTACTTTCAGCTGCATCACATCTAATGTTGTGTACCTAATTATATGTACTAAATGTCCAACTGGGGGTCTGTATGTGGGGAGACCGGGCAAAAACTGAGAACAAGGATGAATTCTCATCGCCACGCAATAAGAGAAAAAAGAATGGATCTACCTGTGGCAAAACATTTTTGCTCCCCTGATCATAGCATGTCAGATATGAAAATACTGGTACTAAGAAGCAGATTCACATCTCAAAGGCAGAGAAGAATTTGCGAATACAAATTGATGGTGACCTTTGACACTCTTAATGCTGGAATGAACCTGTCACATGGTTTTATGGCCTATTACATCAATTAAGGAATTTACTCCAAATACCCTGTGAAAACATCACAAAACATTACCAGACCCCAATCAGAGGGTAATAAAACTTTCTCTCCTTATCTATGAATTGTTCCAATATTTATGCTCATTCCTCTGCCATAATGACTATTCTGCTTCACGTCACTTGTCTTACCTATTGCATTTTTTCTGTGTTTTTGTGTATAAATATGTGATTCTTCAGATTTTGTATTAGTTCAGCCTGATGAAGAGACCTGAGTAGTCTCGAAAGCTTGCAATTTGTTACCATCTTTTCAGTTAGCCATTAAAAGGTATCAACCACTGAGGACTCTCAACTCTAAATATTTTTCTATCTACTGGCTAACACGGTACGAAGATATACATCTTTACTGTATCAAAATGGAGGATACCAGAATGTACCGCATCTTTATGGAACTAAAACCACTTCTGAAGAAACGTGCACAAATGGACAGCGATATTTTTTTCTTATCTAAATGCAAAAAGGAGAATTTAATTCCCAAAGGACTCTGGATTACAAACCCAATTCTTCACACCTACAATACCCATTATGCAAAAAACCTTTGTCACAGGACGTCTGAGAGACTTAGGAACCATCTTTTGCATGTCTGCTACAGCATAAGGAGTAACGTCCAAGGGCAATTTGAAAGCCTAAGGAAAACACTTCCAGAAACCACAGAACAAAAATTACAACAATACTACAACAAACTACGGACCTTTCTGATTCATAACAAAGAAAAGAAACTACACAGACTGCGTCTCAATTCCGGACTCTATACAAACAGATACAAAACAAAACCTGACAACTCTGACAACCACTCCATTCCAGACACAAAAGCATCTAACTGTGTCATCAATCTCTCGGATTACAAACCCAACAAAGTGGAGCTTGCCGTGCTTTCTAGAGGACTCTCATTTTGTCCTACTAAGGCCCTGGATAAAACTGAACTCTGCAGTGATATGGAACATTTTTTCAGGAGACTGCGCCTGAGGGAATACTTCAATGATACAGAAGATTCAGAAAACACTCGGACTGAAGGAAAAGGGATCTCAACAACCAAGAAGAGATCAGACTGGACACCTCCTCCTGGACGCAACCCTCATTTGGATAAATATATAGACTCATTCAGATATTTGATAAAATCCACCATCATAGCCACCAACAAGAGACAAGCATCCAACATCAGTGCCCAGGAGAGAAAGGCTATACAGTCTCTGAAAACCAACAAAGAAATCATCATTAAACCTGCTGACAAGGGAGGTGCAATAGTCATGATGAACACATCAGACTATATGAAGGAAGCAAACAGACAACTTACAGACACACACTACTACAGAAAACTGGAGTCGGACCCTACACAGGACTATTACAAGGAACTAAGCAAGTTGGTATCTTGTCTGTCTGACAAATCCATAAGAGCCGATGACCTGATACCAGAGAGTCCAAGAACAGGGACATTCTACATGCTTCCCAAAATCCACAAAGCTGGGAATCCAGGGAGGCCGATTATTTCATGTGTGGACTCCCTTACTGAGCAGGTATCTGGATGGGTAGAGGGCATTCTTAAACCCCTGGTAAAGGATACACCCAGCTACATTCAGGACACAACTGACCTACTGAATAAACTAGCAGCAATAGGTCCTCTACCAGAAGGAACCATCCTGGCCACCATGGATGTGGAATCCTTGTACTCTAATATCCCACACCAGGATGGATTAAATGCCTGCAAAGACTTCATGAAAAACACAGAGAATGATGCTGATTCTGTGGTGAAACTCACAAAATTCATCCTCACCCACAATTACTTTGAATTTGACAACAAGATCTATTTACAGGAGACTGGCACAGCGATGGGAAGTAAAATGGCTCCACAGTATGCAAATCTTTTCATGGCCAAGCTTGAAAGCGACTTTCTGTCCTCATGTCCAACCAGGCCTCGGGCCTACTACCGCTACATTGATGACATTTTAATCATCTGGACGGAGTCTGAGCAACAGCTAAAGACGTTCCACGAACAGTTCAATCAATTTCATCCCACCATCAACTTAACACTTAACTACTCCAGCACTGAAATTAACTTTTTGGACACCATCATTAAACTGAAGGACAATGAAATAGAGACATCCCTGTATCAGAAGCCAATCGACCGTCCAACATACCTTAAATGGGACAGTTTCCATCCAAAACACATAAAAAACTCTATTGTCTACAGCCAAGCCATCAGATACAACCGTATATGTTCCAACCCCATGGATAGAGATGAACACCTTGGTCGCCTTAGAAAGACCTTTTTAAATCAGGGCTACCATCCAAGAACAATTGAAAACCAAATTACAAGAGCCACCAGAATATCAAGGGATCACCTGCTACATTACAAAGCTAAAGAAGAAAATAACCGGGTGCCTTTAGTGGTCACCTACAATCCAAATCTGGAGGTGCTAAGGGGAGCTGCACGGAAACTACAACCTTTACTACAAAAAGATGCCCGGTTACAATCCATATTTCCAGACCCCCCACTACTGTGTTTTAGGCAGCCCCCAAATCTAAGAAGCATCATTGTCAGAAGTTCCCTGTCCTCCCCAACAGCTGCAGGAACCTTGCCTTGCAATCAGAAGAAATGCAAAACCTGTCCATTTATAATGACCACGGACAAGATAAAGATCCCCAACTCACATCAGGACTACAAGATACCAGGTACTTTCAGCTGCATCACATCTAATGTTGTGTACCTAATTATATGTACTAAATGTCCAACTGGGGTCTGTATGTGGGGAGACCGGGCAAAAACTGAGAACAAGGATGAATTCTCATCGCCACGCAATAAGAGAAAAAAGAATGGATCTACCTGTGGCAAAACATTTTTGCTCCCCTGATCATAGCATGTCAGATATGAAAATACTGGTACTAAGAAGCAGATTCACATCTCAAAGGCAGAGAAGAATTTGCGAATACAAATTGATGGTGACCTTTGACACTCTTAATGCTGGAATGAACCTGTCACATGGTTTTATGGCCTATTACATCAATTAAGGAATTTACTCCAAATACCCTGTGAAAACATCACAAAACATTACCAGACCCCAATCAGAGGGTAATAAAACTTTCTCTCCTTATCTATGAATTGTTCCAATATTTATGCTCATTCCTCTGCCATAATGACTATTCTGCTTCACGTCACTTGTCTTACCTATTGCATTTTTTCTGTGTTTTTGTGTATAAATATGTGATTCTTCAGATTTTGTATTAGTTCAGCCTGATGAAGAGACCTGAGTAGTCTCGAAAGCTTGCAATTTGTTACCATCTTTTCAGTTAGCCATTAAAAGGTATCAACCACTGAGGACTCTCAACTCTAAATATTTTTCTATCTACTGGCTAACACGGTACGAAGATATACATCTTTACTGTAAATAAATTTAGGAATTTTAAGAAGCTGTAATTTTTTTTTCTTACATATTGACAAAAACATTTAACAGGTTAAGAGCCACGGGTGGAGTTGAATCCTTGTACAGTCATGGCCAAAAGTTTTGAGAATGACACAAATATTATATTTTCACATGATCTGCTGCCCTCTGGTTTTTATGTGTGTTTTGACAGATGTTTTTATCACAGACAGAAATATAATAATTGCAAACATATGAGTAACAAAAGCTTATATTGACAGTTAGAATGAGTTAATGCAGCAAGTCAATATTTGCAGTGTTGACCCTTCTTTTTCAGAACCTCTGCAATTCTCCCTGGCATGCTCTCAATCAACTTCTGGACCAAATCCTGACTGATAGCAGTCCATTCTTGCACAATCAATGCTTTCATTTTGTCAGAATTTTTAGTTTTTGTTTTTCCACCGTCTCTTGATGATTGACCACAAGTTCTCAATGGGATTAAGATCTGGGGAGTTTCCAGGCCATGGACCCAAAATCTCTATGTTTTGTTCCCTGAACCATTTAGTTATCACCTTTGCTTTATGGCAAGGTGCTCCATCATGCTGGAAAAGGCATTGTTGATCGCCAAACTGCTCTTGGAGGGTTGGGAGAAGTTGCTCTTGGAGGACATTCTGGTACCATTCTTTATTCATGGCTGTGTTTTTAGGCAAGACTGTGAGAGAGCCGATTCCCTTGGCTGAGAAGCAACCCCACACATGAATGGTTTTAGGATGCTTAACAGTTGGCATGAGACAAGACTGGTGGTAGCGCTCACCTTGTCTTCTCCGAATGAGGCGTTTTCCTGATGTCCCAAACAATCGAAAAGGGGATTCATCAGAGAAAATAACTTTACCCCAGTCCTCAGCAGTCCACTGCCGTACTTTTGCAGAATATCAGTCTGTCCATGATGTTTTTTTCTGGAGAGAAGTGGCTTCTTTACTGCCCTCCTTGAGACCAGGCCTTGCTCCAAGAGTCTCCGCCTCACAGTGCGTGCAGATGCACTCACACCTGCCTGCTGCCATTCCTGAGCAAGCTCTGCACTGCTGGTAGCCCGATTCCGCAGCTGAAACACTTTTAAGAGACGGTCCTGGCGCTTGCTGGTCTTTCTTTGGCGCCCTGGAGCCTTTTTGGCAACAATGGAACCTCTCTCCTTGAAGTTCTTGATGATGCGATAGATTGTTGACTGAGGTGCAATCTTTCTAGCTGCGATACTCTTCCCTGTTAGGCCATTTTTGTGCATTGCAATGATGACTGCACGTGTTTCTTTAGATGATAACCATGGTTAACAGAAGAGAAACAATGATGCCATGCACCAGCCTCCTTTTAAAGTGTCCAGTGGTGTCATTCTTACTTAATCATGACAGATTGATCTCCAGCCATGTCCTCATCAACACCCACACCTGTGTTAATGGAGCAATCACTGAAAAGAGGTTAGCTGGTCCTTTTAAGGCAGGGCTGCAATGATGTTGAAATGTGTTTTGGGGATAAAGTTCATTTTCTAGCCAAATATTGACTTTGCAAGTAATTGCTGTTAAGCTGATCACTCTTTATAACATTCTGGAGTATATGCAAATTGCCATTAGAAAAAGTGAAGCAGTAGACTTTGTAAAAATTAATATTTG
The DNA here is from genome assembly GCA_033576555.1 of Oophaga sylvatica. Lineage (NCBI taxonomy): Eukaryota > Metazoa > Chordata > Amphibia > Anura > Dendrobatidae > Oophaga > Oophaga sylvatica. The sequence goes on from JARQOD010000005.1 coordinate 115,884,414, forward strand.
TGTCATTCTCAAAACTTTTGGCCATGACTGTACAGCTGGTAAATGCAGAGATGCAGGCTCAATGTCTAAGTCAGCATTAATGTCAAGGAGTCAGGATATGACATACTAGTATCTCCTACATTGGTAAGGGTATATTCCCATGGTCAGTAAACGCTGTGGGTTGGATGCTGCGTATATCCGCACCGTCCAACTCGCAGTGGCCAGATGTTACAGCATAGTGGATGGGATTTCAAGAAATTCCATGCCCACTATGCGTGCACCGGCGTTCACGGATCACCTGCAGAGACGCACATGCAGCGTGTCTTTCTAGGCCACAGCATGTCTATTTATCATGATGAGACGCGAGTCTCTGCAAGATAAATATCACCAGTGCAATGAATAGGACGCGTTGATTCCACATGGTTCAATGAACACATGCCGAATCACCTGTGTTCAAAAGCTGGCAGCGCTTCGGACGCTTCGGATCATACTCACCCCTCCGCCGGCGCGGTCTCTGCAGCCCCCCTGCTTCTCCCTACGATCTCTGACTCCTTCCTGCAGCGGTCACATGGTACCGCTCATTAAAGTTATGAATATGCACATATTTATGACTTTAATGAGCGGTGTGACCGCTGTGGGAAGGAAGAGCTGCGGAGACCACCGGGAGAAGAGGAGACGCTGCAGAGAGAGATGAGCCGGCGGAGGGGTGAGTATAGCGATATTAACCTGTCCCACGGTCCACCGCTGCGCGCTGCTCTGACCTCCTCGTCCGACTCCTCTGGCTGTGAATGATCAGGCAGAGGGCGCAATGACGTCGTTAGTGCGCACCGCGCCCTCTGCCTGATCATTCACTACCGAGGACCCGGAAGCGGGAGCAGCGCAGCAGTGGAGCGGTCCGGTGACAGGTAAATATCTCAGGTGCCAGGGTCCTGAGCGAGCGGTGACACGGCACCTGTCCCCATAGCGCGCCAGTGTCACCACCTGCTCAGGACATCGGCACCTGGCCCCCAGCGACGAGAGGTGAGTATGTCATTTTTTTTTTTGCAGCAGCAGCATAAGGGACATACTATGGGGCATAATATTTGGATCATATGGGGGCCTAATCTGTGGAACATATGGGGGCATAATCTGTGGAACATATGGGGGCATAATCTGAGGAGCATATGGGGGCCTAATCTGTAGAACATATTGGGTATAATCTATGGAACATATGGAGGCCTAATCTGTGGAACATATGGGGGCATAATCTGAGGAGCATATGGGGGCATAATCTGTGGAACATATGGGGGCCTAATCTGTGGAACATATGGGGGCATAATCTGAGGAGCATATGGGGGCCTAATCTGTGGAACATATTGGGCATAATCTGTGCAGCATATGGGGGCATAATCTGTGGAACATGTGGGGCATAATCCATGAAGCATATGGGGCATAATCTGTGCAGCATATGGGGGCATAATCTGTGGAACATATGGGGCATAATCTGTGGAGCATATGGGGGCATAATCTGTGCAGCATATGGGGCATAATCTGTGGAGCATATGGGGGCCTAATCTGTGGAGCATATTGGGCATAATCTGTGCAGCATATGGGGGCATAATCTATGGAGCATATGGGGGCATAATCATTTTTCACCCTAGGCTTATACGCGAGTCAATAAGTTTTCCCAGTTTTTTGTGGCAAAATTTGGGGGGTCGGCTTATACATGAGTATATACGGTAATAAATTTGGAGGATCTGTTACCAATACTCAGCCTTGGCCAGACTCTCAGGTGTGCAAAAGGGATACCAGCATTTTCTGCTGATTTTCTGACCACTTTCTTTGCTGTGACAAACATACCGTGGGAACTTCTCACTCTTTATTAGATCCTTCTTCAACAAGCTATGCTTTGAACAAACTTACAGAAGATGTAAAAAACATACAGTGGGGAAAATAATTACTTGATACACTGCAAATTTTGCAAGCTTTTCCACATGCAACGGAGAGGTCTGTAATGTTTATCATAGGTATACTTTAACTATGAGAGGCAGAATCTTAAAAAAATACAAAAAATCACATTGTCTGATTCTTACATAACTAATTTGTATTTTATTTCATGAAATAAGTATTTGATGCACTAGAAAATCAGAACTTAATATTTGATACAGAAACCTTTGTTTGCAATTACAGAGGTCAGACATTTCCTTTAGTTCTTGACCAAGTTCGCACACTGCAGCAGGGATTTAGGCCCTTTCTTCCATAGAGATCTTTTCCAAATCATTCACGTTTCAGGGCTGTTATTGGGCACCATTGACTTTTAGCTCCCTATAAAGATTTTCTATTGGATTCAGGTCTGGAGACTGGCTAAGCCACTCCGAGACCTTGAAATGCATCATATGGAGCCACTCCTTAGTTGCCCTACCTGTGTGTTTTCGGTCATTGTCATGCTGGAAGACGCAGCCATGACCCATCTTCAAAGTACTTACTGAGGGAAGGAGGTTGTTGGCCAAATTCTCGCAAAGCATGACCCCATCCATCCTACCTTCAATACGGTGAAGTTGTCCAGTTCCCTTTGCAAAAAAAATCCCAAAGTGTGGTTTCCCCAACCATGCTTCATGGATGGGATGGTGTTTTTTGGGTTGTACTCATTGTTATTCTTCCTCCGAACACGGCGATTGGAGAACCCAAAAAGTTCTATTTTGGCCTCATCTGACCACATTACCTTCTCCCATGTCTCCCGTGGATCATCAAGATGGTCACTGTCGAACTTCAAACGGACTTGGAAATGTGCTCTAGTGAGCAGGGGGAACTTGTGTGCCCTGCAGGATTTTAATCCATGACAGTGTAGTGTGTTACTGATGGTTATTTTTGAGACTGTGGTTCTAGCTCTCTTCAGGTCATTGACCAGGTCCTCCTGAGTCCTGTGTAGTTCTGGTCTGATTCCTTAACTTTCTCAGAATTATCTTTAGCCCATAAGGCGAGATATTGTATGGAGCCCTAGAACAAGGCAAATTGACAGTCATCTTGTGTTTTATCCATTATCTAAAAATTATACCAACAGTTGTTACGTTCTAACTAAGCTGCTTGGCTATTGTCCTGTAGACCATCCCAGCCTTGTGCAAGACAACAATATTGTCCCTGGTGTCCTTAGACAGCTCTTTGTTCTTGACCATGATGGAGAGGTTGGAGTGTGATTGATTGTATGGATAGGTGTCTTTTATACAGGTGATGAGTTCAGGGAGGAGCTATTAATACAGGTAATGAATGCTGAATAGGAGGGCTTCTTAAATTAAAACTAACAGGTTTGTGGGAGCCAGAATTATTGCTGGTTGGTAGATGATCAAATACTTATTACATGCAATAACATGCAATTTAATTATTTAAAAATCATACAATGTGATTCTATGATTTTTATTTTTAGATTCTATCTCTCACAATTGAAGTTCTTTTGCCGTGGTCAATCTTATATGTATCTACGTCTCTAGTTAGAAGTATGTATGATATTCTAATCCAGGGTTTATGCTTATCTTTATTTGATCATTTTTATTCCCAATGTCATATTTTAGTAATTGTATGACATACCTGATCCCTCATCCCATGTGCATAGTCCCCGAGAAGCAGATATGGACCTTGAGCCACTGCTAAAGAAGCTCTCTTTTAGAGACATTGCATTTGTGTAAGCTAAATCTGAACACCCAAAAGAAAATTTGTTTTGCAATTCTCAGTCCTAATAAGAGATAACGGAATCCTGTTTTATAATCTCATTTCCTTTTTCTCTTTCTGCTACTACTTCAGTGTGATTACATTGTACAGACTTTGCTATTTAATTTATTCATCATTTAGGTTTGTTTGTTCATTTTTCTATAACATCAGTCATCTCAACACATGTTGCTTTTTAATTTTCTTGCTTTCTCATATGCCTATTTCTTTCCTCTAAATATTTTCTTAGCAACAAATCCAAACACAGTTGTACAGTACGTATTTTAAGATGATCGTTATTCATAATGTACCTAAATCTTTATAAATTAAATGCCACATTGGAGTGTCTTTGACAGGATTTTGAAGCCACATTTACTTATTTGGGTCATACTGTTCAGTTTTGATGCTCATTTTTTCCATAGACCTAATAACCAGGGCCGGATTTGCCATCTGGCAATTCTGACAAATGCCAGAAGGGCCTGTCTGGTTGTGGGCTGCCTTGTCTGCTACATTGTTAGCAGAATCTGTGTTCTCAAGACACTCATACTGTTAAGAGTTGTGACGGAGCAGAAAGTCGCTGACTCCGTCACTTACCCCAGTAGAAATATTGGTCGTGTAGTAAATCTTCCTTTCCAACATCCAGGGTGATATTAGTAATATATCCTATCTGGTGCTTGGGGATGGGGACAACATGGGTCTGTGTGATTTCAAATGCCAGGACTGAATTTCAGCCCCAGTCCATACCTGCTAATAACAGTTATAGTATTTCAATGGAAGAAAACTAAAAGGGTGTGTACAGACATTGTGTTTTTTGTCGAATTTTTATCTGAACTGTTTTGTCACAAGACCATGAGAATTTTCGAGTATCTGGAAAATGAATTAGATTCTTGAAGTCTCATGCACACATTGCTCTTGTTTCCTTGCAGATTTGCAGCAGATTTAAATCTCTAGCATATCACTTATTTTAGGCAATGTTCCCACATTGAGCTTTAGGTGAGTATTTTTATGTTGCAGATTTTCTGTGTCTATTAAATAAATTAGGTTATATGCGTTTTTTAATTGTATTTTTGAGTGCATTTTTTATGTAAATTCTTATTGCGTTTTTTGAAGCTGTTTTATTAATCGCTCGTTGATTTTTCAAGTTTTAAACTAAGCTGCCTTGTTTTTGATAATTCCTTTTATTTGTCTCTTACAAAATTTTATTGATATAGTCATTGTTATGTCCCATGAATGAGACATTTTGCAGACTGTCCTGTGTATTTTACATGCTGTATTGCAGTCTCTCACATTGTTTACTGTTGCTATGTGTCCCTGTGTTTGCATAGCTGAAATCCTCCCTTTACATCAAGTTTGTCCCTTCTGTCTCTCTGTCTCCCTCTTCTGGTGTGATGTCATTTCCTTCTTCTTTCTCCTGTGTTTCATTCTCCATCTTGATTTTATCAGATTCACATGTGTTTTCAGTCTGTCTGAAGAAAGTCTTTTTTACCTGCTGCTGTTTGTATGCATTCAACAAGAATTCTTAAAGAAATCAAAGTCTCTTCTGGATTCTTCATAACATGTGTGCCTGCAGCTGAGTTAAGCTATCTGCGATCGTCGCCAATTGTAAGTAGGGTGAAGAGATCCTGCATCTCACAGAGCCATAGTTACAGCCACAGGCCCCGGGGACAGAATAGTAAAAAAGACTCTTCAGATTCATCTGTAAAACCCACAGCTTCTATAAAGCTACAGAACTTCCTGCAGAGCATCCGCTCTCAACATATAAGAGTCTATACAGCTCCCCTTCTCCCTGTGCAGCAGGATGGCTGAAGGAATGACTACACGGTCTCTGCCAGACCCATTGTCAGAGGAAGAGTGCATAGACCCTGATCCACCATTTAGTGAGAAGGCTAGACGTGTCACAAAGCCAACATGGAAAATAAGGGAGAATCTAGAATCCAGTAAACATGATCTTCTCCGTGCAACAGCAGAGCTATGGCAAAAACTCTTATGCCACATAAATAGCCTATCTCAGCCTGCTTCTCTCCAACGACCACTGGAGGGAGCTCTCGCACAACTGTGTTCAGATTATCAATGTTATGCAAAAATAACAGACCAGTATATCGCAGTGTTAAAAGACTTAACCCATCAGTTACCTGCAAAGAGCTGCAAGCTTTCCAAAAACTTAACTCTGAGAGAGAAAGCATGGTGCGCGATATAAAAGCCAAAACAGAGGCAAGAATCGCACTAATAGCCGAGATGTCATCTTGCATTTCTGGCTCTGCCAGACAGTCAAAGCGACCATCTAAGTCACGCTCTTCAAAATCCTCAACCCTCAGCGAACAGCTCATAAAAGCACGTGCGGAAGCTGAGGCCACTAAAATACAAGCTGCCTTTGCTCAAAAGGAAACTGAAATGAAAACTGAGGCCACTAAAATACAAGCTGCCCTAGAGGCCACTAAAATACAAGCTGCCCTAGAGGCCATAGAGATGAAAACTGAGGCCACTAAAATACAAGCTGCCCTAGAGGTCCTAGAGAAGGAACGCCAACACGCCATAGCCATGGCAAAGTTAAAGGTCCTGGAACAAGCAATCAGTGGGAGCCAAAGAGACAGCATCAGTTTAAGTGGTTTTGATACTGAAGACCCTCTTAAGCGTACTAGAGACTATGTACAAAGCCAACACAGTGCTATCCCTGCTCCTGAAATCCTTCCTGACCACACAGATGCTCCCCTGAAACAACAGGGTTTTGATACTGAAGACCCTCTTAAGCGTACTAGAGACTATGTACAAAGCCAACACAGCGCTATCCCTGCTCCTGCAATCCTTCCTGACCACACTGATGCTCCCCTGAGGCAACAGGACACAGAGCGTTTATCCCCATCCTGCACCCAAGGTCAGTACAATTACAATACGCTGCCAATCTTGTATCCTGATCCACCTCTGTGCACCGAAATGTACCAGAAAACTTCAAATCACCAAATCTTATACTCAGAATCCTACGTACAGGCCAATATGCAGGCCAGTCACCACACTCCGGTCAATCACACAATTCCAGTCCCATGTGTAGCAGAAACTAAGCTCATTAAGCCAGTTAATGGACTGAACGCCTACGCTGCCCCATACGTACCTGCATTCTCAGGTCAAATCACAGACTGTATGAACAAAGCTATCCAGCCAGCATCGGTCCTTCCAAAATCGGAGAATGCTGATATGACTGGCCTCGCAAGGTACATGATTCGGCACGATCTAACTAAGACCGGTCTTACAGAGTTTGACGATAAACCTGAGAACTACAGGGGTTGGAAGTGTACCTTTGAAACCACGATCAGTGATCTCGGCATCACCGCCGCTGAAGAGCTAGACCTGCTAATCAGGTGGCTTGGGCCACAATCCACGGATCGGGTCAAGAGACTTAAATCTGTCTACATCAGTAATTCCATTGCTGGTCTCACTGCTGCATGGAAGAGGCTAGAAAGAAGCTATGGCAGTCCTGAGGTCATAGAAAGGGCCCTGTTCAAACGACTAGAGGATTTTCCAAAGGTATCTAATAAGGACAGTACAAGGTTCCAAGAGCTCAGCGACCTCCTGTTAGAGCTTCAGCTGGCCAAAGCAGACCCGTACCTTCCTGCCTCAGCTACCTGGACACTGCTCATGGGGTAACCCCAATAGTTTCCAAGTTGCCACCCAATATCCAAAATAAGTGGGCCATGCTTGGATCAAAATACAAAAGGGAAAACCAAGTCTCCTTCCCTCCATTTTCCTACTTCTGCGAGTTCATCGAAAATATCGCAGAGTGTAAGACCGATCCAAGTTTTTCCTATGGAGAACACAGCGACCCTGTTTCATCTACTAAACACGACAGTCCACGTCTTAACTACAGGAACCACCAAGCTCCAATGTCCATCAAGAAGACTGATGTTCTTCCGGCACCTTCAGTATCACAAGATAAGAGCGACAAAGGTGAGAAGGTTGAGAATCCTAATCGCCAGTGTCCAATTCACAAACTGCCACAACCCCTGAAGAAGTGCATTGGCTTCAGGAAGAAGCCCCTTCAAGAACGAAAGGAGCTCTTGAAGAAGTTTGGAGTATGCTTCAGGTGCTGCGCCTCTACCGAACATCTTGCTAAGGACTGTGTCATCCCCATCAAGTGTCTAGAGTGCGACAGCGAAGACCACGTACAGGCGCTCCATCCATCACAGCCTGACTCTGCGTCTTCACCTTCTCCCACCACAAGCCATGGCGGGGAGAGTACAGACCAAGTGACAAGCCATGTTGCGGTATCTTCCTCATGCACCGATGTCTGTGGAGAAGGTCTTCGAGACAAGTCCTGTGCGAAGATTTGCCTGTCATGGGTGTATCCCAAGGGCCATCCAGAGAAGGCAGTCAAGGTGTACGTTAGCCTGGATGACCAGAGCAACAAATCATTAGCCAGGTCAGAACTCTTTGACTTGTTTGATTTAAAAGGAGACGTCTATCCCTACACCTTGGGCACCTGCAGCGGCGTTTTACAAACCTCTGGAAGAAGGGCCAGTGGCCTCATAATAACTTCTCTTGAGAAAGGCGCCACGGAGATACCACTACCCACGCTTGTAGAGTGTAACCAAATACCATTCAATAGGGAAGAAATCCCAACACCAGAAGTCGCTCTTCAGCATCCTCATCTCAGAATGATAGCCAAAGAGATGCCACCCCTGGACGATAAGGCAGACATCCTAATTCTCCTCGGCAGAGACATTATACGATTGCACAAGATGCGTCAACAAATCCACGGACTACTCAATGAACCATATGCCCAGCACCTCGAGCTGGGCTGGGTCATCATTGGCAACGTCTGTAGTGACCAGACAAAGAATCAGAACGACATCTCCTCTTACAAAACCGTTATCACGTCGGATGACAACGACTTGTCCTCCCTGTCATACTCACGTCACCAATGGATAAAGGAGAAGTCAAACGACACTACGTGTCAACGGCAACCATCCGATATTTCAAGTCCGCTTTATCCTCGAGACTACAACCTCGAGATCACAGTATTCGATCCTTCAACCAAGGACAACAACTTACTACCTACAGAGGGAGACAAAGTGATCATCAGGGTCATGAGCATCAAACCCACCGAAGACAACTATAACAGCTGGGTAGCTCCCTCACCTTCTCTTCCAGCAAAGACTAAGTTGCCAAGGGATCCACAGCAAGTAACTGCTAAGTTCCCAACCTTTGATACCCATCTCCATCACAAGCCTGGTCAAACCGAAGCCGTGCTAGACTTCAGTGCTCAGAGTGAGAGCCCCTCTCTCAACAGCCTACCTCTGACCGATGGTGCCAGCGTTTTCCCCACGCAATTCAGCCTCAGCTCACTGGCGGATGTTGAACAAGACACGTTCACTTCCCAAGCATCACCCTGTAAGGAACTTGCTATCGAACGAGGAGCCTCGCCTGTTGAAAACAGCATCGACGGTCCTCTCGGGTTTAAGACACCCATCGCAGTTCTAGGCAGGGTACCACTGAGACAGCTTGCAACTCAGGATATCAACGGGAACACTATGTTACCATCTCAGAGACAGCAAAGATGGGAGACGGCGAAGAAGTCTCTAAAAGCCTTACAACAAGTCCTGCCCCGTAGTTCTGTAAAGACTCTTTCAACCGTCATCAAGAGACAAGTCTGCCTTTCCTACGACGTGTCTACGAGGACTACAGCTGCGGGAGCTTCTCCCAGCGCTTCAGAAACCGGCAAAAAGGTACATAAGCTGAGCTCTCTTTACCCTGGACATCCTTTCAGCTGGTCAGCCATCCTATCTGCTGACATACCTTTCAGGCAAATCATCTGCTGGCTCCTTCGAGCAGGAGTCACATGATCTTAGCTTCGTCTCTGAACTCAGCTCACGGCGGGGAGCCTACCGCCATATACTCCTCCAGCTGTGTTGGAACATTGTAATATTTTAACTTTCTCCAGCGGATTATTGGGTTGGCGGAAGTGTCTGCACGTTGCGGCTTCCCCAATCCGAAGATGGGTTTTCGTTTGGACTCGGACTATTCCGCTGTTGAGGACTTCATGCCTCCAACTGAACATTGGACCATGCCAATTGGACTTCAACTGTTGTTGCTATTACCATGCTTGTTTTTTCCTTTTGTCTTTCAGGTCTACAGTGACATCTCCAGTGGACATCATAAAATTATGAAATCTATAGATTTCAGACGGGGAGTGTTATGTCCCATGAATGAGACATTTTGCAGACTGTCCTGTGTATTTTACATGCTGTATTGCAGTCTCTCATATTGTTTACTGTTGCTATGTGTCCCTGTGTTTGCATAGCTGAAATCCTCCCTTTACATCAAGTTTGTCCCTTCTGTCTCTCTGTCTCCCTCTTCTGGTGTGATGTCATTTCCTTCTTCTTTCTCCTGTGTTTCATTCTCCATCTTGATTTTATCAGATTCACATGTGTTTACAGTTTGTCTGAAGAAAGTCTTTTTTACCTGCTGCTGTTTGTATGCATTCAACAAGAATTCTTAAAGAAATCAAAGTCTCTTCTGGATTCTTCATAACATGTGTGCCTGCAGCTGAGTTAAGCTATCTGCGATCGTCGCCAATTGTAAGTAGGGTGAAGAGATCCTGCATCTCACAGAGCCATTTTTACAGCCACAGGCCCCGGGGACAGAATAGTCATGTGCTGATTACATGCATTTCTTATGTGTTTCCACTGCAAAAATACCCTTAAATCTCGTGTTTTTTACTTGTGGATTATCTGTATCTAATGTAAGTCTATTGGGAAAATCTGAGTCTACCAGCAAGAGAAATTGACATGCTGCAGATTTGAAAAACGCATCGCATGTCAGTTTTACGCTAACTTGAAAAAGCACAGCGGGCAGGAGATTTCTATAAATCCCATCCACTTGCTGGAACTGGAATGCGCTGTGTTTCTGAAGCAGCAAAAATATGTAGTGTCAAAATCTCATAAAAGCTCATCGTGGGCACTGAGCGACAACCTAGCAGCAGATTTCACCCAAACTAGTGAATGAGGAAAAAGCCGCAACAAAAATGCATGTAAAAACTGAGAGAAAAATGTAGTAAAATTGCACATATTTTAAATAGCGATTTTCCTACCAACACACCAGAACATGAATTTCCTGCTGCAAATCCTGAAAGTGTGCACATATCCTTACATATATTACAAATCTATGCTGTACATCTTTGCAGTACATACAGTAGTGTTCAAAATAATAGCAGTATGTTTAAAAACATGAGTTATTAACAAAATCTTTCCACTAGTTTTTATTTCCATGCATTGAGAACATTGCACACTGTTCTCTAATTCAAAACATGAAGAGAAATGTATGTAATTTTTAACTACTTTACAGAAAATAACAAAAATGAACATTGGGCTGTTCTAAAAAATAGCAGTGTTTACATTTGTCTTTACAAGCTCACAATATGTACTTGTTTGTGGATTTAGCATTCCTGTGAATCAATAACTTAATATTTAGTTGTATACCCACAGTGTTTTAGAACTTCTTCACATCTATGTTGCATAGAGTCCACCAACTTCTGGAACCTATCAACTGTTATTCCACCCCAAGATGCTTGGACTACATCCAACAATTTTTTGGCATTTGCTGGCTCTGCCTCAAAAATGGCACAAGTGTTCTATCGGATTAAGGTTTGGAGATTTGAGCTGGCCACTCCATAAACTCAATTTTGTTGGACTGGAAGCCATTTTGCTAGTTTACTGGTGTGTTTAGGGTCATTGTTTTGTTGAAACCCCCATTGCAAGGGCATATCCTCTGCAGCGTAAGGAATTATGACCTCTTCAAGTCAAACTGGTTCATGATCCCTGGTATGTGGTAAATAGGTCCGGCACCATAGTAAGAAAAACATGCCCATATCATGATGCTTGCACCACCATGCTTCACTGTCTTCAGAGTGAACTGTGGCTTGAATGCAGAGTTTGGGGGTCATCTATCAAACTGTCTCCAGCCTTTGTACCCAAAAATAACACTTTTACTTTCATCAGTCCACAAAATGTTTCTCCATTTCTCTTTAGGCCAATTGATGTGTTATTTGGTAAATTGTATCCACATCAGTACATCAGTTTTTTAACAGTAGGACTTTACAAGGACTTATAGCCAAGAGATTAGCTTCATACAGACATATTTTAACTGTCACAGTCCTCACAGGTAACTTGAGACTGTCTTTGATCATCCTGGAGCTGATCATTGGCTGAGCCTTTTACATTCTGTCTATTCTTCCATCCATTCGAATGGTAGTCTTCCGTTTTCTTCCACATCTCTCTGGTTTGCCTTTCCATTTTAAAGCATTGGAGATCATTTTAGATGAAAAGCCTATCATTGTCTGCACTTTTTTATAAGTTTTACCCTCTCCAATCAAATGCTTAAGTAAAGTCTGCCATTCTGAGCAATGTCTCAAACAACCCATATTTCCCAGGCTTTCAAGGAGAAATGCATGTACAACATAACCTGGATAAACCCTTTAAAAGGGCCACCTAATTCACACCTGTTTCCTCACAGAATGATTGACCTCACTAATTGAACTCCACACTGCTATTATTTTCCACACACCACCTTTCACTTATTTATTCTTATACACAAAGTCAAAAAGATGCAGATCATGAATGCGGACTCTGTTGGTTTTCTTAGAATTTACTGCACTAACAGGTAAAGTATTTGACATGTGGTAATATAATTTATACCAAAAACAGTGATTAATCTGGCTAGTCATATTGGACTGCTATTATTTTGAACACCACTGTAGAGTGTATACTGTATATACTTTTGTATCCTTTACATTGCAAAGATCAATATAAACTATTCCTTTCCTTTGGAAAGATTAGTTGATGCTTGTTTCTCTGCCTTGCTATTGGACAGATTCCCACATTTATGTACACACGCTTTTGACAGCTCTTAATGTACTTGTAGAAATTGACTAAAGTTTTCATTGGCAAGTTGCTCTGCTTAGTGACTGGCTTATACTGATCCTGCTTTCCCTGTGCATTAGAGTCATTTACTGCACATTTGCACATCATTGGTCTAAAACGATATACTGGTTAACTGCTTATAAGTTCAAAATACTCTTACTGCCAAAATTAAAATATAAAATTTTGATTGAATTCAGTAGTAGATATGTATGCAGTAAGTACCTAATCTTCATCTAGTGGTACCGGGAAGGCAAAATTTGGTTATTTAAATAATTGGCGTTGTAAACCATAGAAGAAAATTTGGAGATCTGTACTACAATGGATAAAAAGGTGCACATGTTAGGGTCTGCGGAACACACCTAATAGATATAGTAGAGAGGTGCGTTCGCAGCCCGGGGTCCACCGTGCAGGCGAAGCCCACTGCTAGTAAGATGGCGAAAATAGCGAACTCTGTTATCCTGCAGAGTCGCTAAAATAAACGCCGTAGTGCGCTGTGGCAGTTAGTGCGAACTCTGCCAATCCCCTGAGCCGCTAACGGGAATGCCACAGCGCTATATGGCGATAAGTGCGAACTCACTTAGCTTCAGTGAGCCGCAAAGTAAAACACTAGGGCGCTGAACCAGCGTTATAAAGCGAACCCTGTTGCGTCACAGAGCCGCTGAGAAAAGACTGTGTCCTGTTAGACTCACAGGAATACACAGATAACTGCTGTGCGGATAGCAGTGCGTGATCATGCAGACAGCAAATCAATCAAGCAATCTCCCCACTGGAGAAGCCGGTATTGTAGGGGCTTATTTCAGCCAAGCCCTAACCACGTGCACCCAAATCTCCTCACCGAGGTGCCGGTATTCTAGGGGCTTATTTCAGCCGAGCCCTAACCACATGCGTACATGATCACACTGGCGCAAAGTACATAATGCAATTGATACTAGCGCATGGCGGCCCAGCCATGCCATCCTTTTATAGTAACAGCTACAGGACCTGCCAGAAAAAGGACCAATGAGAAACTGTTCCAAAACACATGTAGTTTCAGGACCTTCCTGGTGGACCAATAAGAGCTTCTGCAGTACCTGAATATGTGACCCCTGATCTCCAATGAGAGATCTTACCCTGGGCATGCTCAGAGGGGGAAACGCAGGACTTCGTCCCAAAGATGTCTGATCCAGCACTGGCTATAATAGAAGATCCAGAGGGGCAGCAGCAAGTCTCTGCACAGTATTGGAATGGGCAAGACGCTGGGACCGACGTCTCTGCTGAGCAGGCTCCACTGCGGATGGAGATGAATGGGGGACCGCAGTGGGACTGGTTCAAGACTCCCCTTGTGCAGCAGCGGAACTCGAACCCTAACAGCACATATATATTTTCATTATTTATCAGCTAATTTTGAACCTCTTGGTGATTATTGTATATTTGCAACACATAGTCATCTATTATCAGGTGGCACTGCACAATGTTGTCCATGTAATGCTGCACAGTTATACAAAAGAGTGGGATCCTGAGTTCAAATTCAATCAAAGATTATTTGAACCAATGCTATATCCAACTTCTGCAAACACTCCACTGTCTCGAATTGATAGGGACTGATGTGATTGGAGTGAATTTTACTACACTGTTAATTCCCTGTAGAAATGGAGTCTGTTAATTATTTATAGATATGGATGCAGGTACAAAATGAGAGGTTGTAGACAAGATGCATAAGATCTTTATAAAGTTTCAGAAAGTCATTGCGACACAACTGAGTACGTTACCAGAGGAAGTCAAACCCTGGCTCTGTAGAAACATTACTCAACTCAGGTGTAACTTTAAAAGTAGTTTAAAATTTCAACAATCAACGCTCTCAGTCTGGCTCAACACATGTGGGGGCACAAGGGTAATGGATAGAAATGAGTAGATCTGGCGAGATTAGAATTAGCAAAATTGTGAAAATTTCACTGTGAAATTTGATACAAAGCAAAGTTATTCTCTGGGAATTGAATGTTCCCTATTATGCTCTGGGGTCTCTACAGATGCAAGAAAGCAATAAATGTAGCATGTAGAAAAATAAAATAAAAAATAATACTCACCTCACCTCTCACTTGTCTTGGCACCCATCTGTAGTTTGAAGAATATTTTTTTTTCTAAAATTCAAGTAGATTTTAATTCCACTCATAAATTTGTACATCTCTGATAATGGGAGAATTCGGCTGTAGCTATAAATTAGGTTGTCACAATAGGTGGCAAAGGTTGTCTGCAGTATCCCGTGGATGGCTGCATCCACTCAGTATCTTCACTAAGCAGCCACTCAACAACCTTTGAAGACTTCCGCCTCGGCTTTGTTCAGTGGCTTTTTGTCACTTCCATGTATCTGTGTGGCTCATATTACTGTTCATCTGGGTTATTATTGCACATTTCACTAATCTGTGTTGGAAACCCATAAACCTTTATATCAGGAGGGCACAAGGCAACTACTCCACTCTTCGCATCTACTGAGTTATCAAAGTTAACATTAAAGGATCTGGACAACTTTGATGTATTTTCTTTTAAAGAAGCACTTTCATCAAAATTTGTATCTTCTTGGTATATTGCAATCATCATATCATATGGCACTGTGTACTTACAATTGCTCATTTTGCATCCCAGTTAATTCTTCCCTTTTCTATTAGGTCTCTGACATCACGTAATTAAAAACTGACTAGCTGAATCCTTCTTAGCTATATGTAGAAACACGAGGTCAATTTTTACAGTATGACTCATAACACATTGAAAAAGTCCCTGGGGAGGGAGCAGCTGGGTCAGGAGTTGAGTAAGTGGATAATAAATGCAGGGACAAGGGTCTACCTATTTCAACATAGAGCAGAGAAAACAAACAAGAATTAGCTGGGTAAAAAGGCAAAGGTGCAATTGTGTATCCTCACCCATCCCTGTAGACTGTGAGCCCTCGCGGGCAGGGTCCTCTCTCCTTCTGTACTTGTATATCCCTTGTCTTACACATGTCTGTTGTACTTGTCTAGATTTCCCCTTTTCACATGTAAAGCGCCATGGAATAAATGGCGCTATATAAATGAATAATAATAATAATTGTAAGTACACAGTGCAATATAATAGGATGATTGTAATATATTAAGAGGATAACATTTTGATGGTAGTGCTTCTGTAAACTTAATGCATTTATTTTTTTATAAATCATTTGTGCAATTTGCACTCTTTGCCTTATATCATCATATAGAGTATATCGTATTTTATTTGCTGCATTCCTTATTACTGGCTGCAGAATGAATTATCTGAAAATGCTCTGGTGTGCTTGTTTATAATGCTCTAGATTCCTTCTTCTGATTTTCTCTCAGCTAAATAATAATACCGATGTTCAGCTCAACAATACCTAAATATACACTACATGGATTGGATGGCATGTTATGGCTCCAGGTTGCATAATCACAATTAAATCAATTACATATGGGCTATTTTGATCTGGGCACATAAATTAGTTACTAGATGGACATACTTAGAAAACACAAAATAATAGATCAAATGTCACAAACGAATGACTATGGTAATTGACTTTTTTGCCGTTAATGTAACATGACAATTTAACAGGGTAAGCATTTGGAATCCGCAGATTAGTTAATGGGCATTTTACAGAATTACAATATTTTCTTTTCCCAAAGGTATCCTCTCTCCAGCTACACATGCTGTCATATACAGATTGCCATCACAAACAATCCAGATCACAAGAATACTGCTGCCAGATTCAATTAGTTACAGAAATCCGCTTGTCTAGGCTGTTTGTCCATGATATGCCGTTTTTTTCCTACACAAAATTCTATGGCATATGCCTCTTTTTTGCTGTTCTAGTTAAACAACTCTACCTTGAAATTCTCCAAGTTAATGTTTAGGTAAAACATGATTTATATGTCATGAACACCATAAGCAAAGTGATTTTTCTATTAATGCATTTTTCATGAATATTGGCCATAAGAGAGATTGTAAAGAAATGCATCCAGCTTATATACCAACATTAAAAGCATTTTTACTACGTTTTCAAATGGATGTCAGAAATTTTAAATGAACTGTGTGAATTTAATAACATGTGATCAGGCATTGCCGAGTTGTCAGCTTCTAAATCACTAATAACAACTACTTATTCATCTGAATGGACTTTAAATGTTATACTATATTATGGGAATTAAACTTGATTTGCCTATTATCTTAAATCATAGGCATTAGTAATTTTGCACTGAAAGTGCATGCACAAAGAAATCAAAACTAGAAAGATACTGTGCTTATACACATAGGAGGAGAGACTTTTTTTACCAAATAAAGGTTATTTTTAAAATAAAGAAAAATCATCCTGTTTTCCTATTTTACGCTCTTTAGCATGACAATCAACATCTTCATCATTATCATCAGTTAGAATAGCATTTTTCAGCTGTATTTGTAAAACTTCTGACTTAATGCTTGATGTATATAGCACCATTGAGCCTCAAACATAGCAAAACAGTATTTTAGGAATCTGTTTGCCCTTTGGAAATCGTTATTATATTTCCAAATGTATTAAGATTGTACTGTCCTTTGTTTTCCTATACAGAGGCATCCCACATGTGCTTTCAACTTATTATTAAAAGCTTGCTGAAAACATGTTGCCTCATACCAATATCATGGCATATCTTGATGTCTTCTGTTGGTGGTATATATTTGGAACCCTAAACGCATCAGGGTCTGTGGTGGAGGCCGATGTGGTGACTATGTCTGTAATAATTCTCTTGGGTATGCCTCATTATGATGTATCTTTATTTTTTCACTATTGATTTTTTCTTTGTGCATTATAGTGCAACACATGTCTATATATCTGACTTTCAGAATTGCATTGTAAATAACTTTGCGGATATATATAAGTGTCTATACATACAGTGCCTTGCGAAAGTATTTCGCTCCCTGTAACTTTTCAAATCTACAATGAAATGGCTCACAAATAAATGTATCCATCTATTAGAATGGCCAAGTCAAAGTCCAGACCTGAATCCAATCGAGAATCTGTGGAAAGATCTGAAAACTGCTGTTCACAAACGATCTTCATCCAACCTCACTGAGCTCGAGCTGTTTGCCAAGGAAGAATGGGCAAGAATTTCAGTCTCTTGATGTACAAAACTGATATAGACATACCCCAAGCGACTTGCAGCTGTAACGCAGCAAAAGTTGGCGCAACAAAGTATTAAGTTAAAGGGGCCGAATAATATTGCACGTCCCACTTTTCAGTTTTTCTATTTCCACAAAAATTTAAAATAACCAATAAATTTTGTTCAACTTAACAATTGTGTCCCACTTGTTGTTGATTCTTCACCAAAAATTTGCATTTGGTATCTTTATGTTTGAAGCATGATATGTGGGAAAAGGTTGAAAAGTTCAAGGGAGCCAAATACTTTTGCAAGACACCGTACCTGTTATCATTACTCTTTGGTAGTTTTCAGCCATCTGATAGCTACCCTTTGGATTTTAACTTTATTTTCATTATTTTGTGTTGCTCATTGGCCTCCTCTTGCTTTCATTGTTCCTTGTTTTTACTAGTAACTTTTAAATTCTATTTTTATTGTGTAGTAGTCTCAATAAAATATCTATTGTGTATATATGCACTGGTTAAACTGGAGCAAAACATATATGATATTCTATTATATATATATATATATATATATATATATATATATATATATATATATATATTTATATATATATATATATATATATTGTATATTTAAATTATAAATATTGGATTCTAGTCTCTGATTCATCACCATTAGTCTAATAAGGGGTTTTTGGAATCGGACGTACCTAAAGTAAGATTTCTGGCATAAAGTATGCCCCAGTTCATCATCAATTAAATGAGCTGTGGCATCACGCTTCTCATTCACCTTCCAGCCCGCCCATTTTGGTGGAGCTTAAGTGAAAATATGAAAAGTAGCAAAACTTATGCTCAGCTATGCATTGTAAAAAATATGCGACTTCTCCAAGGAATTTACAATATAATTATTGCGTAATCACTTTGATGAATTAAGGGCTTTATTGATTATTTCTTCAAAAAAGACACAGATCTAATGTGAACTGAGCGAAAAGACTCACAGGACCCTGGTTCGGCAGCCACATCAGTAGTTTATGGCCACCAAATCAGAATATTTTCAATTTCATAAAATCTGAAGAATCTCTGGCACCGCTTGTCATAGGCACAACAGTGTCTAGTAATCAGAGGCGCGGAAATGCTGGTAGTAGTAAATAGGCAGTGGAGACTGGTTTCTTCAAATCCTTTTGCTAGTTTCTATTGACTAACAGCAAGCATAAATGTTGCAAATTTCTAAGAAATTAATCCAAAATACAGGGTGGACCATTTATATGGATACACCTAAATAAAATAGGAATGGTTGGTGATATCAACTTTCTCTTTGTGGCACATTAGTATATAGGAGGGGGAAAACTTTTCAAGATGGATGATGACCATGGTGGCCATTTTGAAGTCATCCATTTTGGATCCAACTTTATTTTATCCAATGGGAAGAGGGTCATGTGACACATCAAACTTATTGAGAATTTCACAAGAAAAACAATGCTACACCGCAGAAGAAATGCTAGCACATGTTTCCAGTATCCATTGTTTCAGATGCTGCACATCTTGTAACTTCACAGCATAAACAATTGCCTTCAGATACGAGATGTGCAGCATCTGAAACAACGGATACTGGAAGCCTGTGCTAGCATTTCTTCTGTGGTGTTGCTATCAGAGTGTCAAGAGTGGGAGAAGAGGGTTGCATTGACAATCCAAGACAATGGGCAGCACTTTGAACACATTTTATAATTGGTCATAAACTTGTAAATAACTCATGAAAGAATAAAGTTACATTAAAACCAAGCACACCATTGTTTTTCTTGTCAAATTTTCATTAAGGTTGATGTGTCACATGACCCTCTTCCCATTGAAAAAAATAAAGTTGGATCCAAAATGGCTGACATCAAATGGCCGCCATGGTCACCACACTTCTTGAAATGTTTTCCCCCTCCCATATATTAATGTGCCACAAACACGAAGTTGATATCACCAACCATTCCCATTTTATTTTGGTGTATCCATATAAATGGCCCATCCTGTATATTTGATAAATGGAACATTCAAGAGAATCGACATAAATTTGTATGAAACTATATAACTCTATGCTTTTTGACATTTTCTCATGAATCTTTATGGTATGTCATATTATGCCAGTCTGGACTCCACTGTACAGCCTAAATGTACAATCATTCTGTGATTCTATATCTGTTACATCTTTTCAAAGTTTTAGCTAGACAATTCACTATAAGCCATGAGTAATGTTTAAATTGGAATTCTTCCAAAATTATAATGAGTTAATCTATTCTATCTATCCAGCAATTTTGGGACAGCATAAAATATTCTTTGAGCAGTACAGCTAAAAGCACATTGCAAAAGGTATTTAAATGGTAAAAATATAATATAAGTTTAACAATAATATAATAATTGATTAAATATGATCACCTTCTATTTCGCTCTGTCATTGAAGAGAGATATGCTCTGAAGTTCAACATGATCATCGGAACCAGTTGTTATGATAACCATGGAAGCTCATTTGTAAGCTGACCTGCTAAATTTTTTCACTGTTTATGTGGGAACTTTTTATTTATTTAGATACTAGATGGAGGCCTGATGCTATCGCATCGTGAGGGCGGTAATGTCACAATGGGGGCAGGCTTTGCAGCATTGAAAATCTCACCACCATTGTGCCACCCACCTATCCACTCTCTCTTTCCCCATGTGCAGAATTCTCCCGTCTGTGCTCTCTACTTTGACCTGTCTACCCCATGTGCTATTCCCCTTGTCTGCTGTCTCTCTCCTTCCTGTGCTGTGTTTTCCCTCATGTGCTGTCCCATTTGAGCTGTGTCCCCCTGTGCTCTGTCTCTCTCATCCCTGTGCGCTTTCTCTCTCCCTCCATCTGCTGTCTTCTCCTCTCCTGTGATCTCTTCTTCGACCTGTGTACCACATGTGCTATATCAGAGGAAGGGGAGGAAGGAAAAGACAATAATGACATTACGGCAGGAGATTGCAGAGGATACATTTTGTGAGGTAAAATATTTTTTAAAAACAATCAGTGAAATATTTTACCTCACAAAATGAATCCTCTGTGATCCCCTGCTGTAATGTCAGTATTGTCTTTTGCTACCTCCCCTGCCCTGGAGATGTGGTATGTATTAGAATCTATTCAGTTTGATCATCCGCCATCTTGCTGTGGTTTCTGGCTGCAGATCTTTTTCCCCTGGTGTTGGGCTTGTTGTTGGTCAAGTGATTGTATCACCCTTTATTACCCAGAACCTGCCTCCCAGTCCTTGCTGGACATCACTGTTAATCTGATTAAGTTCTGGCTAGGAGCCTTGTTAGCTTTGTGATATACTTTGTGCAGTTCTGGAACTCTAGCTCTGCTTGCTTAGTCTTTTTGTTTTTTCCTTCTGTTTCTGCAGCTTCCTTTATTTCACTGCTAGGAGGTTACCAGTGTTTTATTCCCAGTCCCTAGTTCTTTCAGGGATCCCCTTCCCCCACCTTCAGGTCTTCGCTTGAGTCTAGACTAGGATCGTCGGTGGGTCTATTCACAAGGAATAAGTCGCCCGCTCTATCACAGGGATCGAGTCTAGTCCTAGTGCAGTGTCAGATTCCCCTCGCTCGACTCCTGAGTTTCAGACCCATAACAGTATGTCCAGCCAGCACATATAAAAAAAAAGGAAAAGGATATTTTTTTTTTCTCTCCCGGAGTCCTTCAATATGAACAGCGTCCAAGAACTTACTCAACACTTGCAAGGGTTAACTTTGAAGGTAGCCAGCCTGCAACAGCACGTGAGTAATTGTCCTGGAGTACGCTGTGAAGAGCCTAAGGTAGGATACCTGAGTTTTTTTCTGGTAAATGGCAGGAATTTTTTACGTTTAAAAATGCATGTTTACTATTTTTTCGGCTTACACCTGGATCCTCAGGGAGTAGTGTTGAGCGATACGATAATGCAAATATCGGCTATCGGCCGATATTAGCTCTATCGGCCTTTCGATAATTAGTTTCGATATTTTCGTCATATCGGATACCGGAATCGGATTTGTCACTGTCACTGTCAGTGTCCGTCGTCGGGTCTGTTTACTGTCAGTGTCCGTCGGTCGGGTCTGTCAGGAGTCAGCGGCACTTACCTGGCAGAAGATCTCCGGCGGTCACATCCCGGACTGCTTAATGGCCGCCATCTTCTTCTCCCCGGCGGTCACATGCAGTTTCTCGCGATAACTGCAGTGACTGCTGGGTAATCCCGGCCGTAAAGCAGTCAGTCCGATGACGTCACCGCCGGGGAAGCAGGTAATCAGCTGTGCTGCGTTGAGATGACAGGCTCTGCCTGTCATTGTGATGTAGCAGAGCTGGATCGTCGTGGGACAATCGTTACTATGGACTGCGTCGGACAGGTGGTATACTGTTGGTTTGTTTTTTTTCTTTTTTTACAGGAGATCGATGGCGTCGCAGGAATGAGAGTACAATAAAAGAAATGAAAACTGTGTTGTCTCTTTTATTTCATTAAAATACTTTTTTCTTGCTTTGTCTTTTTTGCTTAATAACTTGGATTAAAATGGATTGGTGTTCTTATTGACGCCTCTTCATTATTTACCTGCTTATTGCACCGTGCAAATAATGGTGACAATTAAACCTTAATTACACCGTTGCACCGCTCAGGCAATGTACAGCCGGTAAAGTGCCTCAATTGCACTTTTTGATGCGCCAAATGTGGGGCATCTGTAGCCTGGATTCAGGCTGTTGAGGCCAAATCATGGGCCTTGACGTCTTAATCCAGGCTGCAGCATTAGCATTTACTTGCGGTTAACAAAATAGGGGGACCCACGCCGTTTATTTTCGAGGGACCCATTTTTGTACCAGCAGCTAAGCAGACTGCTGTGTCCTGGTATTATCAGGCTTGCAGGCCAAAATCATGGACCTTGACAGTCTAAAATCAGCTCGCTTCATTGGCTGTTAACAAAATAGGGGGACCCCACGCCATTTTTTTCGAGGGATCCCTATTTTTGTTAACAGCCAAGCTAAGCAGACTGCTGTGCCTGGTATTATCAGGCTGGCAAGGTCCATGGATTTGGTCCTTACAGCCTGAAAACCAGGCCTCAGCGGTCTGCTTCATCTGGCTGGTTAACAAAAATAGGGGGGACCCCACGCCATTTTTTTTTCAAAGGTAACCCCTATTTTTGTTAACCAGTTCCCTCTGACGTCACTGATTGTGTCCCTGGCTGACCTGAAGTGAAAGTGGAAAGCAATCAATTAAGCTTTCCACTTCCTCTCCTGTCAGCCAGGAGAGGAACTCATTCATTTGGGGGTTTACTGTGAGGCTGCAGCATTAGCTGCGGTCCCTGCAGTAAACATTAACCCTTTCTGAAGGATTACACCGTGGGACCTGACTGTGCATCGGATTGGTAAGAATAATTTTGCTTTATTATTTTATTTTTATTACAGGAAATGGTTTTAGCAGGAAAATAAAATATGGTCAAAAACTGTGTGATTATTTCATTAAACTTCTTTTTTATTAAAGTTGTGTGTTTGATTTTTCTTTCATACAATAGGATTAATAATTGATAGTTGTCTAATTGACAGCTCTCAATTATTAACCTGGCTTAAAGTGACCTTTCAATTGCAAGGTCATTTTAACCCCTTATTAACCCATTCGCCACCGCTACAGGGCAATGGGAATAGACGGGCAAAGTGCCAGAAAGGGCAAATCTAATTAGAGATTTGCCCTTTCTGGGGTGTCTGGGGACAGATGTTAGTAGCCGGGGGGGCCAAAAATAATGGTCCCTCTCTGGGCTATTATTATCTGCCCCCACTCACTGGCTTTGTCTGTCTGGTTGCGAAAATAGGGCGGGAGCCCACGCATTTTTTTTCAGCAATTTTACACCTCATATATATATATATACATGTCATTAAATTTGTGACACATATATATATATTTATATTTATAGTTCATACACTTCTACATAGTATAATAGCCGCTAATTCAATTGCCGGCTTTTGTGAAAATGCAGAACCCGACATGAAATGACACTTGGTTTACATAGAGTTAACCATGTCTTTTCATGTAGTTTGATATCTGATTTGCACAAACAATTACATGAGTGTAAGTGTGCAAAATTTCACACCTGTAGGGGTTAATTAAAGGTGTAAATTCGTAGCAAAAAAGTCCGTTTTTTTTACAACGAATTTACACCTTTAATTAACCCCTACAGGTGTGAAATTTTGCACACATAGACTGATGTAATTGTTTGTGCAAATCAGATTGCAAACGACATGAAAAGACATGGTTAACCCTATGTACACCAAGTGTCATTTCATGTCGGGTGCTTCTGTCTTTTCACAGAAGCCGGCTTTACCCGGCAATTGAATCAGAGGATATTTTACTATGTAGAAGTGTATAAACTATACATATATGTATATATATATATATATGTCACAATGACATGTATATATATATATATATGTATTCTATGTGTGTATATTTAGTGTTTACAAGGAAATAAAGGTTTTTTTTAGTTTCGATATTTTGTTCCCATAGACTTACATTGGACTTCCGGTATCGGAATCGGATATCGCGATATTTAGTGATATCGGCGATACAATTTCGATACAATATTTTTAGATATCGAGCAATATCGCTCAACACTATCAGGGAGTGAATCACAACGTGTGGGGATTATTATGTCTTTTTTGCGAAGTGATCCCCAAATCTAGGCATTTTCGTTACCACCTAATGATCCTTGTTTGATGTCAGTAGAAGCATTTTTACTGCTATGGGGTTGTTATATGATGATCGAGTTACCACAGCTGAGGCAGAGCTCAGACAGCTTAAACAGGATTCTGGTGATGCTGAGAGGTATTGCACCCTGGTCAGACGATGGTCCGCAGAGGTCAGGTGGAATGACCCAGCGCTCAAGAGTCAGTTTTTAGCAGGTTTGAGTGAAAGGGTTAAAATTTGCTCATTGCTTATCCTGCACCTGATACTTTGGAATTTGCTATGCAGTTAGTTATCTGTGTGGATAGAAGATTGAGAGACAGACAGAATAATGAGTAGCCTCTTAAAATGCTGGACCCAGTCTCTCAAGATAGCCCCGTCGACAGCGGGGAGCCAATGCAACTTGGGTGATGTCCTCTCGTTCTCAGGAGAGGAGAGGAGACTCTCTAAGGGGCTATGCTTGTATTGTGGTAAGGCTGACCATTTGATTAAGCAATGCGAGGTTCGCATAAAGAAAGAAAAGAAAAAAAAGGTCAGTAGGAGCAACACTCCCGTTCGTATTGCATTTTTACGGTCTGCAGGAGTTTTCTTTTCTGGTAATTCCACCTATCGTGGTCATTCCATTGATTTTCAGGTCATGGTGGATTGTGGTTCTGCACTGAATTTGATTGATCTACAATTTCTAGACAAATATAAATTTGATTCTGAACCATTGTCGTCTTCTTACCCTGTTGTGGCGATTGATAAAACTCCCCTGGAGCATGGGTGCATGTCTCGAAAGGTCACTGGGTTCCCGCTTATTGTCATTATGGAACATCAGGAATACATTGACTTGTTTGTACTGGATAAATTGCCTGTCCCAGTCATCCTGGGTTTACCCTGGTTAAAAATGCACAATCCTTTGCTGGACTGGTCATCTGGTATTATAAGTTCCTGAGGTCAGGGGTGTTATGGTAAATGTTGTAATGTTCACATTGCTGCTGTTAAGAAAGAGCTACCTGAAGCCATTCAGGATTTCTGGAAGGTATTTTCAGAAGTTGAATAGCAAGTTCTACCACCCCATAGAGATTACGTTTGCACTATTGAGTTCGTCCCAGGTGCTACACTCCCTAAAAGTAGTTTATTTAATCTGACGATTCCAGAGAGGGAGGCCTTAAAGGAATGCCTACAGACTAGTTTGGCTGCAAGTCATATAAGACATTCTAAGTCTCCTGTGGCTGTAGGATTTTTTTTTGTCAAAAAGAAGGATAGGGTCCTTAGACCGTGTCTGGATTTTCGAGAGAATAATAAGATTACTGTGCGCAATCCTTACCCATTGGCGTTAATTCCCAATCTGTTTAACCAACTGACCGGAGCTAAGTGGTTCTCTAAAATTGACCTTCATTGGGCATACAATTTGCTGCGGGTAAAGGAGGGCGATGAATGGAAGACAGCCTTTAATACTCCGGAGGGTCATTTTGAGTGTCTGGTGAGGCGTTTTGGCCTTACTAATGCACCTGCATTTTTTCAAAATGTCATTAATGACATTTTGAGGCCATTGATCGGTAGGAGTGCTATTGTTTATTTGGACAATATTCACCTGATCTGGAGCGCATTTACAGAGAGTCCGCAAAGTTCTTCAGATTTTGAGCAAAAACAACCTCTTTGCTAAATTGGAGAAGTGCGAGTTTGTCGTACAGAAAATGAGTTTTTTGTGGTACTTGGTCTCCAGTGATGGGTTTGAGATGGACCCGGTGAAGGTTCAGTCAGTACTGGGTTTGCCTAGGCCTCAATGTTTAAAATCTGTCCAAAGATTTTTAGGGTTTGCCAATTATTATAGAAAATTCATAAAGAATTTTTCTGTTATCGCTAAACCCATAACTGATCTCACCAAGAAGGGTCCTAATACTGTCCAATGGTCCACTGAGGCAGTGGAGGCTCTTGAGCATCTCAAGGAGAGGTTTAGCTCTGCTCCTGCTTTGATCAAGATAGGTGAGACCAAGCCGTTTCTGGTAGATGTTGATGCCTTATCAGTAGGGGTGGGGCAGTTCTGTCCCAGGACGGAGAGGATAGGGTGCATCACTACGCTTTCTTTCCTAAAAAATTTTTGGAGACTGAGCTCAACTATAATGTTGGGAACCAAGAGTTACTGGCTATTAAGCTCGCGTTTGAGCATTGGCGAAATTTTTTGGAGGGGGCTAGACATCCGATACATGTTTTTACTGATCATAAAAATCTGATTTATCTGGATGCTGCTAAATGCTTGAATGCACGTCCAGCCAGGTAGGCATTGTTTTTTGCCTGGTTCCATTTCTCCGTAACATATATCCCTGGCACAAAGAATGTTAAAGCGGATGCTTTGTGTTAGGGTCTGCGAACGCACCAAGTAAATATAAATAATTTGTGTGTTCGCAGCCCGGGGTCCACGTGCAGGCAAAGCCTGCTGCTAGTAAGATGGCGGTATAAGCGAACTCTGTTACTTCACAGAGTCGCAAACATAGATGCTGTGGAACTATATGGTGGCATAAGCGAACTCTGTTACACCACAGAGTCGCTGAGGTAGAGACGCAGAGACAGAGACTGTGTCCTGTTAACACCACAGGGGTACACAGATAACTGCTGTGCGGATAGCAGTCCGTGGTCATACAGTCAGCAACGCAAACAAGCAACTCCTCACCGGAGTAGCCGTTATTCTAGAGGCTATTTTAGCAATGCCCTGAACACGTGCATACAAATCTCCTCACCGGAGGTGCCGGTATTCTAGGGGCTTAATTTAGCCGGGCCCTAACCACATGCATGCATGATCACACTGGCGCAAAGCACATAACACAATTGATACTAGCGCATGGCCGAGCGGTCATGCGCACCTTTTATAGTAGCAGCTATAGGACCTTTCAGAAAAGGACCAATGAGAAACTGTTCCAAAACACAAGCAGTTTCAGGACCTTCCTGGTGGACCAATGGGAGTCGCTGCTGTAACCGAGCATGTGACCCCGATCTCCAATGGGAGATC
This sequence comes from Oophaga sylvatica, assembly GCA_033576555.1. Classification (NCBI taxonomy): domain Eukaryota; kingdom Metazoa; phylum Chordata; class Amphibia; order Anura; family Dendrobatidae; genus Oophaga; species Oophaga sylvatica. The sequence goes on from JARQOD010000005.1 coordinate 115,911,750, forward strand.
TTGCTCTTGGCATGCTCAGATGGAGAAACGCAGGACTTAGTCCCAAGACTGCCTGCTCCAGCACTGGTTATAATAGAGGAACCAGAAGAGGCAGTAACAGCCTCTGCACAGTATTAGACTGAGCGAGACGCTGGGACCGATGTCTCCACTGAGCAGGCTCCACTGCTGCCGTGAATGGATGGGGGACCGCAGCGGGACTGGTTCGAGATTCCCCTTGTTCAGCAGCGGGAACTCGATCCCTAACACTTTGTCTCGTATTTTCTGTCCAGCTGTTAATACTGAGAAGGAGGAATGTATCTTGCAGAGAGGGGTGGTGGTGGCAGCATTGGGTTCTGAGTTGGAGAATAACATCCTAGAAACCCAGAATTCTGCACCAACAAACACTCCGTATGGTAAATTATTTGTGTCCAAAGCCTTGAGGAGAGCTTTGTTTGCTGAATGTCATGAGTCTCTGTTGGCGGGTCATCCAGGGATTTCGGAAACTGTAAAGTCAATCAGTCGAAGTTTCTGGTGGCCACGGTGGCATAGAGAAATCATCAAGTGGTTGCGTCAGTGTACGGTGTGCGCTAGGTCGAAGGCCTCTCATGCCCCGGCTGCAGGATTTCTGTGCCCTTTGGAGGTTCCTAGCTTGCCATGGACGTATCTCTCTATGGATTTTATCACTGATCTGCCAGTTTCTGAAGGTTTTTTGGTCATCTGGATTGTTGTAGATCGGTTTAGTAAGATGTGTCATCTGGTCCCGTTCAATAAATTGCCCTGCGCCAAGACTCTAGCTAAGGCATTTGTGAAAGAGATTGTCAGTCTCCATGGTGTTCCCACGGACATTGTTTCCGACAGAGGTCCACAGTTTGTGGCTCGATTCTGGCGTGCTTTTTGTGACAGATTAAAGGTTCATTTGTCATTTTCATCACGTTATCATTTAGAGTCCAATGGACAGACCGAAAGGAAGAACCAGGACATTGAGCAGTTTTTGAGATGTTTTGTAGCAGACAATCAGGAGATGTGGTCGGAATATCTACCACTAGCCAAGTTTGCTCTTAATAATCATACGTCTGCCTCCTTTTTTATGCTGTACAGAGAGGCATCCATCTTTCAGTCCATTTTCAAAGATTGGGGTGGCTGTGCCTGAGGAGGAGAGTCTTTCTGGAAGTTTGGAAAGGTTTTGGACCAATGTAACGCCATAATTTGAAAGAGGCGAATAGGAGGTCTAAGAAATATTTTGACAGGAAAAGAAGGGAGGCATTGTTCGCAGTTGGGGACGGTCTGGTTGTCCTCTAGAAATCTGCGTTTTAAGATCCCTTGTAAAAAACTGGGGCCTAAATTTGCAGGACCCTTCAAAGTGATTCAGGTTGTCAACTCTGCAGCTGTGAGATTAGACATACCCTCATCCTGGAGAATTAATTCAGCTTTTCATGCATCTTTACTGAAGAAAGTTGACACGCCAGATAAGGAGGAGTTGCCGACTGTTCCTCCAATTGATGAGGATGGCGAGTTTTGAGATTTCTCGCATACTGGATTCCAGGTGGCACAGTGGAAGGTTGCAGTATCTCGTGTCCTGGAAGGGTTCCGGTCTCGAAGATAATTCCTGGGTGAAAGCTGAGGATGTTTCGGCCTCAAGGCTGATTAAAGCTTTTCACAGGAGATTTCCGAATAAGGCTCAGCCAAGAGGATCCGACGGATCCTCGTAAAAGGGGAGGTACTGTTAGAATCTATTCAGTTTGACCATCCGCCATCTTGTTGTGGTTTCTGGCTGCTGGTCTTTTTCCCCTGGTGTTGGGCTTGTCATTTGTCAGGTGATTGTATCACCCTTTATTACTCTGCACCTGCCACCCAGTCCTTGCTGGACATCAGTGTTAATCCGCTTGAGTTCTGGCTAGGAGCCTTGTTAGCTTTGTGCTATACTATGTGCAGTTCTTGGAACTCTAGTTCTGCTTGCTTAGTTTTTTTGCTTTTTTTTCCTTTTTTTTCTGCTGCTTCCTCTATTTCCCTGCTAGGAGGTTACCAGTGTTTTGTTCCCAGTCCCTAGATCTTTTAGGGATCCCCTTCCCCCAACTTCAGGGGAGTCTAGACTAGGATCGTCGGTGGATAGAGTCTAGTCCTAGTGCAGGGTCAGATTCCCCCCTGCTCTATTCCTGAGTTGCAGACTCATAACAGTATGCTCCGTACACGGTCAGACACAGACAATTTTTAAAATGAACTTTCACTCATGGAAAACCCCTTCAAGGTGACCGACTTCCTCTGCCTGTAGACACATTGCGCATCTGCCGTGTTTGTGTGTCTGTGTGTAGTGCGATGGTGTCTTGCTGGTGGTACTGCACAAGAGGCTGGTACCACCAGCAGTTTCCATATTGAGACACCCATCACTTGGGTGTCCTTATATGGCGGTTGGTGAACTTCCGCTGCTTGGAATTCTGGGATACAGACAAATCTGGACAGCACAGGATGTGAAGACATTACAAGGTAATTATATATATATAGATTTGCAAGAAAATTTTTAGCTATAAAGTTGTTCATGTTCACATGCTGCCTGATGATTTAATCCTATGAGCAGACATGCAAACAACTCAATACAAATAAGCATTTTTATTTTACAAACATAAATGTGAATACATGTAAATGTGATGTGTCTAAAAATGTTTCCAGCTCTAAAAGTAGAAGAAAGTTGTAGCTTGATGTTAGTTGTCAGGCAGTGAACATTTACACTGAATCAATACTTTTTAAACCTATTTTGAATTTGACTTACATCAGGTTGTAAGGGCAAATCTAATGAAAGACACTTCAACCCAAAATATCACTATTTGTAACTTTATTGCCTCCCTGTTCGGTGATGAGAAATAATAAAAAAAATTACTTCTGTAAAATGTTGCTAGCTGTATATTATTGCAGTATGGAGTTGAGATTTTTTTTATGGTGAGATGATTAAACTTTACTTGAAATGTTTTCTTTTGATTTCTATACAACTATATAGATATGTTGCATTTGCATATACTGTACAATTATTTTTGCATGGAAGGTACAGGGAATCGATTAGACATGGGAAAAGCCTGATATTGATAGCTGTAGGCAGAAAGTGATTAAACTACTAGGAATTGCAGAGAAGAGCAAATTTAACCCCTTCATGATATGCGCCACATATGTATGGCCCATGTCAGGTCTCCCCCTAACAGGTGACATGTGCCCCTAAGAGCCGTGGGTGGAATTGTGAGCCACCTGCGGCCGTTAACCTGGTAAATGCCGCTGTCATTCTCTGACAGTAGCATTTAACATGATTGTGCCAGAAGCAAGCCACTAATCTTACCCATCGGCGCCCGTGTCACATGACCACAGGCCTAGCGATGGTTGGAATGACAAAGCGGGGTCTTCGGGAGTCCCCTGTGGTTTTCATTGCTGGATTGCTATGAGCGCCGCCCAGTGGTTGGCACTTATAGCAAGCAAGCATTTCTGCTAAGCATTTCTGCTACATAGAGTAGGGCTGCAGCCCTGCTGTGTTTAGCACAAGCTATCGGATGATCGCAGCTTTAGTCTCCCAAGGAGACTATTGAAGCCAGTGTAAAGTAAGAAAATTTTTTTTAAAAAATATTAAAACAATAAAAAATTATAAGAGTTAAAATCATCCCTCAATCGCACCATTCAAAATAAAACAATAATAAAAAAATACACATATTTCATATTGCCGAGTTTTGAATTGCCCGATATATCATTATATAAAAAAGAATAAATCTTATCGGTAAATGGCGTAACAAGAAAAAAAGTCAAAACGCCAGAATTATGTTTTTTTGGTAGCTTCAACATTGAATTAATATGCAATAATGGGCAATCAAAACATTATATCAACCAAAAATTGTATCAATAAAAACATCAGCTCAGCATAAAAAAATAAGCCTTCACCCAGCCCAAGATCTTGAAAAATGGAGATGCGACGAGTCTTGCAATATGAGGCACCTTTTCTTTTTTTTTTAACAAACTTTGGATTTTTTTTCATCACTTAAATATAGAACCTTTACCTGTTTGGTATCTGCAAACTCATAATGACTATTTAGCAAAGCCTCTAAAGAAGACTCAAAGGTTCACAGCCTATTAGTCACGCCCCTACTTTTCGATTAGGCGTGCTGGCCAGCACACTCTCAATGCATCATAGTGTGAACACTCCTCATGCGAGACCAGACGTGTTTGGGCTTGGCTGCACCCCGAAAAATATAGTGCAAAAAATACAAAAATAATGAGGTATTAGTTGATATTTTGGCCAAAATATGTAAGCTCGTAACCTGCGCCAAAGGTCCCCAAGCTTACGAGTCCCTACACTAAACTATATTCTCGATTGATGGATGTTCACACTGTGATGCATTGAGAATGTGCTGGCCAGCCCGCCTAATCGAAAAGTAGGGGCCTGACTAATAGGCTGTGAACCAGACACTATGAGTTACCTTGCGTGAACAACACCCTATGTGGGACTTTATTGTGCAGTTGTATACTGGGCAGTCACCCACTCCTCGAATGGGTATGTGGAGAGTTGCTGTTGATCTGGTATTTTGCACCTGTGTTGCTAACATCTTGCTTTATGGGCTGGCTGCACCCTGTAGTGCATTTGTTCCAAGATCTGGGCAGGTAAGTGTTGCTGCCTTTTTGTTTGATGTTTAAATTGATTTTTTGGAGACTTTGAGTCTTCTTTAGTGGCTTTGCCAAATAGTTTAGCATAGGGACACGTAAGCGTGGGGACCTTAGGCACAGATTACGAGCTTACGTATTTTGGCCAATATATCAACTAATACCTCGCTATTTTTGCATTTTTTGCACTATATTTTTTGGGGCACAGCCAAGCCCAAACACATCTGGTCTCGCATGAGGGGTGTTCACACTGTGATGCATTGAGAATTAGTGTTGAGCGATACGATACCGCAAGTATCGGGTATCGGCCAATATTAGCTGTATCGGCCTTTCGATACTTTGTTTCGATATTTTCCATATATCGTATACCGGAATCGGAAGTTCCCATAATTCTTTGAGATGCAATGTGATTTTAGTCAGCCAATGAGGAATCCTAAGAAGTGTGGGCACATCCTGTACTGCTGCGGTCATGTTAACTAATGGCATGGCTGTGATTGGATGCTGAAATGATGTCAGAATGCACTATAAAAGGCGCCGCCGCCATTTTAGCGTCACTGTGCTGTGAATTCTGTTAGGAACAGAACGCTGCTGTGCTGACTCTGAGGGACAGTTAGAGATTGCGATTTAGTGTAGTGTGCTTTAGGCAGGCTAGCACCAACCGCTGTGTAAAGCTTCCTTTTGCCTGCAGTGTTGTTTTAACAGCTCTGCAAGGTGTGTGTGAGTGCAGATGACGCTGCAGTTTGCTGTGCATGCAACGCTGTCTGTAGGCATCTGCACGTGTCACTCACAGATTCTTTTTTTTTTCTTCAGTGTAATTCTTGCTGCTCCATGCAATTTAAATTTTAGTGTGACGCGCTTCCATCCGTATCCAATACATTGGTTGCAAACACTATAGAAGTAGACAAAGGAGTAGCCTTTCACAGATTGTGAACAGTTGTGTTTCAGTGTTCACTTCAGTCTGTGTTTTTTATTTTTTGAGTGCACATCACGCTCCAGTTACTTGTTCAAGCACTGCTGCTTGTACTCTGCTGAGCGTGTCTCAGTGCCTCATCCTTTTCATTTCTCTCCAATTGGTTCTGCTCCATTCCATTTAAAATAAATATAATCTATTAGTGTGACGCGCTTCCATCCGTATCCAATACATTGGTTGCAAACACTATAGAAGTAGACAAAGGAGTAGCCTTTCACAGATTGTGAACAGTTGTGTTTCAGTGTTCACTTCAGTCTGTGTTTTTTATTTTTTGAGTGCACATCACGCTCCAGTTACTTGTTCAAGCACTGCTGCTTGTACTCTGCTGAGCGTGTCTCAGTGCCTCATCTTTTTCATTTCTCTCCAATTGGTTCTGCTCCATTCCATTTAAAATAAATATAATCTATTAGTGTGACGCGCTTCCATCCGTATCCAATACATTGGTTGCAAACACTATAGAAGTAGACAAAGGAGTAGCCTTTCACAGATTGTGAACAGTTGTGTTTCAGTGTTCACTTCAGTCTGTGTTTTTATTTTTTGAGTGCACATCACGCTCCAGTTACTTGTTCAAGCACTGCTGCTTGTACCCTGCTGAGCGTGTCTCAGTGCCTCATCCTTTTCATTTCTCTCCAATTGGTTCTGCTCCATTCCATTTAAAATAAATATAATCTATTAGTGTGACGCGCTTCCATCCGTATCCAATACATTGGTTGCAAACACTATAGAAGTAGACAAAGGAGTAGCCTTTCACAGATTGTGAACAGTTGTGTTTCAGTGTTCACTTCAGTCTGTGTTTTTTTATCACATCACGCTCCAGTTACTTGTTCAAGCACTGCTGCTTGTACTCTGCTGAGCGTGTCTCAGTGCCTCATCCTTTTCATTTCTCTCCAATTGGTTCTGCTCCATTCCATTTAAAATAAATATAATCTATTAGTGTGACGCGCTTCCATCTGTATCAATACATTGGTTGCAAACACTATAGAAGTAGACAAAGGAGTAGCCTTTCACAGATTGTGAACAGTTGTGTTTCAGTGTTCACTTCAGTCTGTGTTTTTTATTTTTTGAGTGCACATCACGCTCCAGTTACTTGTTGAAGCACTGCTGCTTGTACTCTGCTGAGCGTGTCTCAGTGCCTCATCCTTTTCATTTCTCTCCAATTGGTTCTGCTCCATTCCATTTAAAATAAATATAATCTATTAGTGTGACGCGCTTCCATCCGTATCCAATACATTGGTTGCAAACACTATAGAAGTAGACAAAGGAGTAGCCTTTCACAGATTGTGAACAGTTGTGTTTCAGTGTTCACTTCAGTCTCTGCGTAATAACCACACTTATGCCTTATAACTTTTCTGACTTTCTTTATCAATCTACCAAGATGAAGAAGTTAGTGAGTAAGGCACGTGGTCTGGCCGTGGAGTTTCAGCAGGGAGAGGACGTGGGGATTCTGTGGCTGCTGCCGCCCTCAGTGACACAGCATCCACCATTTATCCCCGTGAGCGTTCCTTTATGCGCACTTTGGTAGGAGCTCTGCGTGCCCCCCTGCTGCGGGAAGAACAAATTGAAGCCGTTGTTGGTTGGATGGCAGCCAATGCATCGACTTCAATTCCTTCCACCTCCTCTCAGGAACACAACACTGTTGAGCAACCATCTGTCTGTTCACCGCCTGTCAAATTGGCCAGGCAGTCAGAGAGTTCTGTACAGGAGCCAGCTGAGTCTCTGCTTCTGTTCTCAGAATCTGTTGGCTCGCAAACACGGGCACAGGCAAGCAGCATTCTGCAATTTGAAGAAGAGGGAGTATGCAGTGATGCGCAACAGCTGTGTCTCTCTCAATCTGAAGAGGCGGGTGAGCCAGTGCCGATGGACAGCACACCGCAGAACGCATCTCATGATGATGATGAGACTCAGGTGCCAGGTTTTGTGGAGCATGGTGCTGCCCAGACCATCCAACAGCAGCAGGTGTTGGAAGAGGGTAGTGGAGATGATGAAGTCCGAGACCCAACATGGCGTGAGCAACAGGAAGGTGGTGGGAGCTGCTCTGAGGAAGAGATTGTCCCAACGGTACAAAGAGGAGGGAGAGGTAGGCTGCAGACTCGCTTGCCTGTAGCCTCCAGTTTGGCACGTGTTGGGAGCAGTTCTCTTACAAATGTCAAAATTGGCGCTCCCATGACTTGCACTGCGTGGTCCTTTTTTGACAGACTTGTAGATGATATTTGCTATGTTCAATGCAAGCTGTGTAAGCAAAAAGTTAAAAGAGGTAAAAATATCAGTAACTTGAATACCACAAATATGTGGAAACATGTACGGACAAAGCACGTAGCTGAGTTACAAAGACACACTGGAGATGTAGGCCAACCTACAGCAGCACCTACATCTTCAGGTCGTGTTGAGCCTCTACCTCCAGCTCACACACACCTGGTTCGGCTTCCTCAGGATCTCCATGGAAGAACCTCGGTCACTGTTGTCCATAGACAAACTGTTATTCCACCCACAGCAGCAAGTTCACAGTCATCTCACACTCCCAGACCACAAAACAGCCATCGGTACCACAGGCATGGGATAAAAGACGGCCATACTGGGCAAACCATCCACGAGCACAGCTCTGAATGCTGGCATTGCAAAACTCCTGTCCCTTGAAATGCTGTCATTCAGGCTGGTGGAGACTGACAGTTTCAGGAACTTAATGGCATTGGCAGTCCCACAATATAATGTGCAAAGCCGATTTTATTTCAGCAGGCAAGCCGTCCCTGCTCTGCAAAAACATGTCGAGGGAAACATTAAACATGCGCTACTAAATCGCCGTCAGTAGCAGGGTCCACCTGACCACCGATGCGTGGACCAGTACCCATGGCCAGGGACGATACCTTTCCCTCACTGCCCATTGGGTCAATGTTGTGGAGCCGGGTACAGATCTTGCCAGTGGCGCTGTACGTGTTCTGCCAACTCCAAGGATTGCAGGAATCCAGTCTGTACACATTGATTCCTCCTCCTACTCCAGTTCCTCAGAATCATCGCTGCACGAGCCGTCACGGTATACCTCCACATGGACCCGTGAACGCTTACCTGTTGCGACCGATATGAGCACAGCCGTGGCCAAACGTCAACAGGCCGTCCTGAAATTAATTTCCATGGGGAATCGAAGCCACACAGCGCAGGAGCTCTGGGATGCCATCAAGCAGGAGAGCGACGTGTGGTTTTTGTCAGCTAATCTCCAGCCAGGCTTGGTAGTGTGTGACAATGGCCGAAATCTGGTGGCAGCTCTGGGCCTTGGCAACCTCACTCACATACCATGTCTGGCACATGTGCTCAACTTGGTCGTGCAGAGTTTTTTGAGGGACTATCCGGATCTTGATGCACTGCTGCACAAGGTCCGCCTAGAGTGCGCTCACTTGCGACGTTCCAGCATGGCCAGATCGCGCATTGCAGCTCTGCAAGTCAGATTTCGCCTTCCTGAACATCGCATCATATGTGACATACCCACCAGGTGGAATTCCACGTTACATATGTTGGAGCGGTTGTGTGAGCAGCAGCCAGCAGTAATGGAGTATCAGCTGCAACAGGCGCAATCAACTCGCAATTTGCGCCGTTCACACTTCACCACTACTGAGTGGGCCTCTATGAAGGACATCTGCGACGTTTTGCTGCGTTTGATGTCTCAACGCGGATGGCGAGTGCAGATGATGCACTAGTCAGCATGACTGTCCCCCTTATCTGCCTGCTTCAGAAATCACTGAAAGCACCAAAGGAAGAGGTTTTGGAAGAGGTGGAGGATGAGGAGTCACAAATTCAATTACCTTCAGGACAGTCAGCGCAACGTGGTTCCTCACAAAGGGCTGGGCAGGGCTCACTTTGTGAGGAGGATGAGGAGGAGGAGGAGTCAATGGAGGAAGAAGAAATCCCTACAGAGGGAGGTACACAACGCTCTAGTCAGTATGTAGAGCGAGGGTGGGGTGATGCAGAGGAGGCAGAGATGACGCCTCTTCCAGAGGACAGCCTTTGTTGGCCAGTTGGGAGTCTGCAGCACATGGTTGATTTCATGCTTCAGTGCCTGAAACGACCGCCGCATCGCCCACATTCTCACCACGTCAGATTATTGGGTGTACACCCTCCTAGACCCTCGCTACCGGGACAACTTACAAACCCTCATCACACCGGTGAACCGGGACCGTAAAATGCAGGAGTACCAAGACACACTGGTGCAATCCATACTGTTGTACATTCCAGCCGAGAGAGCTGCTGCTGCTACTGCTTTACAAAGCAGCTCTCTGCGTCGAGGCAGTGTAGACACCTCTACAACAAGAGGGAGCACAAGCAGCGCCTCTGCACAGGGAAAGAGCTGTATGTTACAAATGTGGCGAAGTTTTGTGACAGCGCCAGCAAGGTCTACACCATCCGAGACGGCTCCAGTCACCAGGAAGAAACGTTTCCGTAAGATGGTGACAGACTACTTGGCTTTCCCTCTAAGTGTACTCCCAGATGCCTCTTCCCCTTTCAAATTTTGGGTCTCTAAGTTGGATACATGGCCAGAGCTTAGCCAGTATGCATTGGAGGTGCTGGCTTGCCCTGCTGCCAGTGTATTATCTGAGCGCGTCTTTAGTGCTGCAGGTGGTGTAGTAACAGACCGTCGCATGCGACTATCCTCAGAGAATGTAGACCGGCTTACTTTTCTGAAAATGAACAAGGCTGGATCTCACCTGAATTTGCCTGTCCGTTTTCAGATTAAATAACTGTTTGGCAACGTTTTCCATGTCTCCTGTTATGTTCATCTTTCTACCACCTGAACTCTACTCCCTGGGCTACAACACCGCCATTTGTTGCTCGTAAGTAATTGGCAGGGGTACTGACTCCTGGCCAGCCTGGTTACAGCACGACAGCTGTTTCCTGGCAGTGTGAACGTCAATTATCCTCCAATAAGTTGTGCTGTCGTGTTGCATTCGGGTTAGCCGACTCTATGGTGCCTGCAGTTTAGGTGATTCCTATGTGTGCTGTGGGATATGTAAATAAAGGCTGTTTCCATTGTGACAATAGGACAAGCACCCACTGTAGGACTGTGTGATTCGGTAACTGCGGACGGCTTGCGTCCTGTCAACCTACATTTTCATGGGTGCGTTCTGCTACCCGTCCGGGTCCAGTACCGCCAACTGGTTCTCCCCAGTGCCTTTGGCCTAGGTGCCTCCATCTCCGTATCCGAGTTCCACCAACGTCTGCTGGTCCTTGGTAGTGCTTTGGAGCACAGGTACCTCCTGCTTAGTAACCGTGTCACAGTAACGTCAGCTGGTACTCGGTTGTGACATTGCCTCTTTTCCTTCTGCTACCCGTCCGGGGTCCAGTACCGTCAACTGGTTCTCCCCAGTGCCTTTGGCCTAGGTGCCTCCATCTCCGTATCCGAGTTCCACCAACGTCTGCTGGTCCTTGGTAGTGCTTTGGAGCACAGGTACCTCCTGCTTAGTAACCGTGTCACAGTAACGTCAGCTGGTACTCGGTTGTGACATTGCCTCTTTTCCTTCTGCTACCCGTCCGGGGTCCAGTACCGTCAACTGGTTCTCCCCAGTGCCTTTGGCCTAGGTGCCTCCATCTCCGTATCCGAGTTCCCCCAACGTCTGCTGGTCCTTGGTAGTGCTTTGGAGCACAGGTACCTCCTGCTTAGTAACCGTGTCACAGTAACGTCAGCTGGTACTCGGTTGTGACATTGCCTCTTTTCCTTCTGCTACCCGTCCGGGGTCCAGTACCGTCAACTGGTTCTCCCCAGTGCCTTTGGCCTAGGTGCCTCCATCTCCGTATCCGAGTTCCACCAACGTCTGCTGGTCCTTGGTAGTGCTTTGGAGCACAGGTACCTCCTGCTTAGTAACCGTGTCACAGTAACGTCAGCTGGTACTGGGTTGTGACATTGCCTCTTTTCCTTCTGCTACCCGTCCGGGGTCCAGTACCGTCAACTGGTTCTCCCCAGTGCCTTTGGCCTAGGTGCCTCCATCTCCGTATCCGAGTTCCACCAACGTCTGCTGGTCCTTGGTAGTGCTTTGGAGCACAGGTACCTCCTGCTTAGTAACCGTGTCACAGTAACGTCAGCTGGTACTCGGTTGTGACATTGCCTCTTTTCCTTCTGCTACCCGTCCGGGGTCCAGTACCGTCAACTGGTTCTCCCCAGTGCCTTTGGCCTAGGTGCCTCCATCTCCGTATCCGAGTTCCACCAACGTCTGCTGGTCCTTGGTAGTGCTTTGGAGCACAGGTACCTACTGCTTAGTAACCGTGTCACAGTAACGTCAGCTGGTACTCGGTTGTGACATTGCCTCTTTTCCTTCTGCTACCCGTCCGGGTCCAGTACCGTCAACTGGTTCTCCCCAGTGCCTTTGGCCTAGGTGCCTCCATCTCCGTATCCGAGTTCCACCAACGTCTGCTGGTCCTTGGTAGTGCTTTGGAGCACAGGTACCTCCTGCTTAGTAACCGTGTCACAGTAAGTCAGCTGGTACTCGATTGTGACATTGCCTCTTTTCCTTCTGCTGCCCCTCCGGGTTCCAGCACAGTCAGCTGGTCCTCGTTACTTCCATTGTCTCTTGCTCCATCTGATACCCGTCCGGGTTCCAGTAACGTCAGCTGGTTCTCGGAAATTAGCGACCTTAAAGACCACCCAGAAGAAGATGACGACAACAAGGACGACGAGCATGAAGCCAACCAGCCTGAACACCATCACAAAGAAAAAATAAAAGATTACCCAGAAGAAGATCACCAACAGGACAAAGAAGGTTAAGACAAACTACAAGATACAGAACAAGAGACAGAAGAACAATAAGCAGAAGATCAAAAAGCAGAAGAACATGAAGTATAAGACCAAAATGAAGAGCAAAATATATGCTCTAAATTCTAAGCAGAAGAAGACTAAGCAGTGTTTGGGGGTGAGTCCGTTCCTCCTCGTGGTGCCCCTGGAAAATGCCTGCTGCTGCAGGCTAAACTGAACACGGACAAATACTGTTGTAATTAGTGTTGAGCGATATTGCTCGATATCTAAAAATATCGTATCGAAATTGTATCGCCGATAGCACTAAATATCGTCGATATCCGATTTCGATAGCGGAAGTCCCATGTAAGTCTATGGGAACAAAATATCGAAATTAAAAAAAACCTTTATTTCCTTGTAAACACTAAATATACACACATAGAATACATATATATATATATATACATGTCATTGTGACATATATATATATATACATATATGTATAGTTTATACACTTCTACATAGTAAAATATCCTCTGATTCAATTGCCGGGTAAAGCCGGCTTCTGTGAAAAGACAGAAGCACCCGACATGAAATGACACTTGGTGTACATAGGGTTAACCATGTCTTTTCATGTCGTTTGCAATCTGATTTGCACAAACAATTACATCAGTCTATGTGTGCAAAATTTCACACCTGTAGGGGTTAATTAAATGTAAATTCGTTGTAAAAAAAACGAATTTACACCTTTAATTAACCCCTACAGGTGTGAAATTTTGCACACTTATAATCATGTAATTGTTTGTGCAAATCAGATATCAAACTACATGAAAAGACATGGTTAACTCTATGTAAACCAAGTGTCATTTCATGTCGGGTTCTGCATTTTCACAAAAGCCGGCAATTGAATTAGCGGCTATTATACTATGTAGAAGTGTATGAACTATAAATATAAATATATATATATATATATATATATGTGTCACAAATTCAATGACATGTATATATATATATATGAGGTGTAAAATTGCTGAAAAAAAATGCGTGGGCTCCCGCCCTATTTTCGCAACCAGACAGACAAAGCCAGTGAGTGGGGGCAGATAATAATAGCCCAGAGAGGGACCATTATTTTTGGCCCCCCCCGGCTACTAAAATCTGCCCCCAGACACCCCAGAAAAGACAAATCTATAATTAGATTCGCCCTTTCTGGCACTTTGCCCGTCTATTCCCATTGCCCTGTAGCGGTGGCGAATAGGTTAATAAGGGGTTAAAATGACCTTGCAATTGAAAGGTCACTTTAAGCCACGTTAATAATTGAGAGCTGTCAATCAGACAACTATCAATTATTAATCCTATTGTATGAAAGAAAAATCAAACACACACACTTTAATAAAAAAGAAGTTTAATGAAATAATCACACAGTTTTTGACCATATTTTATTTACCTGCTAAAACCATTTCCTGTAATAAAAATAAAATAATAAAGCAAAATTATTCTTACCAATCCGATGTACAGTCAGGTCCCACGGTGTAATCCATCAGAAAGGGTTAATGTTTACTGCAGGGACCGCACCTAATGCTGCAGCCTCACAGTAAACCCCCAAATGAATGAGTTCCTCTCCTGGCTGACAGGAGAGGAAGTGGAAAGCTTAATTGATAGCTTTCCACTTTCACTTCAGGTCAGCCAGGGACACAATCAGTGACGTCAGAGGGAACTGGTTAACAAAAATAGGGGTTCCCTTTGAAAAAAAAATGGCGTGGGTCCCCCCTATTTTTGTTAACCAGCCAGATGAAGCAGACCGCTGAGGCCTGGATTTTCAGGCTGTTAAGGAGCCAAGATCCATGGACCTTGCCAGCCTGATAATACCAGGCCACAGCAGTCTGCATATCTTGGCTGATTAACAAAAATAGGGGATCCCCTCGAAAAAAATTGGCGTGGGGTCCCCCCTATTTTTGATAACCAGCCAGATGAAGCAGACCGCTGAGGCCTGGATTTTCAGGCTGTTAAGGAGCCAAGATCCATGGACCTTGCCAGCCTGATAATACCAGGCCACAGCAGTCTGCATATCTTGGCTGATTAACAAAAATAGGGGATCCCCTCGAAAAAAATTGGCGTGGGGTCCCCCCTATTTTTGTTAACCAGCCAGATGAAGCAGACCGCTGAGGCCTGGTTTTTCAGGCTGGTAAGGATCCAATATCCATGGACCTTGCAAGCCTGATAATACCAGGCCACAGCAGTCTGCTTAGCTTGGCTGGTTAACAAAAATAGGGGATCCCCTCGAAAAAAAAAACGGCGTAGGGGTCCCCCTATTTTTGTTAACCAGCCAAGTAAAATGCAGACTGCTGCGGCCTGGTATTAAAAGACTGTCAAGGCCCATGGATTTTGGCCCTCAACAGCCTGATAATACCAGGCTACAGCAGCCCCACATTTGGCGCATCAAAAGATGTGCCAATTGTGGCACTTTACCCGGCTCTTCCCACTTGCCCTGTAGCGGTGGCAAGCGGGGTAATAAGGGGTTAATGTCACCGTTGATTGCACGGTGACAATAAGCCCGGTTAATAATGGAGAGGCGTCAATAAGACACCGATCCATTATTAATCCCAAAGTTATTAAATGCATAAAAAAAAGACAAAGCAAGAAAAAAGTATTTTAATGAAATAAAAGAGACAACACAGTTTTCATTTCTTTTATTGTACTCTCATTCCTGCGACGCCATCGATCTCCTGTAAAAAAAGAAAAAAAACAAACCAACAGTATACCACCTGTCCGACGCAGTCCATAGTAACGACAGTCCCACGACGATCCAGCTCTGCTACATCGCAATGACAGGCAGAGCCTGTCATCGCGACGCAGCACAGCTGATTACCTGCTTCCCCGGCGGTGACGTCATCGGACTGACTGCTTTACGGCTGGGATTACCCAGCAGTCACTGCAGTTATCGCGAGAAACTGCATGTGACCGCCGGGAAGAAGAGGATGGCGGCCATGAAGCAGTCCAGGACGTGACCGCCGGAGATCTTCTGCCAGGTAAGTGCCGCTGACTCCTGACAGACCCGACCGACGGACACTGACAGTGACAGACCCGACCGACGGACACAGACAGTGACAGTGACAAATCCGATTACGGTATTCGATAAGACGAAAATATCGAAACAAATTATCGAAAGGCCGATAGAGCTAATATCGGCCGATAGCCGATATTTGCATTATCGTATCGCTCAACACTAGTTGTAATTTAAATCTTTTGTGACAGCAAGAACGGAAGAATGAAAAATTCAAACTTTTACAGATTACAAGTACAGGAATCTCTGTCACAAATAAGAATATGATGAAGAAGATGAAGAGGAAGAAGATGAAGAATTTGAATATGAAGAAGATTAATAGTTTAATAATAACAATATGAGCAATGTAAACAAAAACATGAATAGCAAGAAGTTTAAGAAGAAGATTAAGAAGGTGAAGATGAAGAATAATTTGATGAGAAAGATGATGCTGCTGAAGATTATGAAGAAGAAAGTGTGTCAAAAGTTAAAAAGGTGAAGAGCATGGAAGTTGTGAAACATACATATTTGCCAAAATAGAAAAAAGGTTAACAACATTGTCAATTTGTTCGTCAATCCAAACGTATTTCCAAAAAAATATATATTAATGCTATTCCAATGCATTGGGTTAAACATGTATGCCTTTATTGTCTCCTCAACCTCCCCCAATACATTCTACATTACTCTTTGTTGTTTTCCTTCATGTACAATTAACCAACAAGGCAAGAATGGGTTTTTTTTAATGTCGATATTTGGTTCCCATAGACTTACATGGGACTTCCGGTATCGGTATCGGGTATCGCCGATATTTTAGTGTTATCGGCGATACCATTCCGATCCGATATTTTTAGATATCGAGCAGTATCGCTCAACACTATTGAGAATGTGATTGCCACCCATCTAATCGAAAAGTACGGGCGTGACTAATAGGCTGTGAACCAGACACTATGCAGTAACCTTGTGTGAACAACACCCTATGCGGGCCTTTATTGTGCAATTGTATACTGGGCAGTCACCCCCTCACTGAATGGGTATGTGGAGAGTGGCTGTTGATCTGGTATTTTGCACCTGTGTTGCTAACATCTTGCTTTATGGGCTGGCTGCACACTGTAGTGCATTTGTTCCAAGATCTAGGCTGGTAAGTGTTGCTGCCTTTTTGTTTGCTGTTTAAACTCATAATGACCTAAAGAATCATAATGGCAGGTCAATTTTAGCATTTGGTGAACATGTTAAAAAAAACAAAAATACAATTGTGGAATTGCATTTTTATTTTGCAATTTCACCAAACTTGGAATTTTTTTCCCATTTTCCAGTACACAATATGGTAAAAGCAATGGTGTTGTTCAAAGTACAACTCGTTCCTCCAAAAATCAAGCCCTCACATGGCCATATTGATGGAAAAATAAAAAAGTTATGACTCTGGGAGGAAGGGAAGCAAAACACAAAACTGCAAAAACGAAAATGGGATGCAGAGTGAAGGGGTTAAAGACAGTGAACCAATCAGGGAGGACACAGATTAACCACTAGAGGTGCTAGGTCTAAGAGTTGAGATTGTTATGTTTTTTTTATAATCACCATGCCTAACAGTCCCTTTATACTGTTTGACACATAACAGATGTTTATAAAAAGTATTTTTACGGTCCGTTATTAATATCAAAGTTTGCTTCCCCAGACTAGTCATCTCACACAGCATGTTATCACTCCCCTTTTGGCGTGATATCATAATTTTCAAGAGGCAGAATCATGAACCACTCTTTGCAAATCTCCCTCAGCAACTTTCCTGCCTACTCATAATTGTGCCTCTGAAGTTGGGTGTACACTTCCACAGCGCTTTACAGACATTTCCAGAGCTGTCCCTATTGGGACTCACAAACTTAATCTAATGTGAAAAGAGTCACAGGTTCGGCAGCCACATTGGTAGTTTATGACCACCAAATCATAATTTTTCCAATTTAATAAAATCTGCAGAATCTCTGGCACCTCTGGATATCATAATTTTCAAGAGGCAGCATCATGAACAACTCTTTGCAAATATCCCTGATGCAAGCGACTTTCTTGCCTACTCATCACTGTGCTTCTGAAGACTACCAGCGCTGTCCCTTTTGGTGCTCGCAAGCTAAATTCCCTTTGAAGTGTGCATAGATAAATGAGTGAATGAGGGTAATGTAATATTTGCATGTAGATAAGTGGGCCCCTAGTGTCAATGTTACTGGTGTCCCATAGGCACCCTATCCTGACACTGTGTCTGTAAATGCTGTGAGAAAACAGTTGATTTTTGCTAGAATGTATATGGTAGAGATTAATACTTTGGTGTGAGAATATGCGAGTGAAAATAGTGTTGGTGTGGTCTCTGTGATAACAACAAAGACCCAGGACCTGATTCATCACTTGCTTTTTGTTTAGTCATTTTCCTGTTTTGTCTTGTTTTTTTGTTTTTTTTTTGCTCTTTTAAGCACGAAATTCTTCAAATTGATGCATATGATTCATAAATTTGACACAAAGTCAAAAATAGTCATTTTTTTGTCTTGAATTTTTTTGCGACTTTTTTTGCTCCAAACGTCCCAAATGTTGCATAATGGCACCAAAATTGTTTCAAAATACTGGCACACTAAAAAATGCACAACAGAAGATTGAAGTGGAGTTTCACCACATTTTTGTGACTTTTTAAAAAAGTCGCAATTGATGAATCCGGTGATAACATCTGGAATTGCAAAACTTTGCCTTTAAAGTGCGAAAAAAAGCAAGCATGTATAAAATAGAGTTGAGAAAGGTGTAAATAAAATAATGAATTGGGTGCAAAACACACAAAGCTAGGCAAATAAAATGGCTGAAAGCAATGACGAATTAGGGAGCTTATGTTACTCTCCTATCTACACTTAGGTGTTTCCATCCAGAATAGTTGGTTACCTTTCTGCTATTGCATGCTGAGATACTGTGAAACCTGACAAACATCTATGACTTCAGCACCCAAAGCCTTTTAAGACTGTCTCAGGCAGCTTTTAACTGTCTGAGTATCGGGATTGTATTGGTCTTAGCAACTAATGCTTGATCGGAGTTGCTTCATTTTTCAAATAGCTCACTTTCCTGACAGTGCCTAAGTGACTTCTGCTACTCCTGACTTCAATTCAACTGCCAGAATTTATTTCCAAATTCTGTCCAGCTTGCTTAGGTGTATTCCACACTTATCTCGTCCAAGCAAACTTCCAGATTTCCAAGCGAATCAAGCTTCCAGACTGTTTTGGTGCTTTTCCCACCTCAGACATTGCATCACAACAAGGCATTTAACAGTTTTTCTATATATTTCTGCTATTTATTTGTGAACATTTTCTTTGTATGTAAGAACCAATTTATATTACTTCAATGCTATCCAACATTTAACCATTTCTAAGCTACAAATTCCTACATGCATACATCTGTTCTATAAACCATATCTCTGCACGTTACTAAATTGTTTATTTGTCTACTACTCCATTTTGTAATACACCTCTACAAGCATAAATCAGTAGCCAATACATTACTGTTATGATGCTATTAACTGCATCCCTGCATCCCAAACTACATAAGCGTCTCTGTTATCCTTATGAATAGCTGAATCCATGCTGAAAATATTACTCTATTATCCATATAAGTAACTTCATCCCTGGTCCAGTTTGTCTATCTCTTGTGTACTGGTCCTTCTGGACCCACCTGTCACCCAGCAAGACTTGCTCTTCTGCTACACTGCCTCCAGTCCATGATCCAGTCCTATGTCTTAGAGGATCCATATCACCATGAGTCTATCAAAGCCAACCAAAATGTTTGCACAATTCTTTATGTTTATTAGCTGTTTTATTATTTCTGTTTGGATTTTTTTCATTTGCAAGGTTTAAGAATTGTTCCTTATCTGAATGCTAAAGCCAATGTACTATATCTGTAGTTTGATTAGTTGAATTGTACTGTTTATATTTCATTGGTCATTGGTATCTTCTTTTTAAAAGGGAACTGCCCCAGGACACCACACTACGAATTTCAACAAGCTATTACTTTTTCTAGTTACATGATTGTTTCAGGTTTTCTGCCCAAAAGCTTGAGATTTCCTGGTGTTGATGGTGATTTCTTCATGTTGCATGAACAAATTTCTGAGCCAAAAAGAGATAAATCATCAGGATCAGATTTGTAAAAATATACATTATTATCTGATTAAGAAGTTGAAACATTTTAACGTGTCAATATTCTAAATTATTTTTTTAGGTTGTCCTCTTTTGAGTCTTCAATAGTTTTCCCTTTTAAGGCTTATTCTTAATCTGGTATTCCCATAAATTTCCAGTCTCTTTCACTTCTTTGTTGCTGGTTGAGTTACAGTGTTGTTCAGTAGCAGCACTGTTACATTAGCAGAACCTGTGCTGAACTTTTTAATTCTGCTATAACATACTTAGTTATCAGTACACATCTTCTGAAATATTCATCTAGATCGGTCTGACAGGGAAGGTGTGAAAGTTAAGCAAATACTGTAATTGCTCTATAGAAATTAATGATCGGGAGACATCATCTCATGAGTTAATTTCTCAGCCTGGAATCTAGCTACTGCACATATTTGGCCAAGCTCTGGTGGTCAATGACTTTGAAAACAGCTGTACATTATGTAAAATAAAGCTCTTATAGCTGAAGAATCACAGCAGATAAAAAATCTAAAATAGAAAATATAAAAACGCACAAGCGCTACCTGACCATGCAGCTGAAAACCACTGCTTGTATCCCCTAAGCTGCTAAGGTCAGTGAGGGGTAGCCCTTATAGACAAATATACAAGTGTTAAATAGACTGACCGCAATCCAGGAGAGAGTAGCACAGAACAAACTGAATACATCCGATGAACAAAGAAAGTATAGAGACTGATAGCCATCCAAAGAAATCTAACATAAGTATGTTAAAAAAACCTTTAAGTCTGAAAGATGAGTGGGTATAATGCATTGTGCTAGTTGTGGTGCCCTATACCAGAAATAAAAGCTCAAAATTACATGCTAAAAGGAAAACCATATCACCCATGAAGGCCTACCCTGGGGTAACTCTGACACCCAAAGTGTATCATTGAAATCACTGCAGCCTCTTCAGGGAAAATGTAAGCTGTGGCTTACCTTACACCCGAAATCTTACTTCAATCTCGGGCTGGAGTGATATTTCTGGATTGGTGCATGGATGTACACATCACGCTAGTCACTGCTAATTCATGAAGAGGCACACACCCCTCCATGAATCAAGAGTGTTTAATTTCAGCACAAATTGACGAGAAAATTATTGGTCTTAATGAATCGGGTAGAAAAATTTTATAGGTTCCACCTTTCCAGCTGCAGAACTGTTCACTTCAATAACCATATGGCAGCACCCATAACTAGACCATGTTTAGTATACAAAGTCCATTGACATGGCAATGCCAGGCACATGAGATTTTAAAAGATGCGAACCATAGATTGGTCAAGTTTAATGGATACCACCATGTATAAATTTTTACTTTTACTCATTTTTCTCAACTTCATAAAAAGAATGTCAGCAACAAAACAAACTGCAATCTATTTTTCTATTTATGAAACAAAAGAAAACTGAGATAGAATACATACGTAAAATATATGACTTTCATTTTATAAATAATGTATTTGGAGTTTTCATGCTATCATTTTAGATTCTATCATCTTCATATAGTCTTGATCACTTCTAAAGGTTAAGTGGTATATCGAAAATATAATGAAAAATATCTGCTAAATCATTTAAAAAATTCTCATTTTATCTCTACTAGTATGAATGCGGCAAATCTATATATAGTTATTTGTAATGTATTGCCAGCTGAGAAAATCAATGACAGCTGGACAGTATCTTAGCAAGCAGAATTAAGTGATAAAAAGAAGACTGAAGGAAGCTAAGTAGCTTTAAAAGTCAAACCACAGGCTCCTATTCTAATGCCAAACAGTCCCATCAAGGCAGCATTTCCACAAATTACAGTTAAAAATGTAACTACATACTGATTGGCCTCAACAGTTTCAAAATCTTTATAACCCAATTTTACGTTTTACAAAAAATGTAAACACAATTCACATTAATTTTTCATTTCTATGCATTTTTGCCCTTGGGGTAAATATATGCATTCTCAAAGTCTCTAATTTTGTAATGATTTTATTTTCTGTATTTTGGCAACTGAGAGACAATTAAATTGACTTTCAGAATTATTGATCAGGAGAATAATAGATTTTTTACAAATCACTATGCAGTATACAAGCAGGTTTTGTTTACTTGCTGATGCAAATCCATTTTGGAAAATTTCCCCTGATGAGCAGCAGCATTTATCTGGAGCCTCATTTTTGTAATTAATTTGTAAAAGTGCATTAGAAAATGGAAGAACAGACATTTGTTGAAGCACTTAACATACAGTGATTTGACTTAAGATATTTGCAATCCTTTGCAAATAGTGAAAACTTTTCAAATGATTATGTCTTACAGATCTCGATTCTTTAACTGAAAGTAGCAGTTGTATACTTACATCCATGCTTAGTATGCTTCGTCTTTTAAACTTTCAACCTCTGAAACTGCAATTTTGACCATATAAATAACAGGGAACTAAGTTTAAACACATACATTTTTTGCATAATATGTTAAGTAGAAACAAGGATTCATGAAATATTGTGAACCCTTCAGAATCTTCCATATTTTTTGCTATAAATTCACCAAAAACTACTTCAGATTTAAAAGACCACAAAGAGAATTAAATCAAAAAGCTGTTATTTTTTTAAATGCATGAAATAATTCAATATCAAATGTCTGTGAGTGGCAAAACCTTCAGGGATAGCAGATAATTTAAAGCTGAAATTAGATTCTGGTGTTAATGGGATCACAATCAGGTGTAAGTGTGCAATTGGATTTATTTAAAGATAAGGGATCTAATAAAGTCTGTTCTTCACAATACATATTTATGAAAGTATATCAAGACATGAGCGAAGAAGATCTACGAGGTCCTCAGAAAAGAGCTGTTGATGCTCATCAGGCTGTAAAGGGTTGCAAAACCATATCTAAAAAAAAATAACATTCAACCAATCCACAAATAGACTGTGTGCAAGTAGAGGATATTCAAGGCCATAATTACCCTATTCAGGAGTGGTCAACTAACAAGGATTACCAAAGAGCAAGGCATATAGTTATCCAATAGGTTACAAAGGAACTCAAGGTAACCTCTAAGTAACTAAAACCTCTTTCACAGTAGCAATGTTAATGTTCATGAGTTAGCCATGAAGAAGACACTGAACAACAATATTGTGCATGGATGGCAGAATTGCAATTAGAAATAATCTTTTCTTCAAAAGGAACAATGTTGCCCATCTGCAGTTTTTAGAGCACCTGGACAAAACAGAAGGCTATTAAAGCAATCTTTTGTGGAAAAATTAGGCCAAAATTGATTTTTTGCTTAAAGAAAAGTATTATGTTTGTGTAGAAAAAAAATCACTGCGTTGTAACTTAAAAACTTCATAGCATTAGTGAAACAAGGTGGTGTTAGCATCATGGTTTTCATCTGTTTTGCTTCACCCAGGCCTAGATAGATTGCCATAATTGTTGGAACAAAGAATTCTGAATAGTATCAACATATTCTATCCCTGACCTTAATGCTATTGAAATGTTGTGGAAGGAACTTAACTGAGCAGTTTATTGGAGAAAACCTACCAATATACCAGGAAACCAGCTGTTTTATAGGGATGAATGAGTTAAAATTACTCCAAGCCAATGTGCTGAACTAATCAACAAGTACTGGAAATGTTTAAGTACAGTTATTGCTGAAGAAAGCAGTCATACTTATGGAGTTCCAATAAATGCAAAGTTCATATATTTATGACAATCACAGACATTTTGATGTTTGGATAATTTTTATCAATAAAATAAATGACTGTCTAATTTTTTTAATGTACTCATTTAATTTGGTCCTCTTTATGTGTACTACTGATGTAGTTTTTGATCAAATTTGCAAAAAGTCTGAAAATTCAGAAGAGTTATTATTATTATTATTATTATATATTTATATAGCGCCATTTATTCCATGGCGCTTTACATATGAAAAGGGGAAAAATATAGACAGATACAATAAACATGTGCTAGACAAGGGACGCATAAGTACAGAAGGAGAGAGGACCCTGCCCGCGAGGGCTCACAGTCTACAGGGATGGGTGAGAATACACTAGGAGAGGGTAGAGCTGGTTGTGCGATGGTTCAGTACACTGAGGATCATTGCAGGTTGTAGGCTTGTCGGAACAGGTGGGTCTTCAGGTTTTTCTTGAAGGTCTCCGTTGTTGGTGAAAGTCTGATGTTTTGCGGCAGAGAGTTCCAGAGTATGGGGGAAGCCCGGGAGAAGTCTTGTATGCGGTTGTGGGAAGAAGAGATGAGGGGGGAGTCGAGAAGGAGATCTTGAGAGGATCGAAGGTTGCGTGTGGGTAGGTAGCGGGAGACCATGTCACAGATGTATGGAGGAGAAAGGTTGTGGATGGCTTTGTATGTCATGGTTAAGGTTTTGAACTGGAGCCTCTGGGCAATAGGAAGCCAGTGAAGGGCCTGGCATAGTGGGGAGGCAGGGGAATAGCGGGAAGACAGGTGGATTAGTCGTGCAGCAGAGTGTAGGATGGACTGGAGTGGTGCCAGAGTGCTAGAGGGAGGCCAGACAGTAGGAGGTTGCAGTAGTCGAGGCGGGAGATGATAAGGGCGTGCACTAGTGTTTTTGTGGTGTCATGGTTGAGGAATGAGCGGATCCGGGAAATATTTTTGAGTTTGAGGCGGCAGGAGGTGGCGTTCAGAACTTTCAAATCATCACTGTAAAATATTTATGGCAAATCTAATATACAACTTCTGCTGTGTGACCCCCGACTTTAGCCTGTGAATGTCATGTGAAATAAGAGTGGATGTGACTGCAAGCTGTAGCTGTGGAAGTTCACATCTTTGGCTATGACCTGTACATGTTTAACCCATTACTTGCCAAAAAAGCAATGCTCATTTTTTTTTAAATGACAGATTTTTAATGATTTGGGTCCTAATGAATCAGAAACATAATTTGCCAAATTTTTACAAGTACAGATTTTTCAGAAAAGGGCGTCCCAATTTTGGGACATTGGCAGAAAGTGATAGCAAAAACTCAGAAAAGATAGAACTTATTCAACTTTATTTTTTTTGCATTTTTTGCTTACAAACTATTATGCAAACAATATGCTTATGCACTTTTTTTCAAAATAGTATATTACAAAATTCTCCAAATAACTCAGTTAGGGGAATGGAATACAGCAAACTCTTAGCATGAAGGGGAACATCACACCGTTTGCAAATTCT
This sequence comes from Oophaga sylvatica, assembly GCA_033576555.1. Taxonomy (NCBI): domain Eukaryota; kingdom Metazoa; phylum Chordata; class Amphibia; order Anura; family Dendrobatidae; genus Oophaga; species Oophaga sylvatica. Next base: position 115,936,396 of record JARQOD010000005.1, read on the forward strand.
GGTTGTTTTTTTCTTACATAAAGCACACCTTCTTTGTATAGCAATTGGCTCTATCAAATGATTACCAGGATCCAATCTGACATCATGACTAACTCGGCCACCAGTTTACTCTGTTGAGGTCCACATCGCTTTGGGGTTGATTGTGTTATTTTGCTTAGATAGGCCAATGCACACTTTCTTCTGGATTTGCCTTTTGATATGCCCTCCAGGTGCTGAAAACGGCAATGTCTATCATTTGAGTGAAAAGGGGCCACCACCACTTTTTGGAACGGATTCTGACACGGTACAGGGAGATTTGTATGTCCAATAAATCAACTCCCCCCATGTGGGAATTATATTCCTGAACCATCAGCGGCATTGAGATTTGGACATGTTTTTTCTGTTTTTGAGAGTACCTACGAGCTGTTGACAAAGGCTCTATTGTGCTGAAGTTCATGCCAAACATGACAACCTTATTATCCTTCTATTTCACACAAGAATGTTATTTGCTTTATCAAACCGGTAATCACAAAATCCTCTTTCCTTTTGTTTTTCAATCTTCTTGCTTGGCATAAGAGGACACTTTTTTGTGCGATTTTCTCTCATAGTGCCAGTAGCTTGGATGTTTGTTTTTCAGCATCACCAGAGCATCAATACTTGTAAAGAAATTGTCAAAAAATAACTTGTAACTGAATGACTGGGAATTAGGAATTACATTTGTAAGTTGTGAAATTACTCTCAAGCCTAACGGTCCTTCCTCTTTGTCAGACTTACCACAGTATGGCACAGATTTGTAGAAGTAGCCATTGGAACTGCACAGAGACCAAATTTTGTAGCCAAATTTTATTGGCTTACCTCGTATGTACATTTTTGTAAGGTGTTTGCCATAGTAGCGGACCATCATTTCATCCAAGGAAAGTTCATGGTGGAATACACCAAATTTCAGGAATTCTTTCCCCAGCACTTCAAAGAATAAACTAACTTTGTACATCTTGTCAGACTTGTCAATTTTAGAATTGTCATTTATGTGTATATTTTTTTTAATTTCCCTAAAACGGTTCTTTGACATTGCTTTGTACACCAATGGAACTCGCACATCTTGAGCTTGTTCCCAGTACATGTCCTCTTGGGGAGAGAATGATATCCAGACAGTAATAATATGCCTAAGAAAACTTGTAATTCTTCCTCGCTGATGGAAAAGGAGGGTTTATTTGTTTGGTTTGCATTTAGCATGCTTGGGGTCAAAATAATATCCATAACATCATGGGAAAAAAACTCTTCAAATACTTCAACTTCATTTTTATTTTCTAAAAGGTCACAAATGTTGCTTATTTCCAACGTATCCTGGTCCGCATTGCTTTCATATGTTGGTTGACATTTTTTCCATTTTGGAGTTGCTGCACATTGTAATATTTCTGTTGCATTTTTTTTCTTGCTCACAACTGGTTTTGAAGTTTGATTCCTTGGTCGTTTTCTGCTACTGGTGCTTGAAGTTCCTGCTGAGGTGGATGGTAAATTCTCAGTTGATGCCACCTCAGGAGCCTCTTCAATTTCTGTTGAAGTGAGCAATATCTCCAAAGTTCCTGCTACATCATTCAATTCATGAGCAAGAAGCTCATTTTCCTGAAAACATTCCTCATCAGTTGCCTCATCAGGGTCAGGGGGCACAATCACTACTTCAACATCAGAAACTTCCACTTCTAGGTCATCTAATTTCTCAAGATAACCTAGTATTTCATCAACAGTAAGTCCTTTTTTATATCGATATGCCATGTTCTTTCTGCTGATACAACAAAAACAAAAATTAGTATAGTAACATTTAGAAAACTATAGATAAAAATATATATTATTATTTTAAATATATATATAAATATATTTCACATTTCACTATCCATTCATAAAACAAGCTAAATAAACAATTGTGATGAATAAAAACATAAAATACCAACCTTATATACTGTGATGTGATCGTAAACAATGTCTGACAAGCCAGCAAGTTACAGGGTCTGTTCTCCTGAGTGTCTTCAGTACAGCTGAGATATCAGGTTTCACAAAGCATATATAGTCAGAAAGGTACTGGGGAAGGGGGTGGAGGGGTGAGGGATTTCCAGACTATCTGGTAAGAAGAAAGAAATGAAATTAACCCCTTCCCGACCCATGACGCCTACGTTGGCGTCATGAAAACCTGTGCCATCCCGACCCATGACGCCAACGTAGGCGTCATGCTATAAATCATGTTCCTGCAGGTCGGGTGACCGGGGTCACTGAAAGGTCACCCGACCCGCAGGCACAGGACCCTTAGTGCATCACCACAGGGAGGTTGGCTTAACCCCCACGTGGCTACGATCGCTCTGATTGGCTGTTAAAAGTGAAACAGCCTGTAATGTATGTAGTACAGTTCATATAGCGTCTTGTGCTTGGGTGCGATGAAAACACAGGAGTCACAGGTTTGATATAGAAAAGTCCTGTATTACTTCATACAAGTTGGCAGAAATAGTCACACAGTTTGCAGACACAGAAACAGGAGACACAGCAGGCCAGAGTAATCCAAGCTCAGCAATCACTCTCCAATACAGATTCAGGATCTTCTTCTCTGTTACCGTAAGTCCATGCAAACGTGGGTCTTTTAAAGAGCAGGGTTCAGAGTCCACAAGTGCTTCAGAGTTCCTCAGTAGGAATAGCTGGAGTACAAGGTCCAAGGCTTACAGGAGTCAAGTCACAGGTTCACTGCAGGCTAGATTCTGAAGCACTGATTGCTCAGCTGTGGCTGCTTAAGAAGCAAAGGAGAGAATCAGGGCGGGAACATGCAAGCTGGAAACTCCATTTTGACTGAGGGCAAGACAGCTGCAGCAAGACAGAAAGTAAAATGGCTGACGAACAAACTGAGTTTCAGGAATATATACATAGAACCTTACATTACTCCCCCCTTAAGGACAACCTCCGGATGACCTCAGACCAGGCTTGTGTGGGTACCTCTGATGAAACTGACGGAGCAAGCGAGGAGCATTAACGTTATTGACCGGTTCCCATGAGTTGTCCTCCACTGGGTAGCCCTGCCATTTAATCAGATATTGTAACTGATTTCTATACAACCTGGAATCTAAAATCCTTTCCACCACAAATTCTTCCTGACCATCGACTACACTGGGTCAGGGCAAGGAGAGGAACGTCCAGGAAACGTATTGGGTGTCGCAGCCTTTAGTAGGGATACATGAAAGACAGGGTGGATTCTCATAGTTCTGGGCAGTTGAAGACGACAAGCAACGGCACTTATAATTTTACTGATTTTATAGGGTCCAATGTACTTATGTCCCAACTTAGACGATGGAATCCTTAACTTAAGATTTCTGGTTGACAACCAGACCAAGTCTCCTACCTTGAAAGCTGGTGCAGGTTTACGAAATTTATCTGCTGCTTTCTGTACCTTTCTTGAGCCGATTCCAGATTTTCCTTTAGAAGATCCATATTCTTCTGTAAAGACGTGATTCTTTCAGCCACTGCTGGTAAAGGCGTTTCTATGGGAAATCGTGGTAGAATGTTAGGATGATAACCTAGATTAGAGTAAAAAGGAGACTGTTTAGTGGAGGCACTCTGAGAGTTGTTATACGAGAACTCAGCTAATGGAAGTAGATCCACCCAATCATCCTGTAGGTGGCAGATAAAGCAGCGGAGATACTGCTCCAGGGTTTGATTGGTTCGTTCGGTCTGTCCATTAGTCTGGGGATGAAAAGCAGAAGAAAGGTTTACTTTAATGTCCAATGCTGCACAGAAATTTTGCCAAAACCTAGAAGTGAATTGCACCCCTCGATCCGAAATAACCTCATCCGGTACTCCATGTAAGCGAAACACATCTTTAATCATCAAATCTGATGTCTGTTTTGCAGTGGGTAAGCCGACACAAGGGATAAAATGAGCTGCCTTTGTTAGACGGTCAACCACCACTAGAATGGTGTTCTTCCCCTGAGAGGTTGGTAACTCCACAATGAAGTCCATAGAAATGGATCCCCACGGGCGGGACGGGGTGGGAAGAGGCTGTAACAGACCAGTTGGTGAGGAGCGAGGTGTTTTGCATCTTGCACAGACCTCACATGAAGTGACATAATTCAAAACATCCTTCCTGCAAGTGGGCCACCAAAAGAAACGAGAAAGAAATTCCTGTGTCTTTAGAATTCCTCTATGCCCAGCTATCTTGGAATCGTGAATGAGTTGCAATACTCTTAATCTGACTGTTTCAGGAATATACAGACGTTGTCCCTGAATCCACACACCATTCTTAAAGACAAGACTTACGTCCCTTGGGGGTTGTGCCAAAAAGGAATCCGCATGGTATGCTTCCTTGATGTCCTTAAGTAGGTCTTGATTATGAATTACTCCTAGGAATCTAGAGTCAGGAAGAATAGTCTTAGGAGGAGTAATTGGACGTGTCTCTGCTGAGTAAATCCTAGAGAGTGCATCAGCCTTTCCATTGCGCGATCCTGGTCTATAAGAGATGATAAAATTAAATTGGTTTAAGAAAAGATTCCAGCGAGCCTGGCGAGGAGTCAGGCACTTAGCCGACCTGATAAACTCAAGGTTACGATGGTCTGTCAGGACGACTATTTGCTGTGCAGCACCCTGAAGAAGGTGTCTCCATTCTTTGAAGGCGGCAATAATGGCCAACAACTCTCTATTGCCCACATCGTAGTTCCTCTCAGCCGAAGACAACTGCTGGGAAAAGAAGGCACAGGGATGCAAGACATTCTTCTCACCTGTTCTCTGAGAGAGTATAGCTCCAACGGCACAGTCTGAAGCATCCACCTCTATCTGCAGACCAGATATAACCTCAAGAGAAATGTGCTGTCTTCCAGGTGCAAAAATTAAAGATGTGTCTGACAGGATATCAGGACTCTTCAGACCTAAAGATGACTACCCATTCCTGCTAATACATGTGGGGACAAATGACACCACAAGAAGTGACCTGGAAACCATCTGCAGTGACTTTGAAAACTTAGGTAAGAAAGTGAAAGAACTGGGAGCGCAGGTGGTCTTCTCCTCCATCCTTCCAGTGGATGGCCATGGAACAAGGAGGTGGAATAAGATTCTGCAGGTGAACAACTGGCTACGTCGATGGTGCCGTCAGCAAGGATTTGGATTTCTGGATCACGGAGTGAATTACCTGTACGATGGACTACTTGCTAGAGATGGGGTGCACCTTACGAAGACTGGAAAACATGTATTTGGAAGTCGCCTTGCTACACTCATCAGGAGAGCTTTAAACTAGAACAATGTGGGAAGGGAAGCAAAACGCCAGCAAAAGCCATACACCTGACAAATGCTATTGAGAACTCTGCTATTAGAAGTGAAGGGGAAGAACAAAGACAAAAAAATCTACATAATAAAAATATTGAAGAAAGAGAAACCAATCACAAACTAAAGTGTTTCTATACGAATGCACAAAGCATGGGCAACAAACAAGGAGAACTGGAGCTACTAACGCAGGAGAAGAAATATGATGTCATTGGAATCACTGAGACTTGGTGGGACGATACACATGATTGGAATACAGGCTAGAAGGTTACAACTTATTTGCAAGAAACAGACTTGATAAACGAGGAGGAGGTGTTGCATTGTATGTTAGAAAAGCGTATATCTGCACAGAGATTGAAGCTTCAGAGACTGGGAGTTCTGTGGAAACTGTTTGGGTAAGAATACAAGGACAGAACAATGGAAAGGACACCATTGTAGGCATTTACTACAGGCCGCCTGTGCAAGCTGAAGATATGGATGAACTCTTTATGCATCAAATGGCCAAGTTCTCAAAAAAATATGACATAGTGGTCATGGGAGATTTCAACTATCCAGACATTTGTTGGGAATCTCTCTCAGGCAAAACTAACAGGTCCAGGAAATTCTTATCCTCTCTTGCTGACAACTTTATCTTCCAAAAGGTAATGGAGAAAACAAGGGGATCTGCTACCTTGGATCTAATTCTCATAAACAGGGAGGAAATGGTGGAGGAGGTAAGAGTGGCTGGGACCCTAGGAGGTAGTGACCATGCTATTTTAGAATTTTGGATAACAAGAGGAGGAAGACCTGTGAAGACTCAGACGTCAAGGTTAGATTTCAGAAAGGCAGATTTTAAGGAACTCAGAAAGAGAATTGGAGGGATCCAATGGCTGGATATCCTTAAGGACAAAAATGTCCAGGAAGGATGGAAAATCTTGAAAAATGAGATTCTCAAAGCACAATCGTTAACAATTCCGAAAAGAGGGAAGAATGGGAAGCATTTAAGGAAACCAGGATGGATGAACATAGAACTTAAACACATGCTAAAAAGGAAGAAAGAAATGTTTATCAAATGGAAAGAGGGAGGCATATCTAAAGAAGAATATAATGCCGTCTGCAGAACCTGCAGGGCACAAATCAGATTATCTAAAGCTGACAATGAATTAAGGCTTGCAAGTGACGTCAAAAGCAACAAAAAAGGATTTTGGGGATACGTCAAAAGTAAAAGAAAAGTCAAAGATGCTATAGGATTTTTACATGATGAAAATGATGAAATGGTAAGTCAGGATGTTGAGAAGGCTGAACTTTTAAATTCCTATTTTGCATCTGTTTTCTCTCAGAAAGGAAATGTAACATCAACTGATCTTCACTGTCCTATTAAAGGAATAGAAGAATCCAGGATATCTATAAACAGAAAGACAGTGAGGAAACACTTAGCTAACCTAAATGAATTCAAGTCTCCAGGTCCAGATGAATTACACCCCAGGGTACTGAAGGAGATAGCAGAAGAAATTCTTGAACCACTGTCCATAATCTTTGAAAATTCTTGGAGAACAGGAGAAGTCCCAGAAGACTGGAGAAGAGCAAATGTTGTTCCTATCTTCAAAAAGGGGAAGAAGGTGGACCCAGGGAACTACAGGCCGGTGAGTCTGACTTCTATACCAGGAAAGATCTTTGAACAAATTATTAAAGAACATGTATGCAAGTACCTGGATAAGAATGAAGTGATTAAACAGAGTCAGCATGGGTTTGTAACTAATAAGTCATGTCAAACTAACTTAATTTTCTTCTATGACAGAATCACTGACTGGGTGGATCAGGGAAATGCTGTAGATATAGTATATCTTGACTTCAGCAAAGCATTTGACAAAGTATCTCACACAATCCTTATTGAAAAAATGACTAAGTATGGAATGGACAAGGCAACTGTTAGGTGGATTCATAACTGGCTTAGTGATCGGACCCAAAGAGTGGTTGTAAATGGCTGCACATCCAGTTGGAAGAATGTCTCAAGTGGGGTACCACAAGGCTCTGTTTTGGGCCCTGTATTGTTCAACATCTTTATCAATGATTTAGATGAAGGAATTGAGGGTAAACTGATCAAATTTGCTGATGACACAAAGCTAGGAGGGGTAGCTAATACTAGAGAAGTGAGAGAGAGGATTCAAAAAGATATACATAAACTGGAGCAGTGGGCAGCAACTAACAGAATGGATTTTAACAGGGAAAAATGCAAAGTACTACATCTGGGCAATAAAAATGAAAAAAGCATATACAAAATGGGAGGAATAGGGCTAAGTAACAGCACATGTGAAAAAGACTTGGGTATACTAATTGATCACAGACTTAACATGAGTCAACAGTGTGATGCAGCAGCAAAAAAGGCAAATGCAATTCTAGGATGTATCAACAGAAGCATACAGTCTAGATCACGTGAGGTCATTATTGCCCTCTACTCCTCTTTGGTCAGACCTCATCTGGAATACTGTGTCCAGTTTTGGGCACCACATTTTAAAAAGGACATCAACAAACTGGAGCAAGATCAGAGAAGAGCCACCAGAATGGTGACCGGTCTGCAAACCATGTCCTATGAGGAACGGTTGCAGGATTTGGGAATGTTTAGCTTGCAAAAAAGAAGACTGAGAGGAGACTTAATAGCTGTCTACAAATATCTCAAGGGCTGTCACATTGTAGAAGGATCATCTTTATTCTCATTTGCGCAAGGAAAGACTAGAAGCAATGGGATGAAACTGAATGGGAGGAGACACAGATTAGATATTAGAAAAAACTTTTTGACAGTTAGGGTGATCAATGAGTGGAACAGGCTGCCACAAGAGGTGGTGAGTTCTCCTTCAATGGAAGTCTTCAAACAGAGGCTGGATAGACATCTGTCTGGGATGATTTAGAGAATCCTGCTTTGAGCAGGGGGTTGGACCAGATGACCCAGGAGGTCCCTTCCAACTCTACCATTCTATGATTCTATGATTCTATGATTATGAAGGCAAGCTCGGGGTTGGGATGTACTAGGATAGGTGCAGTGGTAAATTTATCTTTTAGACGGGAAAATGCTTCCTGGGCTTGGGGAGTCCAGGAAAACCTAGACTCTTTCCGGGTAAGTTGAGTGATAGGTGACACTACCTCAGAGAAATTTCTAATGAAACGTCTATAGAAGTTGGCAAACCCGATGAAGCGCTGTACCTCCTTCACATTTCTAGGACTTGGCCAATCCTTGATGGCTTGGGTTTTGCTTCCATCCATACTAATTCCTTGTGTAGACAGTACATACCCCAGAAATTGAATTTCGGTCCTATGGAATTCACACTTTTCAAGTTTGATGTAAAGATGATTTTGTCTTAGACGTTCCAAGACCATTCTCACATGTCCATGATGTTCCTCTGTGGAGTTAGAAAAAATTAGAATATCATCCAAATAAATTACCACGAATGTATCTAGGAGATCCCTGAAGATGTCATTCACCAAGTGTTGGAAAGTGGCTGGGGCGGTACTCAGACCAAAAGGCATAACTAGATATTCAAAGTGTCCATAGCGTGACCTGAATGCAGTCTTCCATTCATCCCCAGGTCTAATACGGACTAAGTTATAGGCCCCACGAAGATCTAGTTTAGAAAAAATTTTGGCATGTCGCACTCTCTCCAATAACTCAGGGATTAAAGGCAATGGATAACGGTTTCTAATAGTAACCTTATTGAGTTCCCTATAGTCTACGCATGGTCTCAGAGATCCATCTTTCTTCTTTACAAAGAAGATGGGTGCACCTGCAGGAGATGAAGAGGGGCGTATGAAGCCCTTGGCTAGATTTTCATCTATGTAATCCTTTAAAGCCTTTAGCTCGGGCCCCCAGGGGGTAGATCTTACCAAAAGGTATCTCTGCTCCAGGCAATAATTCAATTGGACAATCATATGGACGGTGAGGAGGAAGCTGGTCAGCGTTCTTCTTGTCACATAAATCCACATAGTCCTGGTATACAGCTGGTAGTTCAGGGACTGACATGATTTCTTTAGGAACAGAGCAAGCTGAAACTTTTGGACTCATCTGTTTCTCTGGAAAGTGTAATTCCTTGGTCTCCCAGTTAATGGTAGGATTCTGAGCCTGCAGCCATGGTAGCCCTAGAATAATGGGAAAGTGGGGAGAAGAGATAAGCATAAAGGACAGTTTCTCTTGATGATCTTTACCCATAAGAACCCTCAAAGGCTCTGTTTCCTGATCCACTGGTCCAGAGGTCAGCAGGGAGCCATCCACAGTTTCCATCTGTACTGGAGTAGCCTTCTTCACTGAACGTATTCCCTGTTTCAGAGCAAAGGAGACATCCATAAAATTTCCACTTGCCCCTGAGTCGATCATAGCAGAGCTAGACACCCAAGCTGAGTCAACCCAGAGTTTGATGGAAAGAAAGCAATGAGAATTGTTTTTCTTACAACTCAGCTGGGACACCGCTGAGGAAACTTGAAAAATGGCAGCGTTTACACAGTCAACGTCCTCAGAGGTAACGGAGTTTAAGTCCGAGAAATCAAGATCTGTTGCTGCAGATCTCTCTGGAGCCTGAGGCTCGGACCTGACAGATCCCCTCTCGCAACACTCACAATGAATGAGTGCTGCAGTAGTCTTACGAGAACGGCTGGGCAGTTTATAATGAAGTGCCCTGACTTACCACAATAGAAACATAGATTCTCCTTAAAACGATGTTCCTTGCGTGCATCACTAACCCGTCGTTGTAAAGAGTCTACCTGCATGGGTTCAGGTTCAGGTTCCGTGTAATCCTACTCAAAGGTTCCTTAGCTGGAGAGGAAGGTAGGAAAAGGTTAGTACGATTGCTTTCGAACCATCTCTCTTGCCTGCGTTCAGTCAGACGAGTATCAATACGGATGCAGTAGTTAATAAAGTCACCTAACGCAGTGGGAGGGTCAGCACGAGCAAGTTCATCCTTAATCAGTGGAGATAACCCCTTTCGAAAAATAGATTTTTTGGCGGAACTGTCCCAGGTGGTATCAAGGGCCCATCCCCTGAAATCCAAGGCATATTCAGCTACCGAGTGCTTACCTTGGCGCAAAGCTAACATGGCTGCTTCAGCTGTTGCACTCGATTGGGGTCATCAAACACCTGCCCCATGGCTGAAATAAAATCATAAGGTGATTCAAACAATCATCCTCAGTCTCAATCAGAGGGTTTGCCCACATTAAAGCTTGTTGGTAAGCAACATAATTATAGTAAGCACCTTAGATCGTTCAGTGGGAATTGTGAAGCATGTGCAGAAAAAAAAGATTGCATTGATTAATAAATCCCCTGAATTTCTCACGTTCACCGCCAAAACGAAAAGGGGGCAACTTGGGAATCCCAGCACTCGGGGCTACGGCAGGAGCCTGGACTCGCCCCTCTAGAACCTCAATCCTGGCTCGCAAATCCTGGGTAGTCTGTCAACCACTTGCAAATTGTGATTATTGAGGTCCTGTAGATTTGTAAAACGGTCTTTATATTCTGCAAATCTGCAAGGATATTATCAGTCACTCCGCAAAGTTCCTTTATGCGGGCCTCCATTTTCCAGATCTTTTAAGACAGGATTACTGGAAGAAGAGGAGAGAAAAAAAAAACAATAGTGTTCACCTGTGGCAACACTGCAGAGAGAAAAAAAAAATTAAGGGAACTGCTCACCTGGAATGGTTGTGAGAAGTCACAACCACTATCATCACAGAAAGTTTCAACCAGACATCTGATATCCAGAGTTACAGCAGACAAAAAAGAGAAAAGAAAAAAAAAAAAAAACAATAGTGTTTACCTGTGGTAACACTGCAAAAGAAAAAACTTAAGGGAATTGCTCACCTGGAATGGTTGTGAGAAGTCACAACCACTGTCATCACAGAAAGTACAACCGGACGTCTGATATCCACAGTACAGCAGACACAGCCTTCCAGACCCAGCAGACACTAACGTTTTGGCTTCAGAATCTTGTAATGTATGTAGTACAGTTCATATAGCGTCTTGTGCTTGGGTGCGATGAAAACACAGGAGTCACAGGTTTGATATAGAAAAGTCCTGTATTACTTCATACAAGTTGGCAGAAATAGTCACACAGTTTGCAGACACAGAAACAGGAGACACAGCAGGCCAGAGTAATCCAAGCTCAGCAATCACTCTCCAATACAGATTCAGGATCTTCTTCTCTGTTACCGTAAGTCCATGCAAACGTGGGTCTTTTAAAGAGCAGGGTTCAGAGTCCACAAGTGCTTCAGAGTTCCTCAGTAGGAATAGCTGGAGTACAAGGTCCAAGCCATTGGAACTGCACAGAGACCAAATTTTGTAGCCAAATTTTATTGGCTTACCTCGCATGTACATTTTTGTAAGGTGTTTGCCATAGTAGCGGACCATCATTTCATCCAAGGAAAGTTCATGGTGGAATACACCAAATTTCAGGAATTCTTTCCCCAGCACTTCAAAGAATAAACTAACTTTGTACATCTTGTCAGACTTGTCAATTTTAGAATTGTCATTTATGTGTATATTTTTTTTAATTTCCCTAAAACGGTTCTTTGACATTGCTTTGTACACCAATGGAACTCGCACATCTTGAGCTTGTTCCCAGTACATGTCCTCTTGGGGGAGAGAATGATATCCAGACAGTAATAATATGCCTAAGAAAACTTGTAATTCTTCCTCGCTGATGGAAAAGGAGGGTTTATTTGTTTGGTTTGCATTTAGCATGCTTGGGGTCAAAATAATATCCATAACATCATGGGAAAAAAACTCTTCAAATACTTCAACTTCATTTTTATTTTCTAAAAGGTCACAAATGTTGCTTATTTCCAACGTATCCTGGTCCGCATTGCTTTCATATGTTGGTTGACATTTTTTCCATTTTGGAGTTGCTGCACATTGTAATATTTCTGTTGCATTTTTTTTCTTGCTCACAACTGGTTTTGAAGTTTGATTCCTTGGTCGTTTTCTGCTACTGGTGCTTGAAGTTCCTGCTGAGGTGGATGGTAAATTCTCAGTTGATGCCACCTCAGGAGCCTCTTCAATTTCTGTTGAAGTGAGCAATATCTCCAAAGTTCCTGCTACATCATTCAATTCATGAGCAAGAAGCTCATTTTCCTGAAAACATTCCTCATCAGTTGCCTCATCAGGGTCAGGGGGCACAATCACTACTTCAACATCAGAAACTTCCACTTCTAGGTCATCTAATTTCTCAAGATAACCTAGTATTTCATCAACAGTAAGTCCTTTTTTATATCGATATGCCATGTTCTTTCTGCTGATACAACAAAAACAAAAATTAGTATAGTAACATTTAGAAAACTATAGATAAAAATATATATTATTATTTTAAATATATATATATAATATATTTCACATTTCACTATCCATTCATAAAACAAGCTAAATAAACAATTGTGATGAATAAAAACATAAAATACCAACCTTATATACTGTGATGTGATCGTAAACAATGTCTGACAAGCCAGCAAGTTACAGGGTCTGTTCTCCTGAGTGTCTTCAGTACAGCTGAGATATCAGGTTTCACAAAGCATATATAGTCAGAAAGGTACTGGGGAAGGGGGGTGGAGGGGTGAGGGATTTCCAGACTATCTGGTAAGAAGGAAGAAATGAAATTAACCCCTTCCCGACCCATGACGCCTACGTTGGCGTCATGAAAACCTGTGCCATCCCGACCCATGACGCCAACGTAGGCGTCATGCTATAAATCATGTTCCTGCAGGTCGGGTGACCGGGGTCACTGAAAGGTCACCCGACCCGCAGGCACAGGACCCTTAGTGCATCACCACAGGGAGGTTGGCTTAACCCCCACGTGGCTACGATCGCTCTGATTGGCTGTTAAAAGTGAAACAGCCTGTAATGTATGTAGTACAGTTCATATAGCGTCTTGTGCTTGGGTGCGATGAAAAACACAGGAGTCACAGGTTTGATATAGAAAAGTCCTGTATTACTTCATACAAGTTGGCAGAAATAGTCACACAGTTTGCAGACACAGAAACAGGAGACACAGCAGGCCAGAGTAATCCAAGCTCAGCAATCACTCTCCAATACAGATTCAGGATCTTCTTCTCTGTTACCGTAAGTCCATGCAAACGTGAGTCTTTTAAAGAGCAGGGTTCAGAGTCCACAAGTGCTTCAGAGTTCCTCAGTAGGAATAGCTGGAGTACAAGGTCCAAGGCTTACAGGAGTCAAGTCACAGGTTCACTGCAGGCTAGATTCTGAAGCACTGATTGCTCAGCTGTGGCTGCTTAAGAAGCAAAGGAGAGAATCAGGGCGGGAACATGCAAGCTGGAAACTCCATTTTGACTGAGGGCAAGACAGCTGCAGCAAGACAGAAAGTAAAATGGCTGACGAACAAACTGAGTTTCAGGAATATATACATAGAACCTTACACAGCCAATCAGAGCGATTTGTAATATTTCACCAATGAAACTGGTGAAATATTACAATCCAGCCATGGCCGATGCTGCAATAGCATCGGCCATGGCTGGACACCGCGATCTGACCCCCCCACATCGAGTCACAGCGGTGATCGGCCACCGCCACCAAAAGATGGTGGTGATCGGTCACCGCCGTCACTATCTGCTCCCCTGCTCCTGCGATCCGCTGCCCCCCCTTCCGATCCCCCCCCTCACCTTCCGGCCCCTACTACTCACCTCTCCCGGTCCACCGATGTCCCTGGATCCGTCCCGGCGGCTGCCGGAATTCTTCATGGGCGCCGCCATCTTGGAAAATGGCGGGCGCATGCGCAGTGCGCCCGCCGGCCGGCGCATGCGCAGTGCGCCCTCCAGAGTACAAAAATGTATTTTGACCACTGTGATAAACTGTCACAGTGATCAAAATAAAAAAAAGTAAATGAACCCCCCCTTTATCATAGATAGGGACAAATAAAAAAATAAAGTTTTTTTTTTTTTCCTAGCGGATTTTGCTGCTGATCCGCAGCTGATTTTGCTGCGGATCCGCGGCGGATATTGCTGCTTATCCGCGGCGGATTTTGCTGCTGATCCGCGGCGGATATTGCTGCTGATCCGCGGCTGATTTTGCTGCGGATCCGCGGCGGATATTGCTGCTGATCCGCGGCGGATATTGCTGCTGATCCGCGGTGGATTTTGCTGCTGATCCGTAGCGGATTTTGCTGCGGATCCGCAGCAGAGATTTTGCTGCGGTTCCGCAGCGGATTTGGCGTTGCGGATCCACAGCAGATCCAGAAACCATGTACAGTACAATGCAAATAAATGGTTAAAAAAAACGCTGTGCACATGCGGATTTGCTGCGGTTTTAAATCCGCAGCATGTCAATTCTTTGTGCGGATTCCGCAGCGGTTTTACACCTATTCCATTATAGGTGTAAAACCGCATGTAAAAGCCGCAGCAAATCCGCGCTAAATTCGCATTTAAAACGCAGGTCATTTTACCTGCGGATTTAAGAAAAATCCGCAAGTGAATCCACAACGTGTGCACAGGGCCTCAGGGTTAGGGTTAGGCTGGGTTCATATTGCATTATGGCAGTCCGTTAGATGGACTGCGTTTCACCGCGGTATAACGCGGTGTAACGCAGTCCGTTAACGCTGCCATTCACCTCATTTGTGTGCGCATCGCAACGTATGCCGTAAAGTGGCATTCGTTCGCGACGTGCCGTCATTCAGTGACGGAGCCTCGGACACGGGCTGCAGTGTCTGGGCTCCGTCACGCTAGCACAGATGAATCATCTGCTGATTCATCTGCGCTAGTGGGTATAGCATAACCCAATTGCGTTATGCTGTACCGTTACAGCCGGTCAACGCTACGTGTTGAACGGGCTGGTAAAACGCAATATGAACCCAGCCTTAGAACTAAGGTTAGGGTTAGCATTAGGGTTAGAATTAGGGTTAAGGTTAGAATTAGGGTTAGGCTTTTGGTTAGGTTTATGGTTTGTTAGGGTTCGAGTTCCCGCTGCTGCACAAGGGGAGTCTCGAACCAGCCCCGCTGCGGTCTCCCATTCATCTCCAGCCGCAGTGGAGCCTGCTCTGCAGAGACGTCGGTCCAAGCGTCTTGCCCACTCCAGTACTGTGCAGTGACTTGCTGCTGCCTTTCCTGGATCTGCTATTATAGCCAGTGCTGGAGCAGACGTCTTTGGGACAAAGTCCTGCGTTTTCCCTTCTGAGCATGCCCAGAATGAGATCTCTCATTGGAGATCAGGGGTCACATGCTCAGGTGCTGCGGCAGCTCCTATTGGTCCGCTAGGAAGGCCCTGTTACTACTGGTGTTCTGGAGCAAGTTTCATTGGTCCTTGTTTCTGGCAGGTCCTGTAGCTGTTGCTATAAAAGGGTAGCATGGCTGGGCCACCATGCGCTAATATCAACCATTGTATGCTATGCGCCAGTGTGGTCATGTGTGTGTGTGGTTAGGGACCCGGCTGAAATAAGCCACTAGAATACCGACTTAATCGGTGAGGAGTTTGGTGTGCTAGCTGGTCAGGGTCGGCGTCCTAGATTCCCTAGATTACCGGCATAACCGGTGAGGAGTTTTGATTGCCGTATTCAGGGTCTGGCGTTCAGACGCCATAGATTGCGGGTGACTCCGTTAGGACATTAGCACATGATCACGCTTTATGTACGCTTAGCACTTAACTGTCTATCTGAGAGCCTGACAGGACACAGCACTTTTCCTCAGCGGCCCTGTGACGTAACAGGGTTCGCTTGCAACGCTAGACAGCGCCCTAGCGTGTTTTCTTTGCGACTCAGTTGTGTTTAGTGAGTTCGCAGACATCGCCATATAGCGCTGCGGCTCTCCTTCTAGCGGCTCTGTGGAGTAACAGAGATCGCACTTATTGCCACAGCGCGTTACGGCGTTTATGTTGGCGACTCTGCGGGATAACAGAATTTGCTTCTTACGCCATTTTTACTAGCAGCAGGCACCGCTTGCACGGTGGACCCCGGGCTGCGAACGCAACTCTCTACATCATATATTTGGTGCGTTCCGCAGACCCTTAAAATGGTTAGAGTTGGGATTAGGGTTAGGGGTGTGTTGGGGTTAGGGTTATGGTTAGGGTTTTGTATTAGGGTTAGGTGTGTGTAGGGGTTAGGGTTGGGGTTAGGGGTGTGTTGGGGTTAGGGTTGGAGTTAGAATTGAGGGGTTTCCACTATATAGGCACATCAGAGGGTCTCCATACGCGACATGGCGCCACCATTGATTCCAGCAAATTTTGCGTTCAAAAAGTCAAACAGTGCTCCCTTTATTCCAAGCCCGACGTATGCCCAAACAGTGGTTTATCCCCACATATGGGGTATCAGTGTACTCGGGAAAAATTGCACAACAACTTTGGGGTTCTAATTTCTCCTGTTAACATTGGGAAAAAAAATTGGGGACTAAAAAATTATTTTTGTGGAAAAAAAATGATTTTATATTTTCACGGCTCTGCGTTATAAACTTCTGTGAAGGACTTGGAGATTCAAGGTGCTTACCACACATCTATAGGAGTTCCTTGGGGGATCTAGTTTCCAAAATGGGGTCACTTGTGGGGAGTTTCTACTGTTTAGGCACATCAGGGACTCTGCAAATGTAACATGATGCCCGAAGACCATTCCATCAAGTGGGCATTTCAAAACGTCACTACTTCCCATCCGAGCCCTGACATGTGCCCATACAGTGGTTCCCCCCACATATGGGGTACTAGCATACTCAGGACAAACTGGACAACAACTTTTGGGGTATAATTTCTCATGTTACCCTTGGGAAAATAAAAAAATTGGGACTAAAAGATCCTGATTGTGGAAAAAATATGATTTTTTTATTTTCATGCCCGGGCGTTATAAGCTTCTGTGTAGCCCTTGGGGTTCAAAGTGCTCACCACACATCTAGATAAGTTCTTTGCGGGGTCTAGTTTCCAAAATGGGGTCACTTGTGGGGAGTTTCTACTGTTTAGGCATATCAGGGGCTCTGCAAACGTAACAAGATGCCCGCAGACCATTCCATCAAGTCGGCATTTCAAAGCGTCACTACATCTCTTCCGAGCCCTGACGTGTGCCCAAACAGTGGTTCCCCCCACATATGGGGTACTAGCATACTCAGGACAAACTGGACAACAACTTTTGGGGTCAAATTTCTCCTGTAACCATTGTGAAAATAAAAAATAGTGGGCTAAAAATCATTTTTTGAGAAAAAAAATGATTTTTTTATTTTCACGGCTCTGCGTTATATACTTCTGTGAAGCACCTGGGGTTCAAAGTGCTCACTATGCATCTAGATAAGTTCCTTAGGGTGTCTAGTTTCCAAAATGGGGTCACTTGTGGGGGAGCTCCAATGTTTAGGCACACAGGAACTCTCCAAATGCGACATGGCAACCGCTAAATATTCCAGCATATTTTCCATTCAAAAAGTCAAATGGTGCTCCTTCCCTTCTGAGCCGTGCCGTGCGCCCAAACAGTGGTTTATGACCACATATGAGGTATCTGTGTACTCAGGAGAAATTGCCCAACAAATTTTAGGATCCAATTTATACTGTTGCCCATGTGAAAATGAAAAAAACTGAGGCTAAAAGAAAATTTTTGTGAAAAAAAAGTACTTTCTTTTTTTACGGATCAATTTGTGAAGCACCTGGGGGTTCAAAGTGTTCACTATGCATCTATATAAGTTCCTTAGGGGGTCTAGTTTCCAAAATGGGGTCACTTGTGGGGGAGCTCCAATGTTTAGGCACACAGGAACTCTCCAAATGCTACATGGCAACCGCTAAATATTCCAGCATATTTTCTATTCAAAAAGTCAAATGGTGCTCCTTCCTTTCTGAGCCCTGCCGTGCGCCCAAACAGTGGTTTATGACCACATATGAGGTATCTGTGTACTCAGGAGAATTTGCCCAACAAATTTTAGGATCCATTTTATCCTGTTGCTCATGTAAAAATGAAAAAATTGATGCTAAAAGAAATTTTTTGTTGGAAAAATTAAAATGTCCATTTTTTCCTTCCACGTTGCTTTAGTTCCTGTGAAGCACCTGAAGGGTTAATAATCTTCTTGAATGTAGTTTTGAGTAGCAGTTTTTATAAAGGTGTCACTTTTGGGTATTTTCTGCCATATAGACCCCTCAAAGTGACTTCAAATGTGAGGTGGTCCCTAAAAAAAATGGTTTTGTAAATTTTGCTGTAAAAATGAGAAATCGCTGGTCAACTTTTAACCCTTATAACTTCCTAACAAAAAAAAAATGTTGTTCCAAAATTTGCTGATGTAAAGTAGACATGTGGGAAATGTTATTTATTAACTATTTTGTGTCACATAACTCTCTGGTTTAACAGAATAAAAATTTAAAATTTGAAAATTACAAAATTTTCAAAATTTTTGCCAAATTTCCATTTTTTTCACAAATAAACGCAAAAATTATCGACCTAAATTTACCACTAACATGAAGCCCAATATGTCACGAAAAAACAATCTCAGAATCGCTAGGATCCGTTGAAGCGTTCCTGAGTTATTACCTCATAAAAGGACACTGGTCAGAATTGCAAAAAATGGCAAGGTCTTTAAGGTCAAAATAGGCTGGGTCATGAAGGGGTTAAAAGACCTCTGCCTGCCATATCAGTTGTAAATGATTTAGGGTTATGTATAAAAACTAGTGAAATAAACAAAAATTTCCATGTAAAAAAAAACATCGAAAATAGATAGTGCATTCTGCCCATGTCCCAAAAATGGGACGGCAATTTCACTTGAATATAACTCTGGCCTTGGTAAATCTACATCAATGCCATTGCATTATATACCTTCCTTCAAGTGTAAACAATAGTTCTAATAACTTTGTGATCACAGAACTGTGATTTTAAATAATAATTTCAGCTTAAGATCCTAATTTTGAAAAAACCTCAAAAATAGGTGATTTGAAAGCTCTTTGGGTGGAAGAATATTCAATTAAAAATTACAATGACATGATTTCGTGTTTTGAAAACATTCATTTTACAAACACAACACAAAAAAATTTGACCTAATTATAAAATCTTAGTTACTTGAAGCAAAAGATTAGGTGTCCCAAAAAAAGGACATTGGTAGATAATGAGTTAAAATGAGTATAATCCATACCGTACAACTCTACTGCTAGTTGCAGAGAGCAACCTGTAATGATAGTTTACCTTTAACCTTCTGTCATGCTCACCTCCGGCACTCCCGAGTTCAGGCTCAGTGCACCTGACAGGCACAGGTTATACAACCACTTGTAGTATCTAATTATAACAATTTCAGAACCCTAAAAGTAATCAGTGACCTTCATAGGGATGCATAAAAAGAGAGTATACAAATCAGATGGCAAAAATATTAATAACCATAAACATATTAATACAAAAAGTACAACATTTCTCAACTACCACCAAATAGCCTTCATTTTTCATGACATAACTATTCCGAAACTTTAAAATTAGGGAAAAAAAATAATGTTAATACACTTAGATGCTACTTGTTTACTATTCACTCAGAGTCAGAGGTTACATGTTCAGCAGACGAAACACGATTACTCTTAGAGAAGCAAAGCTGGCAGATCGTATTTGCATGGGACAGGCAGATAGCGTTTTCGCATTCATAATTTGACATCCTTCTACCACCAGTTTCAACAGTGCAGGTGGTGCATCTACGTCTTTTGGGAGGTGGGAGAGTTGGTGACTTTTCTTGATCATCTGTGAGATGAAATCTTTTTAGCCAGACTTGCACCCTAGGGGGGATTCCACCCATCTTCAGACTTCTTCGGCGTAGCTCTCAACTCACCAATCTTTAGTCAATGTTTTAAGGTAAATTGTTATGTTGATTAAAAACATAATTCACTTGTGAATTGATAGCACCCACATTCAACATCACAAAGATGACCATTGATCAGCACTTGATGTTTCGGCTAATGCTGTAAGTGGCTTCTTAGTCCACTTGGTCTTTATATCTTTGCCCAAATAATAGGTGTTGTCAGTATTTTGTTCATCTGTGTCAGTCTTCTCCTCACCATCCTGGTCTGTTCCTGAATCACTTTTACATTCTTCCACCTCATCTTTAGATGAAATGTCACTCTCTTCCTCTAAATCTTCACTCAGTGTGGGGTCTCCTTCATCATCGTTTAACAGCAGATTCTTTATTTCTTCAACATGAAGGTAGTTAGATGAATCATATATTTTGCTGGCCATTTCAGCAGAGAATCTGAAGCAAGAGGGAGAGAGAGTTTGTGCTAGGTTGCAATGTGCCTTAGAGGCCACCATCTTTTTTCTAAGAAAACCCTACTTATTTCCACAAACTTTGCATTATTTATTCATAAAACAAGCTAAATAAACAATTGTGGTGAATAAAAAGAGAAAATGTTAACCTTCAAATGTGAGACGAGTTTAGGCACAGTGAGCCTGAGAAACCACAAAGGTCCGATTTGCTCTCCAGAAAGACTGATTTAACACTATGAGACCAGGTTTCAAAGATCATGAAAATCAGCAAAGATCTGGGCGGGGTGAGATCTTCTGTTAATTGGGAGAGGAGAGAGAAACAAATCTAATTGAGCTATGTCTGTTAGGGCCCCATCTCACATAGTGAGAGCGCTAGCGAGATCGCTGCTGATTCACAAATTTTGTGGCGCAACAGCGATCTCAGAAGCGATCTCACCAAGTTTGACATGCAGCGACGATCAGCCCCCTGCTGGGTATCGCTGATCGTCGCTGAATGTCCTGGACTTTTCTTTGATCACTGGTCTCCCGCTGGCCAGCACACATCGCTGCGTGTGACAGGCGGGAGATAAGTGATCAGCGAGCTGAAGCTGGTAACCAAGGCAAATATCGGGATTCTAGGCGCCGTGTGGTGCCTAGAAACCCGATGTTTACTTTAGATTCCAGTGCACTGGGGCAGGGGAGCTGGTAACCAAGGTAAACATCAGGTTTCTAGGTGCCGCCCCGAGCCTAGAAACCCGATGTGTACCTTGGTTACCAGCTCCCTGCACCAGCGCGCTGGTATGCCGATAACTAAGCGACGTGTGTCGCTTGTTACCGGTGTACTCGCTGTCCTGATCGCTGCTGAGATCTGCCTGTTTGGCAGCTTAGCAGCGATCATGTAGCGATTTAGCAGCGATCCTGACAAGTTCATATCGTAGTCGGGATCGCTGGTGAGTCGCTATGTGAGACGGGGCCCTTAGAGTAGCTGTGCCTGATGGAGGGTTAAATATGCTAGATCTTAATGGGCTTAATGTCATGATCTGTTGGTAGTGTTCTGACTGACGTGCCAGGGGTTAATTATTTGTGGCCTCTTTCTGGTTCTGGGAGGGCTTTTTATAGCCTGGTTAGCTCAAGTCCTTGTCAGTTATACTCCTGCCCTCGGCTGAGTTAGGTTGACCCTGGTATTTTGTTTGATTGCGCCTTGTGCCTGCACTGCGTGTGTGTTCACTGGTTTTGATCTGGTCTGTCCCTCACTTTGCTATTGCCTGTTGATTCTGTACCTCTTTGTTCAGCTCTTTTGGTAATTGACTTCGGCTTGTCTCATGACTACGTTTTTATCTCACTCCTTTTGTTCTGTGCTGTCCTCCTGTTACTGACCTTGGCTAGTCTGACCCCGCTCCTGGCGTTGCCGGCTCTTACTTTCTGCCTTGTGTTCTCCAGTTCGCATGAGTGCTAGTCCTAGCCTGTAGGACCTTCCTGCTCTGGTCATGTGACGAACTAGGTCCTTGTCTGTGTCTCTGCACACAGCTACTTCTGCCTGCTACTTTCTCCATCCCTCCCCTCTGGAGAGAGTGCTCGGTAATCACAGTCTTCTTCGGTACAGTCCGCTCCCTCATTAGTGTGTATGCACCACACACACTGTCTGTCTCCTGACACTTAATGAAAAATTAACTTTCCAAGATATCATTGTTTCATCATGTTAAATTCTACATTTTTTGTAGTTATTCATACTACACAACATATGATTAAAGTCCTAATTGTAATACCTTCAAATGACCTGAGTATTATTATTATTATTATTGTTATTATTATTATAGTGCCATTTATTCCATGGCGCTTTACATGTGAGGTGGGGAATACATAATAAATACAAGTACAGTAATCTTAAACAATACAAGTCACGACTGTTACAGGATGAGAGAGGACCCTGCCCACGAGGGCTCACAATCTACAAGGGATGGATGAGGATACAGTAGATGAGGGTAGAGCTGTTCGTGCAGCAGTTTGGTGGATCGGTGGTTACTGCAGGTTGTAGGCTTGTCTGAAAAGGTAGGTCTTCAGGTTGTTTTTGAAGGTTTCCATGGTAGGCGAGAGTCTGATATGTTGTGGTAGAGAGTTCCAGAGTAGGGGGTATGCGTGGGAGAAATCTTGTATGCAATTGTGGGAAGAGGAGATAAGAGGGGAGGAGAGAAGGAGATCTTGTGAGGATCGGAGATTGCGTGCGGGTAAGTACCGGGAGATGAGGTTACAGATGTATGGAGGACTCAGGTTGTGGATGGCTTTTTATGTCATGATTAGGGTTTTGGACTATAGTCTTTGGGTAATGGGGAGCCAGTGCAGGGATTGACAGAGGGGAGAGGCGGGGGAATAGCAGGGGGACAGGTGGATTAGTTGGGCAGCAAAGTTTAGAATAGATTGGAGGGGTGCGAGAGTGTTAGAGGGGAGGCCACAGAGCAGGAGGTTGCAGTAGTCAAGGCGGGAGATGATGAGGGCATGCACTAGGGTTTTTGCAGATTCTTGGTTGAGGAATGTACGGATCCGTGAAATATTTTTGAGTTGAAGTCGGCAGGAAGTGGAAAGGGCTTGGATATGTGGTTTAAAAGAGAGATCAGTGTCTAGGATAACCCAGAAGCAGCGAGCTTGTGGGACTGGAGAGAGTGGGCAGTTGTTTACTTTAATGACAGGTCCATTGGAGGGGTTGCGTAAAATGGGGGAAAGATGATGAATTCTGTTTGGCCATATTAAGTTTTAGAAATCTAGCGGAGAAGAAGGATGAAATAGCGGACAGACATTGAGGGATTCTGTTTAGTAGGGAGGTGATGTCTGGTCCAGAGATGTAGATCTGTGTGTCATCAGCATAGAGGTGATAATCAAAGCTGTGAGATTCTATGAGCTGTCCAAGGCCGAAGATGTAAATGGAGAAGAGCAGGGGCCCTAGGACTGAACCTTGCGGGACTCCGACGGATAGGGGGCGTGGTGAGGAGGTGGTGTGCGAGTGTGAGACTCTGAATGTCTGGTCTGTTAGGTATGATGTGATCCAAGATAGGGTCAAGTCTGTGATACCAAGAGATGAGAGGGTCTGTAGTAATAGGCAATGGTCCACTGTGTCACAGGCAGAGGACAGGTCCAGGAGGAGGAGGACAGAGTAGTGTCGCTTGGTCTTGGCGGTTAATAGGTCATTGGTGACTTAAGTTAGGGCAGTTTCAGTGGAGTGGTGTGGCCGGAATCTAGATTGTAAGTGGTCAAGGAGGGAGCAAGAAGAGAGGTGGGAGGACAGTTCAAGATGGACGTGTTGTTCCAGTAGTTTTGAGGCATAGGTGAGAAGTGATATAGGGCAATAGCTAGATACAGAGGATGGGTCAAGAGAGGGCTTTTTGAGGATATGTGTGATTGAGGCATGTTTAAAGCTTGAGAGGAAAATACCAGTTGTTAGTGATAGGTTGAAGAGATGGGTTAGGGTTGGGATGAAGACTGTGGTGAGGTTTGGAATGAAGTGGAATGGGATCGGGTCAAGTGCACAGGTAGTGAGATGTGACTCTGAGAGTAGAGTGGAGAGTCGATCTTCTGTAATGGTGGTGAAGTTGGTTTTGGAGGAGGAGGGCAGGGCAGTTAAGAGGAAGGGCTCTGGGGGTTGTTGACCAAAACTGTGTCTGATGTTATCAATCTTCTCCTTGAAAATTGAGGTAAAGTCTTCAGCTGAGAAGAGGGAGGAGGGGGGAGATGCTGGGGGGCGGAGGAGAGAATTGAAGGTGTTGAATAACTGTTTAGGGTTGTGAGACAGGGAGAATATGAGAGATGAGAAGTAGGTTTGCTTTGCTGCAGTGAGTGTGGCCTTGAAAGTAGTGAGGGACTGTTTGAATGTGATGAAGTCCTCATTGGAGTGGGATCTTTTCCATCTCCGCTCAGCAGCCCTTGAATCTCGCCTCAGTTTTTAGGTCAGGCTGGTGTGCCAGGGCTGTCTGTTGATTTTGCGAGCTTTGGTATGTGTGAGAGGGGCGACCGATTCCAGAGCTGCAGCTATTGTGGTGTTATATAGAGTGGCAGCGGTATCCGCATTGTGTAGGGAACTTATGTCTGTAAGAGGGAGGAGGGATTCAGACAGTGAGTGTAGATCAAGATGTTTAAGATTTCTGCGAGGGTGTGCAAGTTTGTGGGGTGGAGATTGTGGATCTGGAGAGGAGAGGGAAGAGAATGTAAGTAGGTTGTGGTCCGAAAGAAGAAGAGGTGAGTTAGAGAAGATAGCTAGGGAGCAGAGGCTGGTGAAGATGAGGTCTAGTGTGCGGCCATCTTTGTGAGTGGCTGTAGAAGACCATTGAGTGAGGCTGAAGGAGGAAGTGAGGGATAGAAGTTTAGTGGTAGCTGAGAGGGATGTGTCAAAGGGGATGTTGAAGTCACCCAAGATGATAGTGGGAATGTCAGTGGAAAGAAAATGAAGTAGCCAGGTGGTGAAGTGGTTGAAGAAGGTGGTGGCTGGCCCTTGGGGGTGGTAAATGACAGCTAGTTGAACTTTGGAGGGAAAGTAGATGTGCACAGAGTGCACCTCAGAGAAAGGGAGGGTAACAGAGGGTGGCAGTGGGATTGGGGTGAAGGAGCAGTTATCTGACAGGAGAAAACCAACTCCTCCACCATGCTTGCTGCTGGGGTGGGGTGTGTGGGAAAGGTGGAATCCACCATAGGAGAGTGCAGCAGGAGAGGCTGTGTCAGAGGGGGTGAGTCAGGTTTCAGTGATGGTGAGGAAGGAAAGTTTGTTAGTAATAAAAAGATCATGGATGAAGGAAAGTTTGTGGCCGACAGAGCGAGCTTTCCACAGAGCTCCTGTAAGTGGGACTGGGGAAGCTGGGGCCGGGCGAATGGGTATAAGGTTGGAGAGGTTACGGAAAGCTGTGAGAGAGCGTGGATGGGAGGTAGAAATGACTGTGGGAAAGTGGTGAGGAGGTCCAGGATTTGGAGAGATATCGCTGGCAGTGAGGAGGAGCAGAGAGAGTGTTAGCAGGTGGGAGCAGGAGAGTGCATGAGGGGGCTGTCTGTGTTTGGAGACAGAGGATTGTATGTTGAGAAACAGATCTGAGGAAGAGGTGAGATGGATGGGGAGGATTGAAGAAGAGATGAGCAGTTCCTTGCTTGTTGTAGGAATTAGGGGGTTAGCAGAAAGTGAAGGATTATAGGGGTCAGAGTGAAAACGAACAGAAACATTTTTTACCGTGACAGTATCCAGTTACCTTCAGTTCCAA
This sequence comes from Oophaga sylvatica, assembly GCA_033576555.1. Taxonomy (NCBI): domain Eukaryota; kingdom Metazoa; phylum Chordata; class Amphibia; order Anura; family Dendrobatidae; genus Oophaga; species Oophaga sylvatica. Next base: position 115,962,005 of record JARQOD010000005.1, read on the forward strand.
TTCTGGATTAATTCATATGTCACACTTGTAAAATACACACTTATGGAATACACACTGCAGACTAAAGTCTTGGCAGACTTGTGCTATGCAATATATGTGCTAGAAAGTGCAATCAGGTGTGAAGCAGATAGGAGTGGTCTGTGCTCATCTTGGTCAGACAATTAAGAGTCCACCAGACCAGTATCATCATTATCAGTGATCCTTCTGATCATAACTAGGTTTAGGGAAGAGAATGGACTAATTGTATTAGTTGGCAGCTGTCAAAGGGCAATAGGTTTCTAGTGTCTGTAGGTTTAACAAAGAGATTGGAATTTTAAAACAGTCTCATGATTTATGGACTGTGACATTCAGGAATGTAATGGAGTCAATATATTGGACTGTAGTAAACTTAGTTACCTTGTCAATACTCTTCAAAAAATATATGAATATAACGCAAGGGTCATGGGAAAGGCAACAGACTTCCCTGTCTCCACCATGATGATGACTCTCTATTTCTATCTCTTCCTTCTCATTCCCCTCCTCAGTCCATCCATGTAGAATAGACAGGACAAATTTTGTGTGGGTGCTAACCTCTGCTGCACTAGCAACTAGCTCCTGTTCCTTCTACTCCTCCTCAATCTCCACCTCTTCATGATTACCCAATCCGTGCTGAACAGATGAGATGAGGCTGGGCTTGGTATTATCTCCCTGTTTCATGTTTTCCTCCATCTCCACCAGATCCGCATGCAAATCGTCATGTTTAATTGTCAGCAGTGACTGTTTAAGTAGGCACAGGAGACGGATCATTGCATTGATTATGGCGTAATCACCGCTCACCATTTTTGTGATGTCCTCAAAGTCTTGGAGAACAGCAGAAATGTCAGACATCCATGCTGACTCTTCAGCTGCTACATGTCTAGGCTGACCAGAATAATGATGGGCGTGTTGGACTGATATTCAACAACTGGTCTCTGCTGCTCACAAAGCCTTGCCAGTATGTGCAATGTGGAGTTCCAGCATATGGGCATGTGGCACACCAAGCGGTGAGCTGGCACTTGCATGCACTGATGCAGCAACTCTAGAGACTTGTGGAAATTGGAGCTGACCGGCATACCTTGACCAAAAGCTTTGGCAAATATGGGTTTGTTTTCAGAAAGTTGAGTATGTGTACCAAGTATAGTACGTGTGTGAGCTTGCCAAGCTTCACAGCCGCCACCGGGTTATGACCATTATTTACACAACAATGACTAGTGGTAGTTTCAGTGGCAAGAGCCACAGATCTGTGAGGGCTATTATTCCCTTCAATAACTCTGCCATGTTGTGTGGTTTGTCTCTTAGACAAAATAGCTTACGCAGAATCTATTGCCACTCTGCTGAGGCAGTGATGCAGAGATTTCAACTTCCAGCTCATGTGGACGACGTCATCTGAGAAAACAAATCAGACATGGAGGATGAGGAGGAGCAGGAAGGAGTGCAGGAACTGGTATAGAAGGTGGAGCAAACCCTAATAGAAGTAGGGCCAGCAATCCTTGGTGCCAGTAGCACATGTGCAGTGCTAGGATGGCACTCGGGAACGACCTCCACAATGGTCATCCAGTTTGTTGTCAGTGAACTGTAGCATCCCTGGCCACAAACGCTTGTGCACATGTCAATCGTTAAGTGTACAGTACCAGTGCATTGGTATGGGCACATGTAATGCTGCTGGACACATACTGGTACAAGGCTGGAACACCACGGTGGGAGAAATAGTGATGGCTGGGGACAGAGTACAGAGGAACGGCTTTCTATTTCATTCCAAGGCATGGTATAGGGACAGCTGAGCACTATAGTGGGACAAGGATTGTGAAGTGACTGATGATGGTGCTTCAGAATGTGAAAAGACAGGTGCAGGTGTGAGGCATCTGTGCCAGTGTCATGGATAGGGGATTGGCAAGCACCTAGCACAGGGGAAGAGGCAGTGGTGTAACCCGATGGCACTAATTGTGGACCCAGACGTTTGGCCCATCGAGTCGGATGCTTATATCACATGTGCCTAATCATGCTGGTGGTGCTTTTGGCTCTTAGTGGTCAGGCCCCTGCTGATCCTGGCATGGCACAGGTTACAAATGACCATTTTTTTCCCAAAACTCTCTTTAAAAATGTCTCAGACTGGAGAATACCTAACGTTTTGACAGAGAAATACATGAATGTCCGTGCTTTGTTGAAAAGTTGCCTGCCTTCTTTCTCTGGTCAACCCACTGCCTCTTCCTGCATGTTTCTGTGCTGTCAATCCCTCCTCTCAGTGCTGCTGGCCTTGCTCTGCATGCCAGCTTTCCAGGTTGGGTCAGTGACTTAATCATCTACCACCTTGTCTTCCTCCACCACACTCTGGTCCTCCTGACTTGGTGACATAACAACAACTTGACTTATCGTCAACTGTCTAATCATCATTTACCTCCGTAGACAAATTTTGCCATACCCTGCAATAATCCTCTTATGACTGTGGTTGCTCTGTTTTGTGCTTCACTAAACAGCATGTCCTCCTCTCCCTCATGAAACATGCAGGATGAGAGATCACAATCAAGAAATTATGATGTAAAAAGCTCCGCTGAGTGTTCTAGTGTTAAAATATTGGTCTCCTGGAACCTGACATAGTGGGAGGAAGAAGGATCATTGTGAAGAATAAGTGATCCTGACTCTTAGGTTGTCAGAGTTGACTGTGAGGAAGACTGTGTGGTGCTGTTAAGCATGCTGGAAGCATTATCTGTAATTCAACCAACCACCTGTTCACACTGGTGTAGCTTCAGAAGTGGTGTCCCGTGCCTCCCTGCAAAGTAAGACAGGAAGCTATGTGTCATGGATGGGCATGTTGCTTGAGCTCCAATAACAGGTGCAGTTGTACCTGCCCCACATCCTCGCTGTCTGCATACACCATCATCAGCACTTTCACTTCCTTGTCCCTTACTGAATGCCTTATTCATTTTCTAATTGCTAAATCTCTGGAAAAGTTTCCTTGATTAATTGAACCTAGATTAAAAAAAAAAAAATTAAAAAAGATTTGGTCACCTGTAGCAGGCCAAACAATTTTTAAAATTTCAGACCACAGTAATTTCACACAAAGCATGTTAAACGGTATGGATGACAATAGTCAATTTTTGTAACAAAAATTTTTGTGAACTGTAGCAGGCCAAGCAGTTTTTAAAACATTTTAAACCACCGTAACTTTAAACAAAGCACGTTAAACTGTGTGGATCACAGTAGTCAATTTTTGTAACAAAAATTTTTTTGAACTGTAGCAGACCAAGTGTTTTTTAAACATTTTAAACCACCAAAATTTCATGCAAGGCAGATTAAACTGTATGGATGACAATACAGTCAGTTTTTTCACACAAAAAAATGTGGACACCTGCACCAGCTAAATATTTAGCAACATACTGGAAAGCCATAAGCCTGCATAGAGGCTGTGTTCAGCTCCTCTCCCTGCTCCATCTGTCGCTAGGCTAAATGCAGTATGTAGAGCATAGAAACAGCAAAGCCCAATATTAGCCCTAATAAGATGAGACTGTGAGAGCTACTAAGTAAATACAGGTGAATCTTTTTAAAGCAAAGTGCTTAGTGCAGACAAATATAGGACATCTCACATATATGGCAAAACATATTGCACATGCCCGGCAAAAAATGATAATAACAACCAATGTCCAGTCAAAAAACACAGGGAGATGCAAAATGAGCACATAAGGGGGCTACATGCCTAAGGACTAATGTGTGCATATGAACATATAAGCACACTAGTAGCCAAGTGGACACATTACCTCTGCACAGACCAATAAACTCAAAATTTGCCTATAGTGGAACTAAGAACAAGCACCTCATAATAAATTGCATAGAGCCTGGGATCGCAAAGTATTGTAACTAGTTGCAGTGATTGTAGCAATTCAGAGATTTTGCCCAAATTTTTGGAAAGGTACCCCCAGCACTAGTGCGGCTGTCCGGTCCCGACGCATGTTTCGCGGGTTAAACCCGCTTTCTCAAGGGACGGTACGCTGCGGTAAGGGACCAGGACCTTCTTAAGCCCAACGTCACCTGTCACGTGCTGCCGGTGCGGCCAATCAGTGTGGTGCAGTTGGCGCATGCGCAGTGTGTCTCCCAGGTCCTGCAGCATGAAGCCAAGGAATCAGAACAGGCAGTGCAGGCACAGGGAAGGAATTCCCCGGGCCTGCCCTCGCCAGTAGAGCGACGCCCGGCGGCATGCCAGGAGAGGAGGACACAAAAGCACATGCGCTCCACCAGCAGTCCTAAATTGGACATGGAGCATCATATATGGCAGTTAATGTGACAGGATATGATATAATGAATATATGATGGAACGAAATAAACACATGAATAGGAATAGCGTTGAAGACTAGTACCCCCCACTGGCGATACAGAATATATGCAATACATACAGTGAGAGATACAAATAAACATATAGTAACGTTAATCACAGTATGTCATCATATTTAGAGTTGAGAGTCCTCAGTGGTTGATACCTTTTAATGGCTAACTGAAAAGATGGTAACAAATTGCAAGCTTTCGAGACTACTCAGGTCTCTTCATCAGGCAAAGACTAATACAAAATCTGAAGAATCACATATTTATACACAAAGCAGCACAGAAAAAATGCAATAGGTAAGACAAGTGACGTGAAGCAGAATAGTCATTATGGCAGAGGGATGAGCATAAATATTGGAACAGTTCATAGATAAGGAGTGTGAAAGTTTTATTACCCTCTGATTAGGGTCTGGTAATGTTTTGTGATGTTTTCACAGGGTATTTGGAGTAAATTCCTTAATTGATGTAATAGGCCATAAAATCATGTGACAGGTTCATTCCAGCATTAAGAGTGTCAAAGGTCACCATCAATTTGTATTCGCAAATTCTTCTCTGTCTCCGAGATGTGAAGCTGCTTCTCAGTACAAGTATTTTCATATCTGACACGCTATGATCAGGGGAGCAAAAATGTTTTGCCACAGGTAGATCCATTCTTTTTTCTCTTATTGTGTGGCGATGAGAATTCATCCTTGTTCTCAGTTTTTGCCCTGTCTCTCCCACATACAGACCCCCAGTTGGACATTTAGTACATATAATTAGGTACACCACATTAGATGTGATGCAGCTGAAAGTACCTGGCATCTTGTAGTCCCGATGGGAGTTGCGGATCTTTATCTTGTCCGTGGTCATTATAAATGGACAGGTTTTGCATTTCTTCTGGTTGCAAGGGAAGGTTCCTGCAGCTTTTGGGGGGACAGGGAACTTCTGACAATGATGCTTCTTAGATTTGGGGGCTGTCTAAAACACAGTAGTGGGGGGTCTGGAAATATGGATTGTAATCGGGCATCTTTTTGTAGTAAAGGTTGTAGTTTCCGTGCAGCTCCCCTTAGCACCTCCAGATTTGGATTGTAGGTGACCACTAGAGGCACCCGGTTATTTTCTTCTTTAGCTTTGTAATGTAGCAGGTGATTCCTTGATATTCTGGTGGCTCTTGTAATTTGGTTTTCAATTGTTCTTGGATGGTAGCCCTGATTTAAAAAGGTCTTTCTAAGGCGACCAAGGTGTTCATCTCTATCCATGGGGTTGGAACATATACGGTTGTATCTGATGGCTTGGCTGTAGACAATAGAGTTTTTTATGTGTTTTGGATGGAAACTGTCCCATTTAAGGTATGTTGGACGGTCGATTGGCTTCTGATACAGGGATGTCTCTATTTCATTGTCCTTCAGTTTAATGATGATGTCCAAAAAGTTAATTTCAGTGCTGGAGTAGTTGAGTGTTAAGTTGATGGTGGGATGAAATTGATTGAACTGTTCATGGAACGTTTTTAGCTGTTGCTCAGACTCCGTCCAGATGATTAAAATATCATCAATGTAGCGGTAGTAGGCCTGAGGCCTGTTGGGAAATGAGGACAGAAAGTCGCTTTCAAGCTTGGCCATGAAAAGATTTGCATACTGTGGAGCCATTTTACTTCCCATAGCTGTGCCAGTCTCCTGTAAATAGATCTTGTTGCCAAATTCAAAGTAATTGTGGGTGAGGATGAATTTTGTGAGTTTCACCACAGAATCAGCATCATTCGCGGTGTTTTTCATGAAGTCTTTGCAGGCATTTAATCCATCCTGGTGTGGGATATTAGAGTACAAGGATTCCACATCCATGGTGGCCAGGATGGTTCCTTCTGGTAGAGGACCTATTGTTGCTAGTTTATTCAGTAGGTCAGTTGTGTCCTGAATGTAGCTGGGTGTATCCTTTACCAGAGGTTTAAGAATACCCTCTACCCATCCAGATACCTGCTCAGTAAGAGTGTCCACACATGAAATAATCGGCCTTCCTAGATTTCCGGCTTTGTGGATTTTGGGAAGCATGTAGAATGTCCCTGTTCTTGGACTCTCTGGTATCAGGTCATCGGCTCTTATGGATTTGTCAGGCAGACAAGATACCAACTTGCTTAGTTCCTTGTAATAGTCCTGTGTAGTGTCCGACTCCAGTTTTCTGTAGTAGCGTGTGTCCGTAAGTTGTCTGTTTGCTTCCTTCATATAGTCTGATGTGTTCATCATGACTATTGCACCTCCCTTGTCAGCAGGTTTAATGATGATTTCTTTGTTGGTTTTCAGAGACTGTATGGCCTTTCTCTCCTGGGCACTGATGTTGGATGCTTGTCTCCTGTTGGTGTCTATGATGGTGGATTTTATCAAATATCTGAATGAGTCTATATATTTATCCAAATGAGGGTTGCGTCCAGGAGGAGGTGTCCAGTCTGACCTCTTCTTGGTTGTTGAGATCCCTTTTCCTTCAGTCCGAGTGTTTTCTGAATCTTCTGTATCATTGAAGTATTCCCTCAGGCGCAGTCTCCTGAAAAAATGTTCCATATCACTGCAGAGTTCAGTTTTATCCAGGGCCTTAGTGGGACAAAATGAGAGTCCTCTAGAAAGCACGGCCAGCTCCACCTTGTTGGGTTTGTAATCCGAGAGATTGATGACACAGTTAGATGCTTTTGTGTCTGGAATGGAGTGGTTGTACAGGTTGTCAGGTTTTGGCTTTGTTTTGGATCTGTTTGTATAGAGTCCGGAATTGAGACGCAATCTGTGTAGTTTCTTTTCTTTGTTATGAATCAGAAAGGTCCATAGTTTGTTGTAGTATTGTTGTAATTTTTGTTCTGTGGTTTCTGTAAGTGTTTTCCTTAGGCTTTCAAGTTGCCCTTGGATGTTACTCCTTATGCTGTAGCAGACATGCAAAAGATGGTTCCTAAGTCTCTCAGACGTCCTGTGACAAAGGTTTTTTGCATAATGGGTATTGTAGGTGTGAAGAATTGGGTTTGTAATCCAGAGTCCTTTGGGAATTAAATTCTCCTTTTTGCATTTAGATAAGAAAAAAATGTCGCTGTCCATTTGTGCACGTTTCTTCAGAAGTGGTTTTAGTTCCATAAAGATGCGGTACATTCTGGTATCCTCCATTTTGATACAGTAAAGATGTATATCTTTGTACCGTGTTAGCCAGTAGATAGAAAAATATTTAGAGTTGAGAGTCCTCAGTGGTTGATACCTTTTAATGGCTAACTGAAAAGATGGTAACAAATTGCAAGCTTTCGAGACTACTCAGGTCTCTTCATCAGGCAAAGACTAATACAAAATCTGAAGAATCACATATTTATACACAAAGCAGCACAGAAAAAATGCAATAGGTAAGACAAGTGACGTGAAGCAGAATAGTCATTATGGCAGAGGGATGAGCATAAATATTGGAACAGTTCATAGATAAGGAGTGTGAAAGATTTATTACCCTCTGATTAGGGTCTGGTAATGTTTTGTGATGTTTTCACAGGAGAGAGACAGGGCAAAAACTGAGAACAAGGATGAATTCTCATCACCACACAATAAGAGAAAAAAGAATGGATCTACCTGTGGCAAAACATTTTTGCTCCCCTGATCATAGCGTGTCAGATATGAAAATACTTGTACTGAGAAGCAGCTTCACATCTCGGAGACAGAGAAGAATTTGCGAATACAAATTGATGGTGACCTTTGACACTCTTAATGCTGGAATGAACCTGTCACATGGTTTTATGGCCTATTACATCAATTAAGGAATTTACTCCAAATACCCTGTGAAAACATCACAAAACATTACCAGACCCTAATCAGAGGGTAATAAAACTTTCACACTCCTTATCTATGAACTGTTCCAATATTTATGCTCATCCCTCTGCCATAATGACTATTCTGCTTCACGTCACTTGTCTTACCTATTGCATTTTTTCTGTGCTGCTTTGTGTATAAATATGTGATTCTTCAGATTTTGTATTAGTCTTTGCCTGATGAAGAGACCTGAGTAGTCTCGAAAGCTTGCAATTTGTTACCATCTTTTCAGTTAGCCATTAAAAGGTATCAACCACTGAGGACTCTCAACTCTAAATATTTTTCTATCTACTGGCTAACACGGTACAAAGATATATATCTTTACTGTATCAGTATGTCATCATATAAGCCATCTTGAGTATTGCATGAAGTATATTCATAGGGCCAGGTACTTTTAGAAGGTTGGTTCAAAACTGATCTTGAAGAATAATGTCCATACATAGGTGGCCAAGATCATATTGGCTAAAATTTGAGACAAAAGAACAAGATCGATTAAAAACAAATAAAATTAAAAACACGGACATGCTGCACAGTGTAGGGGGATATATAAGCCAAAGCAAGAAAAGACAAGAAAAAGACAAGAAAAATTAGAGAAATGGGGCAAATGACATAGATTCATTCAAGCCCTTCGGGTCCAAAGCGTCCAATCTAGCAATCCACCTTGTTTCCATCTGAGCCAAAATCTTCCTATAGTTACCACCTCTGATGCCCAGATGGAGGATGTCAATGCCCCTAACCATGAAGGTTGCCGCATTGCCATCATGATGCCTTAAAAAATGGCATGGAATAGTTTTTAAATCGGATTGGTCAGTCACCGACTTAGCTGCGCGAATGTCCCGCACATGCTCCCGTACACTTACCGTTAGTTCTCTGGTGGTGAGGCCAACATAAATTTTTGAGCAACCGCATGTAGCGTAGTAAATACCATGGGTGCTCCCGCATGAAATGCGGTGTCGGATGTTAAATTCTTTCTCACCACCAGAGGACCGGAAGGTGGAGCAGCGCAGGACATTCGCGCAGGCAACGCAATGACCACATGGAAAGGAGCCAGGAGTGAGTCCCCTTGACCAAAAGGGGTTACCAGGTTTCACAGAAAAATGGCTTTGAACAAGCAGGTCACCCAGATTATTAGCTCGCCGGGTCGTCATCAACGGAAACTCCCCCACTGCGGTCCCCAGTGCGAGCTCGGCACTCAAAATAGCCCAGTGCTTCGTCAAAACACTGCGCATGTGCCCCCACTCATGATTTTACGTAGAGATGTATTGAATCAATGTCTCAGTCTCTTTTCTCTTCAACTGTTTATTCGGATGGAGTAAATCACCCCGGGGAGTCATACGGGCCCTGTCGTACGCACGTTTAATGCACCTTTTACTGCACCCCCGTGCTAAAAAGAAATTTTTTAAATCCAAGGCCTGTGCCTCAAACTTCGCCTCGGATGAACAGATGCACCTCATCCTTAGGAACTGTCCGACCGGGACAGCCCTAATCGTAGCTGGGTTGTGCGCCGATGAGGCGTGGATCAATGAATTGACAGAGGTAGGTTTCCTGTAGACGTCAGTCTGGACGCGGCCACAAGGGTCGACATCCAGGGTGATGTCCAGGAAATTAATTTTCCTACGATCATATGTGTAGGTCAATCGGATGTTAAAAGAGTTATGATTAAGCTCTGCCATGAAATCCTCGAGCTGATGCACCATCCCATCCCACAAAAAATGACATCATCAATGTTACGGTACCAGCACAGCACATGGGAGGCGGCCTGTACGCCCCGGTCTAAATACAAACCTCTCCCATGAACCAAGGAAGAGGTTTGCGTACGAGGGCGCACACGCCGCGCCCATGGCTGTGCCACGTATCTGATGGTAGAATACATCCTTGAATACAAAATAGTTGTGGGATAGGACATAGTGCAACAGCTCGAGTATCAGTTCGCACATAGGGCTGTCCAGGTCGGAGAACCCAAGGAAGAGGCGCACCGCATCCAGGCCATGAGAATGGTCAATACATGTGTACAGGCTCTCGACATCAGCCGTAATGAGCCAAGTATCCTGATCCACAAGGATGCCGTTGACCCTGGCCAGGGCGTCCGCAGTGTCACGTATGTATGATGGTAGTGTTATAACAATGGGTTTCAAATAGTAATCAATAAATTTACATACTGGATCATTTAGACTCTCAATTCCGGACACAATGGGGCACCCTAGAGGGTCAAGGGCATCCTTGTGGATTTTGTGTTACAAGTAAAAGGTTGGAATTCTAGGTGTCTTTACTAACAGGCCGTCAAAGACATCCCTGGTGATGATACCACCTTCAAGAGCTGAGAAAAGGATAACTTCGAGTTCCGCCGAGAAGGAGGCGGTGGGATTGGAAGGTAATCTGCGGTATGTGCTGCCATCCTTCAGCTGTCTAAGAGCCTCATGTATATATTTTTCCTGAGGCCAAATCACGATGTTTCCCCCCCTTGTCCGCGGCCTTAATCACCACATCATCCAGTGACTGTAGTCGTGCTAGATCTTGTCGCTCTTTGTGAGTTAAATTATCAAATTTTCGTTTAGTTGAAAGTTTTTTGAAATCATCAGACACCAATTTAGTAAACATGTCAATTGCTGGGCATAGGGACAAGGGGGGAAACCTCGTTGACTTTGGTAAAATGCAAGTCGGGAACTGCCTACGTGGATGGCTCACCTGCTCAAGAAGCTCTTTCAGATTACGTAGCTCCTCCCTCTCGGCATCACTCAAAACATCACCACAGTGTTATTTACTATGTAATTTCCTCAGCAGGAGTTTACGGGAAAACAGCTGCTGGTCCTTCAAAGCTGTAAAGTAATCAAAAGAATTAGTGGGTGAAAATGTTAGTCCCTTACTCAGGACCTGCAGCTGTATATCCGACAGCGAATGGGACGAGAGGTTAAGTACTTGTAGCCCGCCCTGTGCACCACTCGATGTGGAGTTCTCACCCCGGTGCTTATTACGGGTCGTTTGGCGAGTAGAAATCTTAGATGTAGAGGGCTCAGGGGCAGGTGTAGTATTATTTGAAGATGTCTTAGCAGTATTTTCCCCATGGTTAGAGTGATTTGGTCTCCTTGATGTAGATCTTGAGCGTGAATACGATGAATAACGGAAGCGTGACCTAGAGCGCTCCATATTATTGCGCCATCTATACATCGTTGAGGATTGTTTGTCTTGGACATCACGTCTAAACTTTTTTAACTTATTGGTTTGAATTTCAAGTGCCCATTTTTGGGACTCAGTATCCATCTCATCATTAAACCTTTTGAGGACATCACTACTCATATCCTTCCTGAGGGTGACCTGCAAATTCTCCATTTCTAACTCAAGGGAAGTCAAAGACTGCTGGTTCATATCTCGAAGTAGCTCCATGAAACCTATGGAACAGGTATTTGCTACGGACTCCCATTTCTCAATAAATTTCTCATCTTGTATGGGAAAGGATGGGAACACCTGATACGTGGTCCCCTCGGGGCTAGTTCCTTTTCTATATATTTGGTAAGAAATTCATGGTTCCACCATATCCTAGTGCGTTTTCTTAGTAATTCTTTAAACTGATTTGCAACCTCCTGTGTATTTCTACTGGATCCATCGCTACCACCTCCATGTTGTCCTGGAACGCATCATTAATCTGGGCACGCCATGTTTTGTCACGTGCCCGAAAATCCATTGGATTACTAGGGAAAACTGTGAAGAACACAGAAAGGTGTCGTTGGGCTTAAGAAGGTCCTGGTCCCTTACCACAGCATACCGTCCCTTGAGAAAGTGGGTTTAACCCGCGAAACATGCGTTGGGACCGGACAGCCGCACTAGTGCTGGGGGTACCTTTCCAAAAATTTGGGTAAGATCTCTGAATTGCTACAATCACTGCAACTAGTTACAATACTTTGCGATCCCAGGCTCTATGCAATTTATTATGGGGTGCTTGTACGTAGTTCCACTGTAGGCACATTTTGAGTTTATTGGTCTGTGCAGAGGTAATGTGTCCACTTGGCTACTAGTGTGCTTATATGTTCATATGCACAAATTGATCCTTAGGCATGTAGCCCCCTTATGTGCTCATTTTGCATCTCACTGTGTTTTTTGACTGGACATGGGTTGTTATTATCATTTTTTTCCGGGCATATGCAATATGTTTTGCCGTATATGTGAGATGTCCTATATTTGTCTGCACTAAGCACTCTGCATTAAAAAGATTCACCTGTATTTACTTAGTAGCTCTCACAGTCTCTCCTCGTGCTGAGGCTCGGCCCTGTCCGGATCAATGAATCTGAACTTGGGATTCCAATAATGGTGTGATTTGTAATGGATTCCATGTAACTTTGCTGCTGCCTGCGACGTATGTCCTACATGACTTAATTTTATATACACTGACATATACAGTTGTTAATAATAAATCTTTGATATTTTCATTAACTTATACGCTCCCTTGTTTCTCTCGTTCGGCATGTTTGTTTGGAGCAGGTAATTGTTTTTCGCCTTTCATGTGGACTACCATGGGTGTTTTTCATTCACCCTCTGGCTTAATATGCAACTAGGTTGTGTGTTTGCAAAATACTTAATAAGTAACATTTCCCACATGTCTAATTTACCTCAGCATAATTTTGGAATCAATTTTTTTCTTTTGTTAGGAAGTTATAAGGGTTAAAATTTAAACAGCAATTTCTCATTTTTACAACACCATTTCTTTTTTAGGGACCACATCACATTTGAAGTCAAGATAGAAAATACCTAAAAGTGACACCATTCTAAAAACTGCACCCCTGAATGTGCTCAAAACCACATTCAAGAAGTTTATTAACTGTTCAGGTGCTTCGCAGGAATTTTTGGAATGTTTAAAAAAAAATGTGTATCTTCGTACCGTATTAGCCAGTAGATAGAAAAATATTTAGACTTGAGAGTCCTCAGTGGTTGATACCTTTTAATGGCTAACTGAAAAGATGGTAACAAATTGCAAGCTTTCGAGACTACTCAGGTCTCTTCATCAGGCGAAGACTAATACAACATCTGAAGAATCACATATTTATACACAACACAGCACAGAAAAAATGCAATAAGATAAGACAAGTGACGTCACTTGTCTTATCTTATTGCATTTTTTCTGTGCTGTGTTGTGTATAAATATGTGATTCTTCAGATGTTGTATTAGTCTTCGCCTGATGAAGAGACCTGAGTAGTCTCGAAAGCTTGCAATTTGTTACCATCTTTTCAGTTAGCCATTAAAAGGTATCAACCACTGAGGACTCTCAAGTCTAAATATTTTTTTTTTTTAAAAAATGAACATTTAACTTTTTTTCATAAAAAAATTACTTCAGATCCAAAATGTTTTATTTTAAAAAGGGTAACAGGACAAAATTGACCCCAAATGTTGTTGTGTAATTTCTCCTGAGCATAAGATACCTCATATGAGAGAGAAAACCATTGCTTGGGTGCACGACAGAGTTCGGAAGGGAAGGAGTGCCATTTGACCTTTTGAAAGCAAAAATTTCTGGAACAATTGGTGGACGACATGTCGCGTTTGGAGAGCCTCTGATGTGCCTAAACAGTGAAAATCCCTGACAAGTGAAACCATTTTGCAAACTAGACTCATCAGGGAACTGATCTAGATGTGTGGTGAGCACGTTGAACCCTCAGGTGCTTCAAAGAAGGTTATAACATTAAGCCGTAAAAATAAAAAAAATCTAATTTTCCCCACAAATATGTTTTTAGCATAAAATATTGCATTTTCATAAGTGTAACAGGAGAAATTGCACCATACAATTTGCTGCGCAATTTCACCTGAGTACGCTGTTACCCCATATGTGGGGGAATACTACTTTTGAGGCACAATGCAAAGCTCAGAAGGAAGAGGCGCCATATTGGAGTTAAGATCTTGCTGGGATAGTTTGAGTGTGCCATGTCACATTGGCAGAGTCCCTAAGGTGCTAGAAAAACAGAAATCCCCTATATGTGAACTAATTTAGCAAACTAAACTCCCCAATGAATTCATCTAGGGGTGCAGTTATCATATTGACACATGTGCCTCACAGAGTTTTATACCCCTCAGCGGTGAAAGAAAGAAAGAATAAATTACCATTTTACCATTAAAATGTTTCAGCCCCAAGTTTTTAATTTTTCTAAGGGCTAATGGGATTTTTTTTACAACAAACTGAAGTCCATTTTTTCCTGAGTGCGCCAATACCCTACATGTAATCAGGAAATATTTTTCAGGAACAGTGCAAAGCTCAGAAGGCTCAGAAAGCAAGGAGCACCATATATTACTGTTATGGTTTGCAGGTGCCATGACCCACGGGGAGAGCCCATGAGGTGCCAGAACAGCAGAATACCCCATAAGTGACCCCATTTTACAAACTATACCTCTCAATGAATTTATCTAGTAGTGCAATGATCATATTGACACCACAGGTGTGTCATAGAATTTTATACCATTGGGCAGTAAATACAAAATAACTACATGTTTACCTTCAAAATTTTGTTTAGTCCCAGATTTTACATTTTCAGACGGGCAAAGTGCCAGAAAGGGCTAATCTAATTATAGATTTGCCTTTTCTGGGGTGTTTGAGGGCAGATGTTAGTAGCCAGGGGGGGGCACAAAATAAATGCACCCTCCCTGGGCTATTATTATTTGCCCCCACTCGCTTGCTTTGTCTGTCTGGTCGAGAAAATACAGCGGGAGCCCACACATTTTTTGCAACGAATTTACACCTTTAATTAACCCCTACATGTCTGAAATTTTGCACACATACACTCATGTAATTGTAAGTTAAAACCATATATCAAAATACATGAAATGACATGGTTAACTGTATGTAAAACGTGGCATTTCATGTCGGGTTCTGTGATTTCACAAAAGCCGGCAATTGAATTAGCGGCTATTACAGTATGTAGAAGTGTATGAACTATAAATATATGTATATATATATATGTCACAATGACATAATATATATATATATAATATATGTATTCTATGTGTATATATGTATTGTTTCTATTCTTTATTAAAGCTGTCAGTGTGATTTTACAGTATAGCTGGGGATGAATTAGCGGCTATTATACTATGTTGAAGTGTATGACCTATATATATTATATATATATATATATAATTATTTGCTTTTTGTGTACATTTTTTTAACAATGTGATTTTTACATGATTTTTTACATAGAGATAACTGCTCTATGTAAAACGTCATGTTAAAATCGCATTGCATACAGATGGAAAACTGATGGAAAACGGATGGAGCAATTAAAAATCGCATACAAATCGCATGCAAATCGCATGACAATTACATATAATCGTACCGTTTTTTCCATCCAGAAAACGGACCGTTTTTTTTTTCCACAAATGGGTATGAGCCCTTAGACCGATTTCAGCTGAGAAATAAATTGCAAATGAGAAGTCCCCTATTGAATAACATTGGTCCGATTGCAAGCCGATTTTTTATAGGCTTGCAATCGTCCGTATTTCTCGCCAGTGAGTATGAACCCTAAGGGCTCATACTCACTTGAGCCGAAAACGGATGATTTTCAGCTGATAAAAAATCGGATTCAAATCGGACCAATGTTATTCAATAGGGGACTTCTCATTTGCGATTTTTTTCTCAGCCGAAATCGGTGTGAGAAAAAATCGCAGCATGCTGCGATTTGATGCGATTTTGGCATGATAATTGCTAATGCAATAGATGGTGCTATAAAAAATCGCATGCAAATCGCATGACAATTGCATATAATCAGACCATCCTGAAAACTGACCGTTTTTTTCCAGCAAGCGAGTATGAGCCCTAAGGGCTCATACCCGTTAGTGGAAAAAAAATCGGTCCGTTTTCTGGAGGGAAAAAACGGTACGATTCTAGTAAAATGTCATGCGATTTGCATGCGATTTTAAATCGCACCATGCGTTTTCCATCAGTTTTCCATCTGTATGCAATGAGATTTTAACATGACGTTTTACATAGAGCAGTTATCTCTATGTAAAAAGTCATGTAAAAATCACATTGAAAAAAAAAAATTTACACAAAAAACAAACAATTATACAATATATATATATATATATATATATATATATATATAGGTCATACACTTCTACATAGTATAATAGCCGCTAATTCGTCCCCGGCTATACTGTAAAATCACACTGACAGCTTTAATAAAGAATAGAAACAATACATATACACACATAGAATATATATATATATATATATATATATAATATATATATATATTATATATATGTCATTGTGACATATATATACATATATTTATAGTTGATACACTTCTACATACTGTAATAGCCGCTAATTCAATTGCCGGCTTTTGTGAAATCACAGAAGCCGACATGAAATGATACATTGTTTACACACAGTTAACCATGTCATTTCATGTATTTTGACATATGGTTTTAACTTACAATTACATGAGTGTATGTGTGCAAAATTGCAGACATGTAGGGGTTAATTAAAGGTGTAAATTCGTTGAAAAAAAAATGCGTGAGCTCCCGCTGTATTTTCTCCACCAGACAGACAAAGCAAGCGAGTGGGGGCAAATAATAATAGCCCAGGGAGGGTGCATTTATTTTGTGCCCCCCCCTGGCTACTAAGATCTGCCCTCAGACACCCCAGAAAAGGCAAATCTTTAATTAGATTCGCCCTTTCTGGCACTTTGCCTGTCTATTCCCATTGCCCTATAGCGGTGGAGAATGGGTTAATAAGGGGTTAAAGCCACTTTGCAATTGAAAGGTGACTTTAAGCCAGGTTAATAATTGAGAGTTGTCAATTTGACAACTGTCAATTATTAATCCTATTGTATGAAAGGAAAAAAAAACACACACACATTAATTATTAATCCTTTTAACGAAATAAAGACACAGTTTTGGACCATATTTTATTGCTCAGCTGTAATCCCCTGAATGAATCAGTTCCTCTCCTGGCCACAGGAAAGGAAGTGATGAGTGTGTGAAGCTTAATTGATTGCTTCCCACTTTCACTTCAGGTCAGGTCAGGGTGACCTGACCTCAAGTGAAAGTGGGAATAAATCAATTAAGCTAAACACATTAATCACTTCCTCTCCTTTCGCCGGGAGAGGAACTGATTCATTCAGGGGGTAACAGCTCAGCAGGCAGCATTAGCCGCCTGCTAGCTGTAACCTGTTAACCCTTTCTGATGGATTACAGCATGGGACCTGACTGTGAATCGGATAGGTAAGAATAATGTTGCTTTTTTATTTTATTTTTATTACAGGAAATGGTTTTAGCAGCAAAATAAAAGATGGTCAAAAACTGTTTGATTATTTCATTAAAATGATTTTTTATTAACGTGTGTGTGTGTTTGATTTTTCTTTCATACAATAGGATTAATAATTGATAGTTGTCTAATTGACAGCTCTCAATTATTAACCTGGCTTAAAGTCACCTTTCAATTGCAAGGTGGCTTTAACCCCTTATTAACCCTTTCGCCACCGCTACAGGGCAATGGAATAGACGGGCAAAGTTCCAGAAAGGGTGAATCTAATTACAGATTTGCCTTTTCTGGGGTGTCTGGGGGCAGATGTTAGTAGCCAGTGGGGGCACAAAATAAATGCACCCTCCCTGGGCTATTATTATTTGCCCCCACTCACTTGCTTTGTTTGTCTGGTGGAGATAATACAGCGGGAGTCCACGCATTTTTTTTCAACAAATTTACACCTTTAATTAACCCCTACATGTCTGCAATTTTGCACACATACACTCATGTAATTGTAAGTTAAAACCATATATCAAAATACATGAAATGACATGGTTAACTGTTTGTAAACCATGTGTCATTTCATGTTGGCTTCTGTGATTTCACAAAAGCCGGCAATTGAATAAACGGCTATTACAGTATGTAGAAGTGTATGAACTATAAATATATATATATATATGTATGTGTCACAATGACATGTATATATATATATATATATGTATTCTATGTGTATGTATCTAGTGTTTTGTGAGCTGTCAGTGTGAATTTACAGTAGCCGGGGATGAATTGCAGGCTTTTCAAAGGAGACTGGTGCGTATAAATCGGACAGCACTGGCATGGTGCGAGTGCTGTGTGATGAATTCTCGCACCATGCCAAAATCGCATCAAATCGCAGCATGTTGCGATTTTTTTCTCACACCGATTTCGGCTGAGAAAAAAATCGCTAATGAGATGTCACCTATTGAATAACATTGGTCAGATTTTAATCCGATTTTTTATCGGCTGAATATCATCCGTTTTCGTCGCCAGTGAGTATGGGCCCTAAAGGTGTAAATTCGTTGTAAAAAAATGCATTTTTTTCTACGAATTTCCACCTTTAATTAACCCCTACATGTGTGAAATTTTGCACACAAACACTCATGTAATTGTTAGTGAAAACCATATATCAAACTACATGAAATGACATGGTTAACTCTATGTAAACCATGTGTCATTTCATTTCGGGTCTGTAATTTCACAAAAGCCGGCAATTGAATTAGCGGCTATTATACTATGTAGAAATGTATGTACTATAAAATATATATATATATATATATATGTGTCACAAATTCAATGACATGTATATATATATATATATATATATATATATATATATGAAGTGTAAAATTGTTGAAAAAAATATGCATGGGCTCCCACCCTATTTTCTCAACCAGATAGACAAAGCCAGCGAGTGGGGGCAGATAATAATAGCCCAGAGAGGGACCATTATTTTTGGCCCCCCCCTGGCTACTAACATCTGCCCCCAGACACCCCAGAAAAGGCAAATCTTTAATTAGATTCTCCCGTTCTGGCACTTTGCCAATCTATTCCCATTGCCCTGTAGTGGTGGCGAATGGGTTAATAAGGGGTTAAAGCCACCTTGCTATTGAAAGGTGACTTTAAGCCAGGTTAATAATTGAGAGCTGTCAATTATACAACTATCAATTATTAATCCTATTGTATGAAATAAAAATAAAACACACACACTTTAATTAAAAATCATTTTAATGAAATAAACACACAGTTTTTGACCATATTTATTTTACTGCCATTCCTTGCGAAGCCCTTGTTCACCTGTAATAAAATAAAATAATAAAGCAACATTATTCTTACCTATCCGATGTTCAGTCAGGTCCCCCGATGTAATCCTTCTGAAAGGGTTAATGTTTACTGCAGGGACCGCGGCTAACGCTGACAGCCTCGCAGTAAACCACCGACTGAATCATCTCCTCTCCTGGCTGACAGGGAGGAAGTGGTTAGCATAATTGATTGCTTCCCACATTCACTTCTGGTCAGCCAGGGACACTGCACAGCATCAGTGACGTCAGAGGGAATCCCGGCTGACCTGAAGTGAACTGATTAACAAAAATAGGGGATCCCCTCGAAAAAAAAAATGGTGTGGGGTTCCCCTATTTTTGTTAACCAGCCTGATGAAGCAGACTACTGAGGTCTGGTTTTCAGGTTGTTAAGGAGCCAATATCAATGGACCTTGCAAGCATGATAATATCAGGCCACAGCAGTCTGCTTATCTTGGCTGGGTAACAAAAATAGGGGATCCCCTTGAAACAAAATGGCGTTGGGTTCCCCCTATTTTTGCTAACCAGCCAGATGAATCAGACTGCTGAGGCCTGGTTTTTCAGGCTGGTAAGGATCCAAGATCCATGAACCTTGCAAGCCTGATAATACCAGGCCACAGCAGTCTGCTTAGCTTGGCTGGTTAACAAAAATAGGGGATCCCCTCGAAAAAAAAATGGCGTGGGGATCCCCCTATTTTTATTAACCAGCCAAGTAAAAAGCAGACTGCTGCGGCCTGGTATTAAAAGACTGTCAAGGCCCATGGATTTTGGCCCTCAACAGCCTAAAAATACCAGGCTGCAGCAGCCCCAAAATTGGCGCATCCAAAGATGCGCCAATTGTGGCACTTTACCTGGCTCTTCCCACTTGCCCTGTAGCGGTGGCAAGCGGGTAATAAGGGGTTAATGTCACCTTTGATTGAAAAGTGACAATAAGCCCGGTTAATAATGGAGAGGCGTCAATAAGACACCGATCCATTATTAATCATAAAGTTTGTAAATTTTTAAAAAAATACACAGCCAGAAAAAAGTATTTTAATGAAATAAAACACAACACAGTTTTCATTATTTTTATTTCACGCTCATCCTGCGACGCCATCTTTCTCCTGTAAAAAAACAAAAATAACAAACCAACACAAATACTCCCTGTCCGACGCAGTCCAAAATCACGAGTGTCCCACGACGAGTCCAGGTCTGCTACATCTGCATGCCAGGCTGAGCCTGACATCCAGATACAGCACAGCTGCTTACCATAGCTGCTTCCCCGGCGGTGATGTCATCCGGACTGCTGTACTCTCGCGACAGCTGGCCGAGATTACCCAGTACCCGGCAGCTCGTGCAGTTATCATGAGAAGCTGCACGTGACCGCCATGGAGAGGGTAATGGCGGCCATCAAGGAGTCCAGGACGTGACCACCGGGATCTTCTGCCAGGTAAGTGCTGCTGACTCCTGACAGACCAGACTGACACTGACAGTGACACTTTCGGGAAGTTCCTGTGTCACGTACTTTCTTCTGTGACACAGGAACTCCCCATAGACTTTACTGCCAACGTCCGATTCCAGTATCCGATATGCAAAAAATATCGGATCTCAGAATCAGAATTCCGATACAGCGAATATCGGCCGATACCCGATATTTGCAGTATCGGAATGCTCAACACTAGTTATGATTCGGTAACTGAGGAGGATAATAGAAATATAGGCTAGGCAACCAGACACCCAGAGAGGTTGGAAACTTAGCGGATTGCCGACCCCTAAACTGACAACACAACTAGAATTAGCCGTGGGACGTACCTACGGTGCCCTAGACGCCTCGACACAGCCAAAGAGTTAACTAAGCCTTAAGAGAGAAAGGGGAAAGCTAAACTGCCCCGGAGTTGAGCCCCAAAAGGAATAGATAGCCCCCAAACATATATTGGCGGTAAGACAGATGAAGTACAAACACAGGCAGAAAATAGAGCAAGCAAATGCTGGGGCCCAATCTGTCTAGATAGAACAGGACAGGAAAATATACTGTCTGCAATCGCTCAAAAAACCCTAAGAAAAATTCCAACACGTCTAATATGCAAAAATCCTGAGGCCACACGACCTCTCCCCCACTAAATCAGAACTCTGGTGTGAACTGGACGCAAAACAACAGATACTGAAAGAACAGGGGATTAGACTGACACAAGCTGTGGCAAAGGAATACAGAGTCCAGCGCAGGTCCCAGCTGGGAACCCGGCTGAATTAACACCATCAAGGCAGAGAATAGACAAATAACTTATCTGAAAGATGAAGGACAAAGCAGGAGCAAGCAGACTTCCAAAAGGCTCAGGAATAAAAACCAAAATCACCGGCAACAGCTAAGGGAAGGTTGCTTACTTAAATCCCTCCAGTCAGTAACACCTGATCTCCAATCTTCCTCTTCAGGTGACTGACTTCTGTCAGCCAGACTGGCTCCATTACCCTCAGCAACCACCAGAGGGAGCCCAAACTCAGAAGCCAGGTCAAAAGTGTTCACAACAGAATAGTCTGCGGGCTCATGTCACGTTTGGAGAGCCCCTGATGTGCTTAAACAGTGGAAAACCCCACAAGTGGCCCCATTTTCAAAATAGACCCTCAAAGGAACTTATCTAGATGCGTGGTGAGAACTTTGAACCCCCAAGTGCTTCACAGAAGTTTATAACGTAGAGCCATAAAATAAAAAATTATATTTTTTTCCACAAAAATTATATTTTCGACCCCAATTTTTTATTTACCCAAGGGTAACAGAAGAAATTGGACCCCAAGAGTTATTGAGCAATTTGTCCTGAGTACGCTGATTCCCCATATGTGGGGGTAAACTACTGTTTGGGCGCATGGCAGAGCACAGAAGGGAAGGAGCACTGTTTGATTTTTTCAACGTAGAATTGGCTGGAATTGAGATCAGACGCCATGTCGTATTTGGAGGGCCCATAATGTGCCTAAACAGTGGAAACCCCCCAATTCTAACTCCAACCCTAATCCCAACACACCCCTTACACTAATCCCAACCCTAACCCTAATCCTAACTTTAGCCCCAACCCTAACTTTATCCCCAACCCTAACCCTAACCCTAATGGGAAAATGGAAATAAATACATTTTTTAATTTTATTACTTTTCCCTAACTAAGGGGGTGGTAAAGGGGGGTTTGATATACTATTTATAGCAGGTTTTTATGTTTGGCAGCTGTCACACGATAAAAGACACTTCTTATTGCAAAAAAAAAAAATTTTGCATCATCACTAGTGTTGAGCATTCCGATACTGCAAATATCGGGTATCGGCCGATATTTGCTGTATCGGAATTCCGATTCTGAGTTCCGATATTTTTGTCATATCGGATACCGGAATCTGAGTTTTCCTGTAAGTCTATGGGGAGTTCCTGTGTCACAGAACAAAGAACGTGACACAGGAACTTCCCAAAACTGTCACTGTCAGTGTCGGTCGGTCTGTCAGGTGTCAGGACTCAGCAGAGTCAGCACTTACCTGGGAGAAGATCCCCGGTGGTCACGTCCTCCTGGATGGCCGCCATTACCCTGTCCCTGGCGGTCACGTACAGCATCTCGCGATAACTGCACGGGCTGCCAGGTACTGGGTAATGTGGCCAGCTGTACTCTCGTGACAGCTGGCCGAAAAGCAGTCCGGATGATGTCACCGCCGGGGAATCAGCTCAGGTAAGCAGCTTTGCTCTATGTGGATATCAGGCTCAGCCTGGCATCCAGATGTAGCAGAGCTGGACTCGTCGTGGACCCTCGTTATCTTGGACTACGTCGGACAGGGAGTATTTGTGTTGGTTTGTTATTTTTGTTTTTTTACAGGAGAACGATGGCGTCGCAGGATGAGCGTGGAATAAAAAGACTGAAAACTGTGTTGTGTTTTTTTAATTAAAATACTTTTTTCTGGCTGTGTATTTTTTTAAAAATTTACAAACTATGATTAATAATGGATCGGTGTCTTATTGACGCCTCTCCATTATTAACCGGGCTAATGGTGACCGATCAATCAAAGGTGACATTAACCCCTTATTACCCCTGTTATGTTTCGTAGCTGAGGAGTGCAGGTAAAAAAGGCAATACACCAGAGCAGTTGGAATCTATGAGATTGCAGTACCCTGACTAACCACCACAACTAGAGGCAGCCGTGGAGCGTTCCTACGTTGGTCCTAGACGCCTCGTCACAGCCTGAGAAACTAACTGCACCTAAAGATAGAAAGAGGAAAGCTATCTGCCCCGGAGCAGATCCCCAAAGAACATAGAAAGCCCCCAAACATGTAATGGCGGTTAGACAAGAAGAAATACTGACACAGACAGAAAATAGTATGAGCAAACGATGGGGCCCAAACTACCTAAATAGAAAAGGATAGGAAGGGCACTTACTGCAATCCCAAAAAACCCTGAAAAGCACCAACTCTACTAATTTCAAAAACACCTGAGATCACACGACCTCTACCACCTAAATTAGTTCTCTGGTGTAACAAAATCAAAACAGCAGCCACTGAAAAAACTGGAAAAAGCAAATGTACAAACATCAGTGGCTGAACTAAACTGAGAGGGCAAAAGCCCCCGAAGGGGACCCTGAAGGCCCCCACAGAAGTGCAGGACAAAATGCAAAAATCAAGCACAAAAACAAAAAGAAGAAAATGTCCTATCTGTTAGCAGGAGATGCAGACACGACACAGCAGGCTACAAAGGAAACAGGAATCAAGGATTGAGACCAGAACAATTGATCACCCGCAACCCTGATGGGAAGGCGACTCCCTTATATAAGACCAGTCAGTAACACCTGATTCCCAATCCTCACACAGAACCGCTTGTAACCACCAGAGGGAGCCTCTGCTCAGAACTCATTTCAAGTCCATTCACAACAGTACCCCCCCTTGAGGAGGGGTCACCGAATCCTCACTTGAGCAACCAGGTCGGTCAGGATGAGTTCTATGATACGCACGGATGAGTCTCCTAGCATGGATGTCCGAAGCAAACACCCAAGAATTGTCTTCCTGACCATAACCTCTCCACTTAACCAAATACTGGAGTTTCCGTCTAGAAAAACGAGAATTCAATATTTTCTCAACCACAAACTCCATATTGCCCTCAACCAAAACAGGGTCAGGAGGCAAAGCAGTAGGAACCACTGGCTCAACAAACCTCTTCAACAAGGACTTGTGGAACACGTTATGGATCTTAAATGTCCCTGAAGAAGCAAACGAAAGAAACAGGATTAAGAATCTCCATGATCTTATAAGGTCCAATGAACCTAGGCTTAAATTTAGGAGATGCCACTCTCATAGGAATATTTTTTGAGGACAACCAGACCAAGTCCCCCACTTTAAACCGAGGACCATCAGTCCTATGCCGGTTAGCAAACCGCTGGGCCCTCTCCTGAGAGAGGGACAACCTCTCCACTACCTGGTCCCAAATCTGTTGCATACGCTCCACAACAGAGTCAACACCTGGACAGACTGAAGCCTCCGTCTGTCCTGAAGAAAATCGAGGGTGAAACCCAGAATTACAGAAAAATGGAGACATCAAAGTGGCAGAGCTAGCCCTATTATTAAGAGCAAACTCAGCCAAAGGCAAAAAAGAGACCCAGTCATCCTGATCAGCAGACACAAAGCATCTTAGATAAGTCTCCAATGTCTGGTTTGTTCTCTCAGTTTGACCATTGGTCTGAGGATGAAACTCCGAGGAGAAAGACAATTGAACACCAAGTTTAGAACAAAAGGTCCTCCAAAATCTGGAAACAAACTGGACTCCTCTGTCAGACACAATGTTCTCAGGAATGCCGTGTAAACGAACCACGTGCTGAAGGAACAAAGGCACCAATTCAGAGGAGGAAGGCAACTTAGGTAATGGCACAAGATGTATCATCTTGGAAAACCTATCACAAATCACCCAGATGACGGTCATTCTCTGAGAAACAGGGAGGTCGGAAATGAAATCCATAGAGATATGGGTCCATGGTCTCTTGGGCACAGGCAATGGCATAAAAAAACCACTAGAGCGAGAGCAAGGCTTGGAGCGAGAGCAAGTCCCTAGGACTGCACAAATTCCCTGACATCACGAGACAAGGTAGGCCACCAAAAGGACCGACTAACCAAGTCTCTGGTACCAAAAATTCCGGGATGACCGGCCAACGCGGAACAATGAATCTCAGACATCACACTCTTTTTCCACTGGTCCGGGACAAACAATTTCCCAACAGGGCAGCGCTCGGGCCTATCCTCCTGACACCCCTCCAGAGCCAGTCTCAAATTGGGCGAGATGGCGGAAAGAACTACACCTTCTTTCAAAATAACAGAAGGATCAGATAACTCAGGAGAGTCCGCAAGGAAACTCCTCGAGAGGGCATCCGCCTTAACATTCTTAGTGCCAGGAAGAAAGGAAACCACAAAATTAAAACGTGTGAAAAACAAGGCCCACCTGGCCTGTCTAGGATTAAGTCGCTTGGCAGATTCCAGATAAACCAGATTCTTATGGTCCGTAAGGACCACCACTTGATGTTTGGCTCCCTCCAGCCAATGTCTCCACTCTTCAAAAGCCCACTTCATGGCCAATAACTCACGATTACCCACGTCATAATTACGTTCAGTAGGAGAAAATTTTCGAGAGAAAAAGGCACAAGGGTTACTTTTAGAGGTCTCTGGATCTCTTTGGGACAAAACGGCACCTGCCCCAATTTCAGAGGCATCAACCTCCACCTGAAATGGCAGAGAAACATCAGGCTGCTGTAGAACAGGAGCAGAAGTGAATCTCTGCTTAAGTTCCTGAAATGCAGAGACTGCCTCAGGAGGCCAATTCACCACATCAAACCCTTTTTGGTCAAATCAGTTAATGGTTTAACAATAACCGAGAAATTACCAATAAATTTACGATACAAATTGGCAAAACCCAAAAATCTCTGAAGAGCCTTTAATGAAGTAGGTTGGACCCAATCACAGATGGCCTGAACCTTGACCGGGTCCATTTCAATAACAGATGGGGACAAAATGAATCCCAAAAATGAGATCCTCTGTACACCAAAAAGACACTTTGATCCCTTCACATACAGAGCATTCTCTCTCAAAATCTGGAATACAGTTCGAACATGTTTCACATGAGCGTCCCAGTCATTAGAAAAAATCAAGATATCATCCAAATAAACAATCAGAAATTTATCCACAAAATCCCTGAAAATGTCATTCATGAAGGACTGGAAGACAGAAGGAGCATTAGTGAGCCCAAAGGGCATCACAAGGTACTCAAAATGCCCCTCAGGGGTATTAAATGCCGTCTTCCATTCATCCCCGTGCTTAATGGCAATAAGGTTATATGCCCCCCTGAGGTCAAGATTGGTAAACCAAGTAGCGTTTTTCACCCTGGAAAACAGGTCAGAAATCAAGGGTAACGGATATTGATATTTCACAGTAATATTGTTCAAAAGACGATAATCAATACACGGCCTTAAGAACCATCCTTTTTGGCCACAAAGAAAAAAACGGCACCTAAGGGTGAAGAGGATGGTCTGATATGACCCTTCTCCAATGATTCCTTGATATAAGACCGCATAGCGTCATGTTCAGGTACAGACAAGTTAAAAAGACGACCTTTAGGGAATTTACTACCAGGCACTAATTCAATAGCGCAGTCATAGCTCCTATGGGGAGGCAAGGACGCAGATTTACTTTCGCTAAACACATCAGAAAAATCAATCAAAAAGTCAGGAACATCCTGAGCCTGGGGGAGGCAGAAAAAACAGGAGTGTTGGTATTAACACATTGGCAGCCCCAACTGGTTACAGACACAGATTCCCAATCCAAAACAGGATTATGAGTCTGTAACCAAGGGAAACCCAGTACGATAATGTCATGCAGATTATACAGAACCAAAAATTTGCAGCTCTCCTGATGATCAGGTTCAACCCTCATTATCACCTGAGTAGAGAACTGAGGTTTATTCTCAGCTAAAGGGGTAGAATCGATCCCCAGTAGGGGAATAGACTTCTGTAGGGGTATCAAGGGAAACCCACAACGTTTAGCAAAATCAAAATCCATCAGGTTAATAGCTGCTCCCGAATCAACGAAAGCCTGAGCAGAAAATGAGGACAGAGAGCATAACAGAGTAACAGTTAATAAAAACTTAGTCTGAACACTACCCAAGACAACTGAGCGTGCAAAACGTCTTCCCCGCTTAGGGCAGACTGAAATAGCATGAGAGGCATCACCACAGTAGAAACATAACCCATTGCGCTTTCGAAACTCATGACGCTGTGCCCCAGAAACCACTCTATCACACTGCATGGATTCAGAAGCAGGTTCACAAGGCAACACTATACCACGCATACTTCTCCGCTCACGCAAACGTCTGTCAATTTGAATCGCTAATGACATAGAATCATTGAGACCAGAGGGGACAGGGAATCCCACCATAACATCCTTTACATTATCTGACAGACCCTTCCGAAAAAGGGCTGCCAAAGCGTCGTCATTCCATTTGGTCAGGACTGCCCACCTACGGAATCTCTGACAGTATAACTCAGCGTCATCAAGCCCCTGATTTAATGCCAACAAGGCTTTTTCAGCTTGATCAGAGACATTAGGCTCATCGCACAATAACCCCAAGGCCTGAAAAAACGCATCAACATCACTCAAAACAGGATCCCCAGGTGTCAGGGAAAAAGCCCAATCCTGAGGATCGCCGCGCAGGAGAGAGATGACAATTTGAACCTGCTGCTCTGCGTTCCCTGAGGACTTAGATTTTAAGGCAAAAAACAATTTACAATTATTTTTGAAATTCAGAAACTTGGCTCGATCCCCCAAAAACAAATCTGGCATGGGAATCCTAGGTTCCACAACAGGAAACCTAGCAAGATATGTAGCAATACTCCGAACCTCAGTGGCAAGCTGATCCACACGGCCAGACAGCTGTGCAAACTCCATTGAGAGAAAAAATCCTCCCCAGCACCCAGAGATACAGAGGGAAAAAAAAAATGCAACAAACAGAAAAATATCTCTAACAACTCTGACAACCTTTTTTTTTTTTTCTTTCACAATATTTTTCCCTTCTGTGAGTACCATACAATTTTCAATTTCTAGGCCGGTGATACTGTTATGTTTCGGTAGCTGAGGAGTGCAGATAAAAAAGGCAATACACCAGAGCAGTTGGAATCTATGAGATTGCAGTACCCTGACTAACCACCACAACTAGAGGCAGCCGTGGAGCGTTCCTACGTTGGTCCTAGACGCCTCGTCACAGCCTGAGAAACTAACTGCACCTAAAGATAGAAAGAGGAAAGCTATCTGCCCCGGAGCAGATCCCCAAAGAACATAGAAAGCCCCCAAACACTGACACAGACAGAAAATAGTATGAGCAAACGATGGGGCCCAAACTACCTAAATAGAAAAGGATAGGAAGGGCACTTACTGCAATCCCAAAAAACCCTGAAAAGCACCAACTCTACTAATTTCAAAAACACCTGAGATCACACGACCTCTACCACCTAAATTAGTTCTCTGGTGTAACAAAATCAAAACAGCAGCCACTGAAAAAACTGGAAAAAGCAAATGTACAAACATCAGTGGCTGAACTAAACTGAGAGGGCAAAAGCCCCCGGAGAGGACCCTGAAGGCCCCCACAGAAGTGCAGGACAAAATGCAAAAATCAAGCACAAAAACAAAAAGAAGAAAATGTCTTATCTGTTAGCAGGAGATGCAGACACGACACAGCAGGCTACAAAGGAAACAGGAATCAAGGATTGAGACCAGAACAATTGATCACCGGCAACACTGATGGGAAGGCGACTCCCTTATATAAGACCAGTCAGTAACACCTGATTCCCAATCCTCACAATCTTCACTGGACAATCCAGTACCGCTTGTAACCACCAGAGGGAGCCTCTGCTCAGAACTCATTTCAAGTCCATTCACAACAACCCCGCTTGCCACAGGACAAGTGGGAAGAGCCTGGTAAAGTGCCACAATTGGCGCATCTTTGGATGCGCCATTTGTGGGGCTGCTGCAGCCTGGTATTTTTAGGCTGTTGAGGGCCAAAATCCATGGGCCTTGACAGTCTTTTAATACCAGGCCGCAGCAGTCTGCATTTTACTTGGCTAGTTAACAAAAATAGGGGGATATCCACACCATTTTTTTTTCGAGGGGATCCCCTATTTTTGTTAACCAGCCAAGCTAAGCAGACTGCTGTGGCCTGGTATTATCAGGCTTGCAAGATTCATGGATATTGGATCCTTACCAGCCTGAAAAACCAGGCCTCAGCAGTCTGCTTCATCTGGCTGGTTAACAAAAATAGGGGGGACCCCACGCCATTTTTTTTCGAGGAGATCCCCTATTTTTGTTAACCAGCCAAGATAAGCAGACTGCTGTGGCCTGGTATTATCAGGCTTGCAAGGTCCATGGATATTGGCTCCTTAACAGCCTGAAAAACCAGGCCTTAGTAATCTGCTTTATCAGGCTGGTTAACAAAAATAAGGGGGACCCCACGCCATTTTTTTTTCGAGGAGATCCCCTATTTTTGTTAATCAGTTCACTTCAGGTCAACCGGGATTCCCTCTGACGTCACTGATGCTGTGCGGTGTCCCTGGCTGACCTGAAGTGAAAGTGGGAAGCAATCAATTATGCTAACCACTTCCTCTCCTGTAAGCCAGGATAGGATATGATTCAGTCGGGGGTTTACTGTGAGACTGTCAGCATTAGCTGCGGTCTCTGCAGTAAACATTAACCCTTTCAGAAGGATTATATCAGGGACCTGACTGAACATCGGATAGGTAAGAATAATGTTGCTTTATTATTTTATTTTTATTACAGGTGAACAAGGGCTTCGCTAGGAATGGCAGTAAAATAAAATATGGTCAAAAACTGTGTGTTTGTTTCATTAAAATGATTTTTAATTAAAGTGTGTTTTATTTTTATTTCATACAATAGGATTAATAATTGATAGTTGTCTAATTGACAGCTCTCAATTATTAACCTGGCTTAAAGTCACCTTTCTATAGCAAGGTGGCTTTAACCACTTATTAACCCATTCGCCACCGCTACAAGGCAATGGGAATAGACGGGCAAAATGCCAGAAAGGGCGAATCTAATTATAGATTTGCCTTTTCTGGGGTGTCTGGGGGCAGATGTTAATAGCCAGGGGGAGGCCAAAAATAATGGTCCCTCTCTGGGCTATTATTATCTGCCCCCACTCGCTGGCTTTGTCTGTCTGGTTGAGAAAATAGAGCGGGAGCACACATTTTTTTTCAACAATTTTACACCTCATATATATATATATATATATATATATATATATATATATATACATGTCATTGAATTTGTGACACATATATATATAGTTATATTTACATTACATACACTTCTACATAGTATAATAGCCGCTAATTCAATTGCCGGCTTTTGTGAAAATACAGAACCCGACATGAAATGGCACATGGTTTACATAGAGTTAACCATGTCATTTCATGTAGTTTGATATATGGTTTTTAATAACAATTACATGAGTGTATGTGTGCAAAATTTGACACATGTAGGGGTTATTTAAAGGTGTAAATTCATAGCAAAAAAATGTGTTTTTTTTACAACAAATTTACACCTTTAATTAACCCCTACATGTGTCAAATTTTGCACACATACACTCATGTAATTGTTTGTGAAAACCATATATAAAACTACATGAAATGACATGATTAACTCTATGTAAACCATGTGTCATTTCATGTCGGGTGCTTCTGTATTTTCACAAAAGCCGGCATTACCCGGCAATTCAATCAGAGGCTATTTTACTATGTAGAAGTGTATGAAGTATAAATATATGTATATATATATATGTCACAATGACATGTATATATATATGTATTCTATGTGTGTATATCTAGTGTTTACAAGGAAAGAAAGAGTTTTTTTTAGTTCCGATATTTCTGTCCCATTGACTTGCATTGGGTTTCCGGTATCTGATCGGCGATACCCGATACTTTTTGAATATCAGGCCGATCCAATTCCATCCGATATTTTAGGACATCGGGCAGTATCGCTCAACACTAATCATCACATTTTGAGAGCTATAATTTTTTCTTGTTTTGGCCCACAGGATCATGTGAGGTCTTATTTTTTGCGGGACGAGTTGACGTTTTTATTGGCACCATTTTCGGGCACATGACATTCTTTGTGGTAAAATTGATAAAGGAGTTTTATTCATCTGGTTAGTACGATTACAGCGATACCTCATTTATATTTTTTTAATGTTTTGGTGCTTTTACACAACATAAACAATTATATATAAAAAAATAATAATTTTTGCATTGCTTTATTCTGCAAGCTATAACTTTTTTTTTTTCGCTGATGATGTTGTATGGCAACTCATTTTTTGCAGGGCAAGATGAAGTTTTCAGCGGTACCATGTTTATTTATATCCGTCTTTTTGATCGTGTGTTACTCCACTTTTTGTTCAGCTGTATGATGATAAATCATTGAGTTTTTGCCTTGTTTTTTAAGGGGTTCACTAAAGGGGTTAACCAGTGGGACAGTTTTTATAGGGCGGGTCGTTACGGACGCGACAATACTAAATATGTGTACTTTTATTGTTTGTTTTTTTATTTACATAAAGAAGAATTTATTGGGAAATATTTATTTTTCTTTAGTTAGGATTTCTGTTGTGAATGGACTTGAAATGAGTTCTGAGCAGAGGCTCCCTCTGGTGGTTACAAGCGGTACTGGATTGTCCAGTGAAGATTGTGAGGATTGGGAATCAGGTGTTACTGACTGGTCTTATATAAGGGAGTCGCCTTCCCATCAGGGTTGCCGGTGATCAATTGTTCTGGTCTCAATCCTTGATTCCTGTTTCCTTTGTAGCCTGCTGTGTCGTGTCTGCATCTCCTGCTAACAGATAAGACATTTTCTTCTTTTTGATTTTGTGCTTGATTTTTGCATTTTGTCCTGCCCTTCTGTGGGGGCCTTCAGGGTCCCCTCCGGGGGCTTTTGCCCTCTCAGTTTAGTTCAGCCACTGATGTTTGTACATTTGCTTTTTCCAGTTTTTTCAGTGGCTGCTGTTTTGATTTTGTTACACCAGAGAACTAATTTAGGTGGTAGAGGTCGTGTGATCTCAGGTGTTTTTGAAATTAGTAGAGTTGGTGCTTTTCAGGGTTTTTTGGGATTGCAGTAAGTGCCCTTCCTATCCTTTTCTATTTAGGTAGTTTGGGCCCCATCGTTTGCTCATACTATTTTCTGTCTGTGTCAGTATTTCTTCTTGTCTAACCGCCATTACATGTTTGGGGGCTTTCTATGTTCTTTGGGGATCTGCTCCGGGGAAGATAGCTTTCCTCTTTCTATCTTTAGGTGCAGTTAGTTTCTCAGGCTGTGACGAGGTGTATAGGACCAACGTAGGAACGCTCCACGGCTGCCTCTAGTTGTGGTGGTTAGTCAGGGTACTGCAATCTCATAGATTCCAACTGCTCTGGTGTATTGCCTTTTTTACCTGCACTCCTCAGCTACCGAAACATAACAGTATCACCGGCCTAAAAATTGAAAATCTTATGGTACTCACAGAAGGGAAAAATATTGTGAAAGAAAAAAAAAAAAAGGTTGTCAGAGTTGTCAGAGATATTTTTCTGTTTGTTGCATTTTTTTTTTTTCCCTCTGTATCTCTGGGTGCTGGGGAGGATTTTTTCTCTCAATGGAGTTTGCACAGCTGTCTGGCCGTGTGGATCAGCTTGCCACTGAGGTTCGGAGTATTGCTACCTATCTTGCTAGGTTGCCTGTTGTGGAACCTAGGATTCCCATGCCAGATTTGTTTTTGGGGATCGAGCCAAGTTTCTGAATTTCAAAATAATTGTAAATTGTTTTTTGCCTTAAAATCTAAGTCCTCAGGGAACGCAGCGCAGCAGGTTCAAATTGTCATCTCTCTCCTGCACGGCGATCCTCAGGATTGGGCTTTTTCCCTGACACCTGGGGATCCTGTTTTGAGTGATGTTGATGCGTTTTTTCAGGCCTTGGGGTTATTGTACGATGAGCCTAATGTCTCTGATCAAGCTGAAAAAGCCTTGTTGGCATTAAATCAGGGGCTTGATGACGCTGAGTTATACTGTCAGAGATTCCGTAGGTGGGCAGTCCTGACCAAATGGAATGACGATGCTTTGGCAGCCCTTTTTCAGAAGGGTCTGTCAGATAATGTAAAGGATGTTATGGTGGATTCCCTGTCCCCTCTGGTCTCAATGATTCTATGTCATTAGCGATTCAAATTGACAGACGTTTGCGTGAGCGGAGAAGTATGCGTGGTATAGTGTTGCCTTGTGAACCTGCTTCTGAATCCATGCAGTGTGATAGAGTGGTTTCTGGGGCACAGCGTCATGAGTTTCGAAAGCGCAATGGGTTATGTTTCTACTGTGATGATGCCTCTCATGCTATTTCAGTCTGCCCTAAGCGGGAAGACGTTTTGCACGCTCAGTTGTCTTGGGTAGTGTTCAGACTAAGTTTTTATTAACTGTTACTCTGATATGCTCTCTGTCCTCATTTTCTGCTCAGGCTTTCGTTGATTCGGGAGCAGCTATTAACCTGATGGATTTTGATTTTGCTAAACGTTGTGGTTTTCCCTTGATACCCCTACGGAAGTCTATTCCCCTACTGGGGATCGATTCTACCCCTTTAGCTGAGAATAAACCTCAGTTCTCTACTCAGGTGATAATGAGGGTTGAACCTGATCATCAGGAGAGCTGCAAATTTTTGGTTCTGTATAATCTGCATGACATTATCGTACTGGGTTTCCCTTGGTTACAGACTCATAATCCTGTTTTGGATTGGAAATCTGTGTCTGTAACCAGTTGGGGCTGCCAATGTGTTAATACCAACACTCCTGTTTTTTCTGCCTCCCCCCAGGCTCAGGATGTTCCTGACTTTTTGATTGATTTTTCTGATGTGTTTAGCGAAAGTAAATCTGCGTCCTTGCCTCCCCATAGGAGCTATGACTGCGCTATTGAATTAGTGCCTGGTAGTAAATTCCCTAAAGGTCGCCTTTTTAACTTGTCTGTACCTGAACATGACGCTATGCGGTCTTATATCAAGGAATCATTGGAGAAGGGTCATATCAGACCATCCTCTTCACCCTTAGGTGCCGGTTTTTTCTTTGTGGCCAAAAAGGATGGTTCATTAAGGCCGTGTATTGATTATCGTCTTTTGAACAATATTACTGTGAAATATCAATATCCGTTACCCTTGATTTCTGACCTGTTTTCCAGGGTGAAAAACGCTACTTGGTTTACCAAGCTTGACCTCAGGGGGGCATATAACCTTATTCGCATTAAGCACGGGGATGAATGGAAGACGGCATTTAATACCCCTGAGGGGCATTTTGAGTACCTTGTGATGCTCTTTGGGCTCACTAATGCTCCTTCTGTCTTCCAGTCCTTCATGAATGACATTTTCAGGGATTTTGTGGATAAATTTCTGATTGTTTATTTGGATGATATCTTGATTTTTTCTAATGACTGGGACTCTCATGTGAAACATGTTCGAACTGTATTCCAGATTTTGAGAGAGAATGCTCTGTATGTGTAAGGATCAAAGTGTCTTTTTGGCGTACAGAGGATCTCATTTTTGGGATTCATTTTGTCCCCATCTGTTATTGAAATGGACCCGGTCAAGGTTCAGGCCATGTGTGATTGGGTCCAACCTACTTCATTAAAGGCTCTTCAAAGATTTTTGGGTTTTGCCAATTTTTATCGTAAATTTATTGGTAATTTCTCGGTTATTGTTAAACCATTAACTGATTTGACCAAAAAGGGTTCTGATGTAGTGAATTGGCCTCCTGAGGCAGTCTCTGCATTTCAGGAACTTAAGCAGAGATTCAATTCTGCTCCTGTTCTACGGCAGCCTGATGTTTCTCTGCCATTTCAGGTGGAGGTTGATGCCTCTGAAATTGGGGCAGGTGCCGTTTTGTCCCAAAGAGATCCAGAGACCTCTAAAAGTAACCCTTGTGCCTTTTTCTCTCGAAAATTTTCTCCTACTGAACGTAATTATGACGTGGGTAATCGTGAGTTATTGGCCATGAAGTGGGCTTTTGAAGAGTGGAGACATTGGCTGGAGGGAGCCAAACATCAGGTGGTGGTCCTTACGGACCATAAGAATCTGGTTTATCTGGAATCTGCCAAGCGACTTAATCCTAGACAGGCCAGGTGGGCCTTGTTTTTCACACGTTTTAATTTTGTGGTTTCCTTTCTTCCTGGCACTAAGAATTTAAGGCGGATGCCCTCTCGAGGAGTTTCCTTGCGGACTCTCCTGAGTTATCTGATCCTTCTGTTATTTTGAAAGAAGGTGTAGTTCTTTCCGCCATCTCGCCCAATTTGAGACTGGCTCTAGAGGGTGTCAGGAGGATAGGCCCGAGCGCTGCCCTGTTGGGAAATTGTTTGTCCCGGACCAGTGGAAAAATAGTGTGATGTCTGAGATTCATTGTTCCGCGTTGGCCGGTCATCCCGGAATTTTTGGTACCAGAGACTTGGTTAGTCGGTCCTTTTGGTGGCCTACCTTGTCTCGTGATGTCAGGGAATTTGTGCAGTCCTGCGGGACTTGCTCTCGCTCCAAGCCTTGCTCTCGCTCTAGTGGTTTGTTGATGCCATTGCCTGTGCCCAAGAGACCATGGACCCATATCTCTATGGATTTCATTTCCGACCTCCCTGTTTCTCAGAGAATGACCGTCATCTGGGTGATTTGTGATAGGTTTTCCAAGATGATACATCTTGTGCCATTACCTAAGTTGCCTTCTTCCTCTGAATTGGTGCCTTTGTTCCTTCAGCACGTGGTTCGTTTACACGACATTCCTGAGAACATTGTGTCTGAC
This sequence comes from Oophaga sylvatica, assembly GCA_033576555.1. Classification (NCBI taxonomy): domain Eukaryota; kingdom Metazoa; phylum Chordata; class Amphibia; order Anura; family Dendrobatidae; genus Oophaga; species Oophaga sylvatica. The sequence goes on from JARQOD010000005.1 coordinate 115,997,998, forward strand.
AGAGGAGTCCAGTTTGTTTCCAGATTTTGGAGGACCTTTTGTTCTAAAATTGGTGTTCAATTGTCTTTCTCTTCGGCGTTTCATCCTCAGACCAATGGTCAAACTGAGAGAACAAACCCGACATTGGAGATTTATCTAAGATGCTTTGTGTCTGCTGATCAGGATGACTGGGTCTCTTTTTTTTGCCTTTGGCTGAGTTTGCTCTTAATAATAGGGCTAGCTCTGCCACTTTGATGTCTCCATTTTTCTGTAATTCTGGGTTTCACCCTCGATTTTCTTCAGGACAGACGGAGGCTTCAGTCTGTCCAGGTGTTGACTCTGTTGTGGAGCGTATGCAACAGATTTGGGACCAGGTAGTGGAGAGGTTGTCCCTCTCTCAGAGAGGGCCCAGCGGTTTGCTAACCGGCATAGGACTGATGGTCCTCGGTTTAAAGTGGGGGACTTGGTCTGGTTGTCCTCAAAAAATATTCCTATGAGAGTGGCATCTCCTAAATTTAAGCCTAGGTTCATTGGACCTTATAAGATCATGGAGATTCTTAATCCTGTTTCTTTTCGTTTGCTTCTTCCAGGGACATTTAAGATCCATAACGTGTTCCACAAGTCCTTGTTGAAGAGGTTTGTTGAGCCAGTGGTTCCTACTGCTTTGCCTCCTGACCCTGTTCTGGTTGAGGGCAATATGGAGTTTGTGGTTGAGAAAATATTGAACTCTCGTTTTTTTAGACGGAAACTCCAGTATTTGGTTAAGTGGAGAGGTTATGGTCAGGAAGACAATTCTTGGGTGTTTGCTTCGGACATCCATGCTAGGAGACTCATCCTTGCGTATCATAGAACTCATCCTGACCGACCTGGTTGCTCAAGTGAGGGTTCGGTGACCCCTCCTCAAGGGGGGGTACTGTTGTGAAAGGACTTGAAATGAGTTCTGAGCAGAGGCTCCCTCTGGTGGTTACAAGCGGTACTGATTGTCCAGTGAAGATTGTGAGGATTGGGAATCAGGTGTTACTGACTGGTCTTATATAAGGGAGTCGCCTTCCCATCAGGGTTGCCGGTGATCAATTGTTCTGGTCTCAATCCTTGATTCCTGTTTCCTTTGTAGCCTGCTGTGTCATGTCTGCATCTCCTGCTAACAGATAAGACATTTTCTTCTTTTTGTTTTTGTGCTTGATTTTTGCATTTTGTCCTGCACTTCTGTGGGGCCTTCAGGGTCCCCTCCGGGGCTTTTGCCCTCTCAGTTTAGTTCAGCCACTGATGTTTGTACATTTGCTTTTTCCAGTTTTTTCAGTGGCTGCTGTTTTGATTTTGTTACACCAGAGAACTAATTTAGGTGGAAGAGGTCGTGTGATCTCAGGTGTTTTTGAAATTAGTAGAGTTGGTGCTTTTCAGGGTTTTTTGGGATTGCAGTAAGTGCCCTTCCTATCCTTTTCTATTTAGGTAGTTTGGGCCCCATCGTTTGCTCATACTATTTTCTGTCTGTGTCAGTATTTCTTCTTGTCTAACCGCCATTACATGTTTGGGGCTTTCTATGTTCTTTGGGGATCTACTCCGGGCAGATAGCTTTCCTCTTTCTATCTTTAGGTGCAGTTAGTTTCTCAGGCTGTGACGAGGCGTCTAGGACCAACGTAGGAACGCTCCACGGCTGCCTCTAGTTGTGGTGGTTAGTCAGGGTACTGCAGTCTCATAGATTCCAACTGCTCTGGTGTATTGCCTTTTTTACCTGCACTCCTCAGCTACCGAAACATAACAGATTTCTTTTTTTACACGTTACTTTTTTTTTTTACATTTTTACATTGTCCCAGGGTGGAATATCACTGTATAATGTCAGATCGCTGGTCTGAAAGTTTGCACAGCTCTCTGTCAGACCAGCGATCTGACAGGCAGTGCAGGAGGCATTCTTAGCGCCTGCTCTCAGCAGGCACTGAGGAAGCCGCCTCCCTGCAGGACCCAGAAGGACCCCACAGCCATCTTGGATCCGAGGTCCTGCAGGGAGGAGGTCCTCGGAACAGCGCGATCATATCGCGCTGCTCTGAGGGTATTAGGTAAGCACGCAGGGATCCCCGTCCCTATGCGATGCTTCCCTGTGCCCCGGTACACTGCGATCATGTTTTATCGCAGTGTGTTGGGAGTTAATGTGCCGGTAGCGGTCCGAGACCGCTACTGGCACATAGTGCCGCATGACAGCTGTGATAATCAGCTGATAGCCTTCCGTAATCAACTGCGATCCCCCCGGGAGCGCAGCTGATGGCATATGACGTACTATTCTGGCCTTGGGAATTAAGTCCCAAGGCACATGGACGGAATAGTATGTCAAATGGAAGAAAGGGGTTAAAGTGGAGTAAAACTGTGACACCATTGTTCTCAATAGTGATCTGGGAGTCAGAAATGCTGCCAGTTGTCTTCCCCATGCTGTTCTTCTTAAATGCAGCTGTTTGTCCATTCATTTCAACATTTTCACTGCCCCTCAGACCTCATTGTAGGGTCTACCAGAAAAATGCTCGGATTTCCCATTGACTCCCTTTATAGTCGTTACTCTAAATGAGCATCAAAGCATTAGAAATTGCTTGGTTCGAGTAACGAGCTTCAGATCATTTTAGTACTCGCTCATATCTTACCATCATCTGACAATTAGGACCCACATCAAGACAACCCCAACTAGTTTCATGTGGTGGAGGCATATGTGCAGCACTCTTACTTTTCTTTTATGGTAGTTATGAAAATAGCTGACCAAAGGGAGAATACTACTTTAATTCAATTTACTTGATTTAGCTTTAGATCCTTGTGAAACACCATCTAAAGAAATTGATTTCACTGTAACACTACTGCTGATGTAATATGCAATATTTAGGGAAATGATCACAAATTATAAGAACTTGTAATGTATTCTAAAAATTTATAAATTAGAATCACATTGATTCTTTGTGTTTTGATCTACTATTCCCAGTGACTACATCTCTGTATGTGGGTTTTTAATTATTTTCTTAATCTTATGCTAATCACTTTTCTCTTTTATATTTCACTTTTTCCATTACAAAATACCTCCATAATGTCAGGGAAGAAATAAGATATTTTGACAGCAGGAAAATGCACAACTAACTTCAAAAGAAGTTACTATTCAATAATCCATTCATACAACAGAATCAATTAAAGCTGACACTCCACTAATGGAAACATTGCATTATAGATGAAGTTTTAATTTTCTATTGTATATCTAAATTTAGATATATGCAATAATCTTCTGATATTTCAGCATGGCAAAAGCAAATTAAGCATTAATGTCATATTCATTTTAGCATTTAACACAAAGCAGACATTTGACTGCAGCTGTCCATGTTGTGACAAAATTAGTGGATGGAACCATGCTTTATGTATTTCAGAGAAATTAATGAACACCATATAACAGTTACAGTTGCCCCAGGGCTATTAATACACAGCATAATACAAATAATTTCAGTGTTCAGTTCTTTGAGCCAACTATCCTGTTTGCAATTACCAAATACAAGACAATGAATAGTTTGCATTAATTGTGTAAACCACATAATACAATGATACTATTGACATGTTTCTAGTTTTTTTATTTTCAATTTCCTGCAAATAAACTTTCACAAGTATATTACAATTTGTAGTAGGCTCTGGAAAGCTATGAATAATTGCACATATAATAGCTGCCAACATGACAGTCTTCATAAATAACAGTGCGCTATGGCAATCCATTCACATTGACTATGTGGCTCAACACAAAAATAGTAAATGTACAGTACAGTATTACCAAGGAGTGTCACGTCAGATGACATTGTGATCACTGGGGTTATTTCTTAGCATTACAGTCTGTGGCACACATGTGACATATTTAGATGACTATGCTCTTGTTAGGATCTAAAATTGTCATCTACTATCACTGTAAATTCTTTCAGTGCATATTAGTACCTTCCATTGGTAACTAATGATGAACCATCATTAAAATGCTCAATACTTGAATTGAACAGAT
>JARQOD010000005.1:116002076-116026412 GCA_033576555.1 Oophaga sylvatica
GCTGGTTCAGTATGCCTTCAATTTTGAATAGATCCACAAAGTGTCACCAGCAAAGCACCCCCACACAATCACACCACCTCTTCCATGCTTCACGGTGGGAACTAGGCATGTAGAGTCCATCCGTTCACCTTTTCTGCATGCAAAGCAGTAATCAAAGCAAAAGGTGGCTACTTTGAAGAACCTAAAATATAAGACATATTTTCAGTTGTTTCACACTTTTTTGTAAAGTGTAATGTATAATTCCACATGTGTTACTTCATAGTTTTGATGCCTTCAGTGTGATTCTGCAATTTTCATAGTCATGAAAATGCAGAAAAATCATTGAATGAGAATGTGTGTCCAAACTTTTGGTCTGTACTGTACGTGCTCACAAATTTGGTCACGACTGCATCAATCAGTAATGCTTGAGCCCAAACAACAAGACTGGCTGCATATTGCCTGTAAGTTTAAAGAGATGTGCCAGTTTCCTAACTGTATTGGAGCCCTGGATAGGAAGCCGCCCAACTCTCGCTCCCAATATTATAATAACTAAGAATATTTTTCTGTAGTGCTGTTGGTCCTGGCCGACAGCGCATACATGTATCGAATTGTTGATATTGATAAGCGTCAACAGGCTGTGCTGAAGCTAATATGCTTAGGTGACAAACCGCAGAAAGCTGAAGACTTGTGGACAGTTCTGAAAGCGGTTTCAGCACAAACTAGCCCTTCTCTGGCCTTCTCCACTGTGGCGGCGACCTGAGGTCTACAAGCAGACCTGAGGCCTACCGGAGCAGACCTAAGGCCTACCGGAGTAGACCTTGGGGCCTACCAAAGGCGCGCCTCATCCACTGCCTGCCTGCATTCCTGGTCGCTTCCCTCCTGTCGCTGGAGCTGGGGGAACCAGTGCTCACCTCACCCCGCCTCTCGCTGCATCACGGCATCGGGGCTTCCTGGACTGCCTGGAGAGCTGAGAAAGACTGTGGAGGCTTTGCAGCCTTCACTTTCAGCCAGACCGTGGTCTGGAGTGAGCTGCTCGCCAGCAGTGGCATTAGTAAGGAGCGGCGGGGAGGCGCTACGGAGTCCACCCAAAGGGGTATACATGGGTACTCTGAGAGTGGAGCAACCTGCCTACGGAGGGATCGTCTGATACCCTGAACCCTCCTGTCCATACGCAAGGTGGCAGGGACACTATACGGCCACCAGATCCAGAGATCCTGCTGAACAATTCCAATTAATCTGGAATATTTCCCCTTACTATATAATAGCTATATAATGTAACCATTAATATATGGGATGCTGAGGGGTTGATGGGGAAACTTCATACCTGCTACTCAGCCTAATCAAAATGGTAAAATCTACTTGTAAACCCACAAGATCAGGTGTCAGAGCCAGCAGTTCTATCTCGCAAGCTGACATGGATACATTTCTAAAGAAGCAAAGCAACAAATCAAACATTTCTAAAGCCTCCCATTCAGTGGAGATGACAGGGGATGACCACACTGAATCCGAACCGTAAAGTGATGGGGAATCTGGGGAGCCTACCAAGGGGAATCAAGTTACTAGGTCGTTTATTAAAAGGATTCTGGGCAAGGCTCTGGAACCCCTGGGAAAAGAACTTTCAGATATTAAACATGATCTTAACCAAATGGGACCTAGAATAGAGGCGATGGAAGCTTCTCAATCTGAGATTATGCAGCATATTTAATCCTTCTCTGTCTTGTGTCAAACAACAAGAAGAACACATTAACCGGATCTATACCACACTGGAAGATCACGAAAACAGGGAAAGGAGGAACAATGTAAGTCTGAAGGGGATCTCTGAATCCATAACCTCTGATGCTCTAATCTCTGCAACTACTGAGATTCCTCGGTCCATCTTCACTCCGTCAGATCTAAGAGAGATAGAAATGGTAAGATCACATAGGGCACTGAGGTCTAAACCAAAACCTGAGGAACCACCTCGAGACGTTTTATGCCGCTTACTGGACTGTAGAACAAAAGATCTTTTACTGAAAAAAGCATGTGAAGCGGACATGATAACCCATAGAGGATCTACAATTAAAATTTTTCAAGATCTATCAGCATCTACAAAACTATTGCTGCAAACCACACTCCTTAATTTGCTTGTATGGCCAAAGAAATTATAGCTTCTAAAATGGCTAGCAACATAATAAGTGCGGGGAAGATTTTAATTCCCATGCTGCGGAAATCTCCCCAAATTCCCACCAAAAAACAAATTCTTAGGAAAATTGATTTGCTTTACCATACAGCTGAAATAGCAGCTGATTCTCAGGGGTCTTTTAACACTTTTAGGAAAGTTTGGGAACCATGGATCCGATTCAGATCCAAACCCGACTTTATCTTTTGTATTTCAGACCTGATGTAGGACGTGAAAACTTCTTTATCATCATACATCTCTCCTAGGCGACACATCCCCTTGGACCGATCATCCTCTTTCCTTTTTTATTACTTTACCCTCCCTAACTTTCCCTCCTTATTATTTTAGTATCTTCTTTATTTCCTTTAATACATTATCAATGGCTCCAGTTTAATGTCTTCTACTTTCTTCTTATCTAATAGGAATTTACTGTTGTAATAGATTATCCTTTTTCTTATAATGTACCTCTATTAAATAATGATTTTACACAGAAAGTGCCAATATGATCTGTTTCTTTAAGGTTCATTACCTATTTACCTGTACCGTTTAAATGTTAATAAAAAGAATGTTGAAGGAAAGAAAGACTTACATTGGGCTCGTTGCTCGGGTCGAGCAACCATGCATTCCAATATGCTCGACCCGAGCAACAAGCACCCAAGCATATTAGTGCTCGCCCATCACTATTTATTAGGCCTCAAAACATCATGACTTTGGCATCACATGACAACTTGATGCAGTCTTTAATGTCTTAACGAGTTGAGGCCTAGTGAAACACAAAGAGACTTGAAAGCAGCAGACTGGACAGGAGTAGATGTCTGCAGAACATATCAGAGAGGCTGGACATTGATGATTTACAGAGGCATGTAAAAGTTTGGGCACCCCTTGTCAAAATTATTGTTATTGTGAACAGTGACACAAGATGATATAGGAATCTCACAGAACAGGAAGAATTTTCCAAGAAAAAATGGATGAAAATACATTAAACAAGAATGGAAAGACTCTTGGCTGGCTACAGCAAGCATTTACAAGATGTGATACTTTCAAAAGCGGGTGTTACTAGGTACTAACCATGCAAGGTGCCCAATCTTTTGCATTTGCCCATTTTCCTTTTTGTTATTTTTAAAATTAAAAAAATTACAATATATGATTTTTTTTATGTAAAATACAAAGGAAATATGTCATATTTAACTTTAGACCTTTTAGAAAATATTTAATCTTCAAGCTGCTTAACTGTTCACCATAACAGTAATTTTGACAAGTCTTGCCTATACTTTTACATGCCACTGTTTGTTTATGTATATTCATTTTTTACCTATGTTTGTTATGGTTTGGGGTCTGGAGAGACCACAGAGCATTATAATGCACATTTGATTCTCAGTGAATCAAATTTCAGGCCAAATTCAAGCAGATTTACTAATTGAATGTTTGCATATTCCCTGATTTCGATCTCTCCTCAATTAACATTTTAGTTTTTTCAACTGTAGTAAAAGAGAAGTCAAACAATACTTTTCAACACAGTTTAGACAAAGGTACACCAAGGTATACTGGCTAAACCAAGCCAAGTAGACATGCAGAGTAAGGCCGGCGTCACACTGCCGAGTTTGATGCGAGATAAGGTACTGCCACACTTAGCGATCTCGTTAGCGATCTCGATAACGACGCAAGCTAACGAGATCGTTGGTGTGATCTCTTTTAAGTCGCTAGTAGTTGCCAAACAGGAGATCTCATAAATGACACATCAGCGGTCAGCGATCTCTTTAACGACTTTGGTGGTCGTTAGGATCTGTCATTAGCATGTACAGAGCGCTTCTGATTCATAGGAATTTCCAGCATCGCTCCTGCTCTCTGCGTCCTGCTAGCCTGCTTTGCAACTTCTGCGATCCTCTCTGTGACGCAAAAGAGAACTTACAGATATTGCGATCCACTCCGTAACGCTAAAAAAAAAAACAGTCATATGCGTCACAAACGAGGTCGCTCGTCGTTCGCAAAAGGTGCCAAACACAGCGATATAGGCTCACCAGCGGGACGCCAACGATCAAAAAACGGTCCAGAACGCTAGTGAATGATCAGCGACATCACAGCAGGGGCCACATCGTTGCTACATGCCACACACAACGAGGTCGCTAACGAGATCGCTAAATAGTGACGTTTTAGTGATCTCGTTAGCGATCTCATTTAGTGTGGCATACCCTTTAGTCGCACGACTTTCTCACATCAACACCCGGCATGGCCACCAGCTCTCGGACCCGAGTGTGCGGCTGCATGTATTTCTATGCCGCCGCGCACTCGGGTCCGAAAGCGGGCGGCCGTGCCGGGTGTTGATGCGAGAAAGTCGTGCGACTAACTCGCTTCAAACTTGGCAGTGTGACGCCAGCCTAATAGAAAATGTTGTCAATGTCCCCAAGTATACCAAGAACACAGCAGTCTAAATATTGTACAAGGTATTTTCTATTTGATGGTACAACAGATGTCAATGTTAGTTGTCTCCTTCTGACCCATATTTAATACTCACTCATATCTGGTGGGACATTTTATTTATATTCATTGTCAAAATAACTGTGCAGACATTGTTTTTTATGTTTTTTTCCATCATTAGAAAAAGACCAAAACATGTTCACAAATGCAATATTTCACATCTACTTTATTTCGTGCAAGTTGCTGCCCATGTGATTGTAAATGACTATCAATATTACTTTTGCCTTCTAAAATCTACCAATACTTCCCCATGCTTGTTGTAAGCACCTTGGTCATAGAAGGTGATGTACAGTATTTTCTGCTTATCACAAGCCAGGTAATACCAAATACGGTCTATGATATGGAGCTCTGGATTCTTGGATTTTCGGCAACTGTCCTAAGAAAACAGATTGTTGTTTGATAAATGTATCTCAATTTCCATAATAGCGAGGTTGCACCTTTATTCCCATTCTATAATTTTTTTTTTCAACATCAAACATTTTTCTGACAGTATTATAAGATGTATAAGCAAGTGGTTCATAAAAAATCATGATGTATTCAATAAAAAATAAGTCACCAATGTCAGATTACACAATTATTTAGTTCATGTATTGCAACCAATAGTTTAACTGTTTAAGTGTGTCATGAACGTGATATGAACCTGATCAAAAAAAGTTTATTGAATGTTTAGATTGCTATGTCAGGTTGCTAGCAATTGACATTTATAACATATCTGCAAATGTTTGTCATGTGGTGATTCCACTTCTACGATTCTTACCAATACGGAGGAGGAATTGCATGGCCATTCTTATGTGGAAGAAAACAGTCTCTAAAACTTCTACACCTCTTTTAAGCTCAAAAAAACTTCTGCAGAATCGATACAGAAATCCTGACAAATATTTGCATATACTAAACATTTGTTTTCAGGATTTAAAACTATTTAGAACTTTTTTCAAAGATTTATTCCCTTTCCTTTTCCATATGTTACCTTTATGGCACTATGCAAGCAAATATCCACTTACTGGAAACATACATATTTCTCCTGTTTCACAAATCTAATTGCTCTAGTACAACACATTCCAGAAGACAGAGAACATTATTGTGCGATGATTGCTAATTTGTCATACACTGTTGTCTGGCTACGATTCAGCATATGGCCATTGCATCTAATGCAGCATAATAACCTTAGGGATTCTTTTATGCTGTCTTATTTGTTGTTTGTTTCTTCTTTTTTTGTTCTTGTCATTTCTATTAACAACATCATTTTCCTGACATATTACTAACTTAAGGCAAGATTCCACTATCTATCCAGATGCTATTTTTCAATTGACTGTTCCTCTTTGTCTATCATGCCTGAATTTACAACTTATTGGAAGGCAATAAGCATTACAGAAGGTAACATTTATGTATTTATTCTGAGACAGAACCCGCTTATATTAAAGCAAATCAAATGAAGCTGTCTTAGGAAGTGGAGGAACAAAGGGAAAGTAAAGTGATTGTTCTTTTTGTGAATTAATGTCAAAATGATCAAGAAGAGGATTTAAAAAACTGCCAGGAAAATGTTTATGTGCTCAACCTGTATGAATGTATACTTAGTTTAGTGTGAGTGTAATAATATACTCACCAGTTTTTGTCTTTCCTGGTTTCCAGGGTCACTTAGGTCTTCTCCTGGGTTACGTGATGATTATCCTGACTTGCTGGCTCACACTGATGTTTGTGTGAGACGGAAGTAGCTTTTAGGCTATGTGCACACTATGCAGATTTGTTGCTTTTTGCAGCGTTTTTTTCTGTTCGGAAATGCTCCAAAACTGCAATGGAATACTAAAAAAAAGGTTAATCAATGACCATCCTGAAGTGTTGTGTGCATGATCCGGGAATTTCTGTCCTTATTTACAGCATTTTATTTTTTGAAGCATGTCAATTCTTTTTGTGGATCTACAGTTTTTTTCACCCATTGACTACCATTGACTCAAATCAAATCTGCAGCAAAAACGCAGGTGTAAAAAGGTTTGCATATTTTCTGCAAGTTTTCTGCCAAAAACGCTGCAGAATTGTCAAAGGAAATCATGTATGAAGGAGAGTGTGTGGGCTGCGAATATGTGTGAGCGAAGAATGTGTGAGCGGAGAATATGTGCTTGTCTGTCTGTGTCTGTCTGCGGGTGTCTGTGTATGTCTGTCTGCGGGAGTCTGTGTATGTCTGTCAGCGGGTGTCTGTGTATGTCTGTCTGCGGGAGTCTGTGTATATCTGTCTGTGTACACGTGTGTACCCATGCAACGAACAGCCCATAGTGATTGTACTTAGGCGTCATTGATGGGAATACTACTCCCATCCTGCTATGTCTGCTGTCACATATAACAGAGACAGCATGAGCCGATGATGGGAGAATAGTCTCATCATCTGGCGCCTAAGTTCAAATGTAAAAAAAATCAAAACATTGACATAATCACATACAATATACATACTCACCGAACACCTAATCCCCGACGCCGGCGTCTCCTGCAATCAATCAAAAATAATAAACCGACATATACTCCCTGTCCGCCGCAGTCCATTTAATACCGAATGTCCCACGTTGATGTCACCCGGCCTCCAGTGATACACTGTGGGAGCGATTACCTCCTGTCAGTGTATCACTGAGCCGCTGTGAGAGTTCATTGGAGTACATGCAGGCAGCATTGCTCCACCATTGTCTCTAGCTGCGGTTCCTCTATCAAAGCACGGTGGACCCCGGTTGCAATCGCACCTTATCTTAATTCATATTTGGTGCAATCCGCAAACCCTAACACCATTTTGGTGCAGATATGTTCTTTTGATCGCCTGGTATTGCATTTTATTTCAATGTTGTAGCGACCAAAAAAACGTAATTCTCGTGTTTCGATTTTTTTTTCTCGCTATGCCATTAAGCAATTGGATTAATTTTTTTTATATATTAATAGGGAGATTCTGAACACAGAGATGCCATATATGTGTATATTTGAGTTTTTTTTATTTTATTTTGAATGGGGAGAAAGGGGAGTGATTTGAACTTTTATATTTTTTTTATTTAATATTTTTCTTTACTTTTTACTTGCTTCAATAGTCTCCATGGGTGACTTGAAGCTGCAGTTGTCTGATCGCCTCAGCTACATAGAGCAGGGCTGCAGCCCTCCTCTATATAGAAGATATGCTCACTTGGTATGAGTGCAGACCATCAGACGGAGCTCATAGCGATCCAGCAATGACAACCACAGGGGTCTTCTGCTGACCCCGGGTTGTCATGCCAACCCATCGGTGACCCGCAGTCATGTGACACGGACGCCGATGGGAGGAGTTAATGACGTGCTTCCTAAGTGTGTATGTTAAATGCCGCTGTCAGAGTTTGACAGCGGCATTTAACACGTTAACTGCCGCGGGTAAATTGCAATTCCACCCACGGCTGCTCCAGTCACGTCACCTGTACAGATCAGCTGGAAAATGTGCGGGCTCTGGCGATGACAGGGAGGGTGTCCAATGATGGACTGTGTCCGTCATTGGATGTTAAGACATTAAATGGATTATGTCGGACAGGATAGTATCATATGTTGGTTTATTAGTTTTTGATTGCTTGCAGGAGACAAGTGTATCAAGGATTAGGCGTTCAGTAAGTATGGTTAATTTAGATTCAATAAAGGAGTCTGTATGATTATTTCAAATACAGGACTTTATTTGGCTGTGTGTTTATTTACCATATAACTATAGGATTAGTAATGGATAGGTGTCTTATAGATGCCTCTCCGTTACAAACCTGTGGGCTTGATGTCACCTGCTCTCACAGTGATCAGAATTATCGTTCAACATTATGGATTATCTTCTCGGTGGACGGGTGAGGAATACTGTGGTTTATTATTTTATTTTTGTTGCAGAAGACATTGGCTTCAGTAGATTAGGCGTTCGGTAAGTATGGTTTAATTAAAATTATTAAATGAGTTTGTGTCATTATTTCAAATAAAGGACTTTATTCTTGATGTTTGTGTTTTTATACAATTTCACTATGGGATTACTATTGGATAGGTGTCTTATAGGCATAGACACATCTCCATTACTAACCTGTGGGCTTGATGTAACCCGACAATACAAAGGTAACATCATCCCTACCAATATGAATCCCACTTGCCACCGCTACAGGGCATGTGGGAAGAGCAAGGCTAAGTGCCAGAAATGTCGCATCTTATACATGTGCCATTTCTGGGGTGCCTGAGAACTGATGTTTTTAGCCTGGGGGATGGCAGTATCCATAGCCCCTTCACAGGCTATTAATATCAGCCCGCAGCTGTCTGCCTAGCCTTTGCTGGTTCGATTTTATAGCGGGACCCCATGTCATTTTTTTTTCTGGGGTTCCCCTGTAAACTAGCCAGTAAAGGCTAAGTAAAAACCTATGAGCTGATATTAATAGCCTAGGAAGCTTTATGACTATTTGCTCTTTTCCAGAAATATAACATCAGGGATCGGCTTTCCCTCTGCTGGTTATGAAAATTATTTTTTTTTTAAAAATATACAGATATTGCGTTTTATGCAGATTTCTGACAGTTGCTGTTTTGTTACAGCATATGTAGGTTAATTATATTAATGCTCCTATATAGCTGGTGAGTGTGTGTCTTTGTCTTTAACTCTTTATGTACTGTTTTATTAATAAGAGTATCTGGCTGACACCGGTTAATTACTAAACCTCGGGCTTTGTATTACATATATATATATAAACAGAGGTTGAACAAGGAAATTACATCACAATTCTTTTTTTTTAACAATATATATTTATTTAGCTCTATGGATTTACAAAATCGCAACAAAAACATAAAAATCGTGAAGATTTTCCACTGCGTTTTTCTGCCAAGAGATGCAGAAACCTTGCAGAAATTTCTGCAAGCAAGTCCGCAATGTGCGCACATAGCCTTAATGGTATTTCTTTAATAGCAATTTTATTAATAAAACATTGCTTTTATGAAAAAGTCAGACAGGTTCTGCTAAAACCATAATAACCTTTTTTAATTGAAGCAACATTCTAAGCCATGAGTTGATTAGAGATGTGTACCCTCAAATTCCTTCATTGTTAGAGAATATGGGGTAAAATGGCGATTGGTGAGTAAATTACTAGACTAAAGCCTGGGTCTCACATAGCGATACACCAGCGATCCCGACAACGATCAGGATCGCTGGTGTATCACTACATTATCGCTGCTGAGCTGCCAAACAGGCAGCTCAGGCAGTGATCAGCACAACGACACTGCGGGTAAACATTGCTTAGTTACCCGCAGTGTACCTTGGATAACAGCGCCCTGATGCAGGGAGCTGGTAACCAAGGTACACATCGGGTTTCCAGGCGCTGCGCAGTGCCTGGAAACCCGCTGTGTACCTTGGTTACCAGCTCCCTGCTTCAGGGAGCTGGTATCCAAGGTACACAGCGGGTTTCTAGGCACAGCCCCGCGCCTGGAAACCCGCTGTGTACCTTGGTTACCAGCGGATCGCTGGTCTCCCGCCTGTCACACGCAGCGATGCGTGCCTGTCAGCAGGAGACCAGCGATCAAAAAAATGTCCAGGACATTCAGCGACGATCAGCGATACCCGGCAGGGGGGCTGATCGTCGCTGAATGTCACACACAGCGATATCGCTGGGAAGCTCGCTGCTGCGTCACAAAACTAGTGACTCAGCAGCGATCTCGCTAGCGAGATCGCTGTGTGAGACGGGGGCTTTACACTATACTAAATACACATTAACACACATTTAGGTAATAAAAAGTTTTTTGTAGTGCTGAGACAATTTTGACCTTAACCCCTTCATGACCTTGCCATTTTTTGCAATTCTGATCCAGTGTCCATTTATGAGGTAATAACTCAGGAACGCTTCAGCGGATCCTAGCGGTTCTGAGATTGTTTTTTCGTGACATATTGGGCTTCATGTTAGTGGTAAATTTAGGTCAATAATTTTTGCGTTTATTTGTGAAAAAAATGGAAATTTAGCGAAAATTTTGAAAATTTCGCAATTTTCAAATTTTTAATTTTTATTCTGTTAAACCAGAGAATTATGTGACACAAAATAGTTAATAAATAATATTTCCCACATGTTTACTTTACATCAGCACAATTTTGGAAACAAATTTTTTTTTTTGTTAGGAAGTTATAAGGGTTAAAAGTTGACAAGCAAATTCTCATTTTTACAGCAAAATTTACAAAACCATTTTTTTTAGGGACCACATCACATTTGAAGTCACTTTGAGGGGTCTATATGGTAGAAAATACCCAAATGTGACACCATTCTAAAAATTGCACCACTCAAGCTACTCAAAAACAACATTCAAGAAGATTATTAACCCTTCAGGTGCTTCACAGGAACTAAAGCAACGTGGAAGGAAAAAATGGACATTTTAATTTTTCCAACAAAAAATTTCTTTTAGCATCAATTTTTTCATTTTTGCATAGGCAACAGGATAAAATGGATCTTAACGTTTGTTGATCAATTTCTCCTGAGTACACAGATACCTCAGATGTGGTCATAAACCACTGTTTGGGCGCACGGCAGGGTCAGAAGTGAAGGAGCGCCATTTGACTTTTTGAATGGAAAATATGCTGGAATATTTAGCAGTTGCCATGTCGCATTTGGAGAGTCCTTGTGTGCCTAAACATTGGAGCTCCCCCACAAGTGACCCCATTTTGGAAACTAGACCCCCCAAGGAACTTATCTAGATGCATAGTGAGCACTTTGTACCCCCAGGTGCTTCACAAATTGATCTGTAAAAAAAAGAAAGTAATTTTTTGGACAAAAAATTTATTTTAGCCTCAGTTTTTTCATTTTCACATGGGCAACAGGATAAAATGGCTCCTAAAATTTGTTGGACAATTACTCCTGAGTACACAGATACCTCATATGTGGTCATAAACCACTGTTTGGGCGCACGGTAGGGCTCAGAAGGGAAGGAGTGCCATTTGACTTTTTGAATGGAAAATTAGCTCCAATCGTTAGAGGACACCATGACGCGTTTGGAGAGACCCTGCGTGCCTAAACAGTGAAAATTCTAACCCTAATGCTAAACCTAAGGCTAACCCATGTTCTAACCCTAGTTCTAACCCTAATCCTAAGGCTGTGTTCATATTGCGTTTTACCAGCCCGTTCAACACATAGCGTTGACGGGCGGGTAACGGTATAGCATTATGTGATCGCGTTATGCTATACCCGCTAGCGCAGATGAATCAGCAGATGATTCATCT
The DNA here is from genome assembly GCA_033576555.1 of Oophaga sylvatica. Classification (NCBI taxonomy): domain Eukaryota; kingdom Metazoa; phylum Chordata; class Amphibia; order Anura; family Dendrobatidae; genus Oophaga; species Oophaga sylvatica. The sequence continues at coordinate 116,013,887 of JARQOD010000005.1, forward strand.
GCGCTAGCGGTGACTGAGCCCAGACGCTGCAGGCCGCGTCCGAGGCTCCGTCACTGAATGACGGCACGTGGCGAATGCATGCCGCTTTACGGCATGCGTCGCGATGTGCCCGCAAATGGGGGTGAATGGCAGCGTTAACAGACTGCGTTACACCACGTTATACCACGGTGTAACGCAGTCCAACTGCCATAACGAAATATGAACACAGACTTATAATCGTAACCCTAGCCCTAATAAAAAGATTAAAAACATATATATATATTTTTTTATTTTATTTGTCCCTACCTATGGGGTGATAAATGGGGTGTTTATTTACTTTTTTTTTATTTTGATCAATGTGAGAGTTTATCACAGTGATCAAAATAAATTTCTGGACTCTAGAGGGCACACTGCGCATGCGCCAGCCGGCGGACGCACTGCGCATGCACCCCCCATTTTGCAAGATGGCGGCGCCCATGAAACATCCCGGACAGACGCGGGACGGATCCAGGGACATCGAGGACCGAGAGAGGTGAGTATGGGGGGTCGGAAGGTAAGGGGGGATCGGAAGGTGGGGCAGCGGAGGCAAGGAGGAGGGGAGCATTTAGTGATGGCGGTGTCCGATCGCCGCCATCTATCGGTGACGGCGGCCGATCGCCGCCGTGACTCGGTGTGGGGGGGGGGTCTGATCTCGGTCTCCAGCCATGGCAGATGCTATTTCAGCATCTGCTATGGCTGGATTGTAATATTTCACCAAATTTCATTGGTGAAATATTATATATTGCTCTGATTGGCTGTTTCACTTTTAACAGACAATCAGAGCGATCGTAGCCACGTGGGGTTAAGCCAACCCCCTTGTGGTGAAGCACAAAGGGTCTTGTGCCTGCTGGTCGGGTGACCTTTCAGTGACCCCGGTCACCCGACCCGCAGGAACGCGATCCTTTCATGACACATACGCTGTGTCACAGGTCGGGAAGGGGTGAATAACAAAGCCAAATTTTACAGTTCAAACCATTTTCAGGTTTATGTGGCAATAACTCAAGAATGCATCAATGGATCCCACTAGAGTTGAGCGAAACAGGTCATTTATTTTCAAAAGTCGCCGATTTTTGCCAAAGTCGGGTTTCATGAAACGAAACCCGACCGTGGAGTGAGTTCGATCACATGTTCGGCGACCATTTTGCTGGAGTCGGTTTCCCCCTACACTTTAAGTGCCTTTTCTCGGCCAATGAGCAAGGACGCAGGCTGTGGGCAATGGGATGACATAGCCAGCGGCCAGCACCATCTTAGAGAAGGACATTGCAGCGATTGGCTGGCTTTCAGTGGCGTCACAGTGCATATAAAATTCTTCAGCGCTGACCGCCATTTTACATCTGCCGAACTCAGTGTAGGGGAAGGTTGCTGGCGGTGCATCTGAGTAGGGAGAGCGTTAGGCAGGGCCTCAAAAAAATTACTTTCTGCTGATAGCGATTAGCTGCACAGTGACTGTGCAGTGAGAGGGGAGGATTTTGCTGTGTGCAGCAACGTTGGTTCTTAGGCTGCCTGCCTGCCAGTGACACTGTAGAAATTGCTTGTGTGGACCATCAGATCTGATTACAGGCTGCCTACCTGTGATAAAGGGCCAATTAATTTGGGGGAGTAGCAGAGCTGCCTGCCAGTGACAGTGTACAAATTGCTTGTGTGGACCATCAGATCTGATTACAGGCTGCCTGCCTGTGATAAAGTGGCAATTAATTTGGGGGAGTAGCAGAGCTGCCTGCCAGTGACAGTGTACAAATTGCTTGAGTGGAGCATCACATCTGATTAGTAGGCTGCCTGACTGTGATAAGGGGGCAATTATATTATATTATATTCTCCATTTTATTCCCCATTGACTTGCATTGGGGTCGGATTTTCGACTCCGACCCGACCATATCCGTTAGTCGGCCGACTTCGCTCGACTTTTGAGAAAGTCGGGTTTCACGAAACCCGACTCGACCCGAAAAACGGGAAAGTCGCTCATCTCTAGATCCCACTGATTCTGAGAATGTCTTTTCATGACATATTGTACTTCATGATAGTGGTAAAATTTATTTGATAAGACTTGCATTTATTTATAAAAAATGGAAATTTTACAAAAAAGCTAAAATTTAGCTGTTTTAAAAATTTAGCAGTTTTCAAACTTTAAATTTTTTTTTCCTTTAAATCAGAGAGTTAAATCACACAAAATAGTTTGTTATTAAAATTTCCCACATGCCTACCTAACATCAGCGCAAGTTTGGAAATATAATTTTTTTTGTTAGGAAGTTAGAGGTGTTAAAATTTGACTAGCAATTTCTAATTTTTCCATCAAAATTTACAAAACCACTTTTTTAGGGACATCACATTTGAAGTGACTTTGGGGGCCTATATGACATAAATTACCAAAAAGTAACACTATTCTAAAAACTGTGACCCTCAAAGTGTTTAAAACCACATTCAAGAAGTTTATTAACCTATTAATTGCTTCACGAGAACTGAAGCAATGTTGAAGGAAAAAATGGACATTTAATTTTTTCACTAAAAAAATACTTTAGATCCAATCTTTTTTTATTTTCACAAGAGTAACAAGAGAAAATGGATTCCAAAATGTGTTGTGCAATTTCTCCAGAGCATGCTGATACCCAAAATGTGGTGAAAATTCACTGTTTAGGAGCACGGTAGGGCTCTGGAGGGAAGGAGCAACGTTTGATTTTTTTGATTGTAAAATTGTCTGGAATCGAGAGTGAACACCAGGTCGCGTTTGGAGAGTCCCTGATGTGTCTAATCAATGGAAGCTCCCCACAATTGACCCAATTTTGGAAACTAAACCCCTCAAGGATTTTATCCCAGGGTATAGTGAGCATTTTGAACCCAGAGGTACAATACAGAATTTGATATCAATAAGTCATCATATTGAATGTGTCATCATTAGTGATGAGCAAATAGTGAAATATTCGGATTAGGGAAAATCGGTCAGAATAATTTCTAATATCCGTGTATTCGTACCAAATAACTAATCCAATGCAAGTCAATGAGAAAGCAGAATATTTACAGGTCTGGGGGCCTGAGAAAAAAGCTGAAATGGACTGGAATGTGCTAATACTAAATGGGAATAGCATGGAGAAGATGCCTGCATGCTTTTTTGACTCACATAATGTATCTGAGAATAATGTAGTAAGACTATTGCGCCGGTTTAATGGATATATAAGAAGACCTTCCACACTAAACCTAAATTTTTTTTAAAGGGAAAAATGTTAAGGAAAATTTTTTCCTTCATAATTACTTGGAAATAACGCAAAATAAAAATAAAATTAAAAAAAATTATGCCTACCCTTTGGCATATGTTCACACGTAGCATTTTGGCTTTAGTTTTTCCCTTTAAATTTGTGAGGGCTGTAACTCCTACATTTGAGAGGTCTATCCCTCATTCAAAATTGTTAGCTAGATGGTTGAATACATGTTCCCCAGCACTTTACAATGCCAGTTAAAACATGCCCATTTGAATTTTGGGCTTCACCCGCCAACACCACCACGTCCACCCTCATGTCATTATGCGTCTCTTGCTTCACATTTTCAGAGGGTCAGCAGGTGCCGTTAAACCCGAGTATGGGAAGAGCATACATTTGGGAGAGCTCTCACTCCTACATTTGGAAGGTCCCTCCCTCATTTAAAATAAATAACTAGAGGAATACATATTCCCCAGCACTTTACAATGCCAGCTAAAACATGCCCATTTGAATTTTGGGCTTTGCACACCAAAACCACGTCCACCACCATGTCATTTTGCGGTTGCTTCACATTTGGAAGATCCATTCCTCATTCAATATTGTTGGAATACATATTCCCCAGCATATATAGATCATGTTTAATTACTTATATTATTATTCTGCATAAGGCTGAAAACTGAAGAAGTGTGTGGAGCATGTTAATGCATTGATGTTCCACAATGTCCAAGTGCAGACCCAAAAATCAACATCAGTCTCCCAAATACAGCCCTAAAGGGACCATGAGAAGGGCAAGACAACAAGAAAAATATTATAGAATATATAGAGCTTGAGAGTAAGAAATTTGACCATTGCACAATGTACAAAGGTTTCCAAAAATAAAAAAAAATTCCCACGTTGTGTATGCATATTTGACCACTAATTACTTGTTGCAGAAGAGGGAGTAGGATGTGATTTCCAGAACAAAAAGGGTTTGGATGGTGAGGCATGTATGTTAAGATATCTTCCAAAAAGAACATTTGGGCTGCATTTACCATGGGTTCCTGTCATCCTTAGGGCTTACAAAATCAGAGGAAATCCAGCCCTTGTTCAATTTTAGAATGTTCATCCTGTCTGCATTTTCCATTGACAGGTGTGTGCGCCTATCTTTTATGATTGCACCCACTGAACTAAAATACTGCTCAGACAACACACTTGCAGCAGGGCATGGCAGCACCTTGAAGGTGTACAAGGAGAGGTCAGGCCAAGTGTGCAACTTGGACAACCAGCAGTTAAAGGGCACTTAAGAATCAGGAAGAACGCTGGTATGGTCACTTAAGTAGTCCTTCACCATTTTGGTCAACTTCTCCCTCCTCGTCATAGCTGACAATCGCTCTGCTTCATCCTCAGGTATGTCTAAAGACTGCTGCAATAATATAACCCATCTTTCCTGATCCCAATCATCCTGCATCTCTCTGCTACTCTTGGTATGTCTAAAGACTGCTGCAATAATATAACCCATCTTTCCTGATCCCAATCATCCTGCATCTCTCTGCTACTCTTGGTATGTCTAAAGACTACTGCAATACCTTATTTCATAGATGCTAACAGTCACTTGGCCTTTTCTGTCCATTTGGCTCTATTTCCCTTGTATTTTGTCTTCTGACTTCTAATTAATCCCCTCTGTGTCTGTAACCAATCTGCCTGCTGGCCCTCCCTCCTGATCACACCTGACCTGTTTCATGTGCTGTTAACTTGTTATAAATGCAGACTCATAGGTCTGTCTGGACCTTGGTCTGTCTCTATAAGGATGTCTCTTTAAGGATAACTGACTACAGAAATATGTCAGAAATGAGTCAGAAGTGAACAGAAGGTACGACTAACTTTTCTTAAATGTACTATATTTCTTCCTCTTTCCTCCACACTTAACTCCCACCATGCTGCCATACGCTCTACCAGTTTTGCCTCCATTAATCCTCACTCTCCTTCGCTATGCGCAAACTCTAGCACCCGCTAACCAACTAAAAATCTCTGCTTCCCTCTTGCCTCCACACCTAACCTCCTCCGCTGACCTGCTCCTCAACCTCAGATCTCTCCTAATAAGACACAAAACAAGCTGCCCATGTCCTTCTCCCACATACTCTGTCTCTCTTTGCTTCTCCTCACTGATGGTGACATATTTCCCAATCCTGGACCCCCACAGCTCATACCTCCCATTATTACCCCCTCCTATTGTCATGGAAATATATATGTATTCCATATATTCAAAGTATATTCACATATATGTATTCACAGTTCACAGTTAGATAGATCTCACTTGCTAAAAAACCTTGTGCTCACATATTTCTAGGCCAGATATAATCAGTCGTTTTAAAGAAATCTGGCCTCCATAAGACCTTCGTAAAGGAACATATGCATGAAGTACAAAATGTCCTATTAGATATCTGTTGTTTACATTATAGTTATGCAAGGCAACTAGGTCACAAGAATATAAAACAATAATTCTGCAACTTCAGCTCTTTTAATCATAATTATCATATTTACACTAGAACAGCCAATAATCTAGCAGCTTTTAATTGTATGTTAATTGACTAACCAGCCCCTTTTTGTAAACGTATAAAACCTTGAATGAATAATAAATGTAGGTCTTTGACGAACTGTTATACTGACACTTTCGTGTGGACAGTCCTCATTTCGTTCTGAGCGCTCAAAAAGACATTATATAGAGATTTGGACATGGCAAGCAGCAAACACAGGATATTTTTATCCTAATTAAATTTCCATATCAGTTGGCGCCTGCACGCGGGGCATTGGACGAAACGCACGAGGACCCGGCCGACCGGAGAGACGGGGGTGTTGGCCCTGGCCTTGGCACACGGGACGGAGACTGCAGCTCCATCAGTAAGGTAAGAAAACGTTGTCATCTTACCTGAATGTTCCCTGTGCCTAGTCCTAGCCTACACTTCCAGCCGGTCGACGTGGTCATCACCGCATTCCCAGGTTGTGTAAAAAGTCCATACCCTTATCCAAAAGCCCTGGGATATAAGCCGAGTTGGTTGCTGCTGTGCTGTATATGTTTCATGTTTTATGTGAACCGGGAGAAAGTTGGAACGGTGACTGTGTTTTTGCTTGCTAATTTCTGGGGGCTGTATAGCAAAAGACAATTGCTGCATAAGTTCCCCAGTAAACTTTCACGCACCGGGAGGCCATCCCAGTCAAATCAGACGTGGAGGGCGGGAGCTTTGTTTTGGATAAGTCCACGCAGATATTCTTCACACATTGGAGGGAGGTTATCCCAAAAATTCCAGTTGTGGAAGCGAGGGCTTTGTTCAGGTTAAGTTTCTGCAGTAAACTTTCACGCACTGGGAGGCCATCCCAGTCAAATCAGACGTGAAGGGCAGAAGCTTTGTTTTGGATAAGTTCTCACAATAATTGTCCACACACCGGGAGGCCATCCCAGTCAAATCAGACGTGGATAGTGAGAATTTTGATGAAGGCTATTGCAGATTACTGTGACCGGTGCACCGGCCAGGGCTACGGTACAGAGCGATAGAACCTTGAGCTTCGCCGCGCTCAGTGCAATTGGTGAGTTATCAGTTACCAGAGCAGCTTGTATGTGTCACAGATCATCAAAAGAGGGATTCGTATTCTCCCGGGTGTCTGTCTCATTGTCTGTATCAGGTACTGTCGCTTTAAATCACATCTCCGTGCGCTCTGTCAGTAACTCATTCAGAGCAGTGTGCTGGCTGCAGCAGCGAGAAAACCCCTTTGACCCCCCCTCCTCTGCTAATCACGTTATCAGGCATTCTGTTTCTTGGCTTTGATTTTTATTTTTTTAAGCTAGTTTTTTGGCTACAGGTTTTAACGTGAGAATTATCAGGCATTCAGACTGAACTATATTCATTTTTTGCTATTCTGAGGAATAATAATTTTTTTTTTTTTTGTTACGTGATTTCAGTGCCTATAGAGACAGCAAGCAGAGATATAAGGAAGGGAGGGGGGAAGCAGCCAGCTGACATTCCAGAGATTTTTAATTAGCTGTTTTAGTAACAAGGGTTGTTTTTCAGAGTTTTATGATTAATACGGTTTTTTTTCTTTTCTCCCCTTTTTGGTGAATTTATTTTTTTTTTTTTGTTTTCTTTTTCTAGAGTTTTTTACTAAATCTAACTTTTTGTTTTTTAAAAAAAATTTTTCTTTTAAGTACATTTTTAAATGATTTTGGAGAGATTTTTTTTTCTCTAAGCAATTTATTTTAGAGCTTTATTTCTCCAGCCATTTTTTTTTTTTTTTTTTTTCTACAAGCTTGCTTTAGAACAAGGTCACATAGATAAGGAGAATTACAGGCTGAGGGAGAGAGCAGACACAAACTACGCAGTGGTCTGAGTAGCCCCTCCCGTCGGGCATTCGGCGAGAACAGACAGAACCAGCAGTTTTCAATTTTTAAATCACCTTTGTTGAATAGGTTTTTGGAATAGACACAGTACGTAAGAATCGAAGGGCTAGGCATGTGAATAGAATGTCAGAGTACGTGAGAAGCAAATAGACAGGCAGCCTTTACGCTGCATAATGAAATGTTTTTTCTTGTTTTTTTGTTATTTGAAAGGTAACGGGAAAATTTGTTAATAGATTACCATCTGCTATAAAAGAGCAGCGGTGCATCGTGTAAAAGATACAGCAAGTTAATTTGAACGGACCAGGAAGTGATTTTTTTTTTTTTTTTTTATGTGAATAAGTTTGAAAAGGTGTTAAATCATCTGTGAGAAAAAGATCACTGACATGTCACAAGAGCAGAATTCAGAGTCACACACATCACATGTCCATCATGTGGAGACACGGGACAGGTGTAGGCTGCTCTCATTGAGTAAGGAGCCTTGTACAGGGAAAAACGCTCCCCGCCTCTCTCCACAGGGAGAAGGCATTTTTGTTTCAACCATCCCCTCTCAAGAGTCACAGGGGGGACACCCTCTCCTTTTTCTTCTCTCAGTCCCTTTCTCTTTCTTCTTCAGACTTTTCTCCTCTTTCCTCGCTGCCATCCCTCTCATTCCTTCTTTTCCCTCCATCACATCTCTGACACATCCATTTTCTTCATCTTCCTCTTCTTCTATCTCTTCCTCTCCAACTCTTAAATCTTGTTCTTCATCTTCTTCTACTTCTCCCCCTCCATCTTTCTTCTCTCTCTCTCCTCCATCTTTCTCTCTTTTCCCCTTTCACTCTTCTCTCCCTCCCTCCTCTTTCTCTCGCTCCTCCCTCACACCTCCCTTCTCTTCCTATTTTTTCTACTTCGTCATGAACTGGGTCAACGCCCAATCCAAGCAATGTGGTGTCCCTGTATTCAGTGTCTCCAGCACAGGGCACCTTGTCTATCCCAAGCACAGTACAAACATTACCAGTCATTATATCAGGAGAAGAAAGTGCAGATCTCCCTACAGAAAACGCTACATGTAGCCCCCAGACACAACAGTCCACTGTAGGGCTTCACAGGGGAGTGGTATAGCTACAGGGCTGCTAGCATGGAACCATGACACTGATCCACCGCAGCCTCAGCAAGGAAGTGGGAAATCCCCATGCAGCAAGACAACTTTAAAGCCCAAATCTCACCCAGTGTATGCACCAAGTACACCATGTCACTTCTTATCTGATGAAGATGAAGATGCAACGTCACACATGCTGCCCAATACTAGGGAAGAAAACACACAAGCACCAATAGAGCAGGGACAGTAGAGGCACCATCCTATGAGCCCTTCATCCCAAGCCAGGTGATCAGTATGCTGCCAGACCCAGGGATACACCCCATGCCATTTTGCCAAAAAATGCAGCAGATCCAGCAAACGTATACAGCAGCCTGGATTGATCTCTGGACCGAAATGGAAATAAAAGCAGGTGATGCATTCTGGTCAATTATGAGAGAACATTTCAAGCATCCAGCAGAGTTAGATGCGTATGCCTGGGAGACAGGACCAAAGCTAATTGAGCAACTCAGAGAATGGGCCAAAAGCAGACTGACAGGACAAACTCTCAGCCTACATGTCACGAGTCAAGACAAGACAGAGTCTGTGGAGAAGTTCCATGACAGAGTAATGCAAGTGTTTCAAGAGTTGGGCCTCATTACCCATGATCAGACACACAGACGGATGTTGGCACAGGCTTTTGTGCATGGACTGAGAGAACCAATCAGGAAACCACTGGTAGCAGCCAGGCCTGAGTACACGTCAATAGCAATGGACACCCTGCTCACAGTAGCAAAAAGGATTGAGTCCCGCCGGGACAGAAGGAATGTCAAGTGTTACAACTGTGGCAAGCTTGGCCATTACCGGAACCGCTGCAGAGAACCCCTACGACCCACCACTTTGTCTAGAGAAGCAAGCCAAGGAAGAAACACAGAAAGCAGTGAAGAACCCCGTCCATAGGACAAGAGCACACCAAGTCCACAAGGAACCCCACCAGTGGGACCAATATCCTGAGAGTGGATGGCGTAGTCATATCTTTTCTTGTGGAACTCCGCAACCTCACCTACCTATCAGAATCTTCTGCTTCCTGCATGGGAATTGATGGTCAAGTCAGATATTTCCAGATTATGAAGCCCCTGAGCGTGTGGACTCAGCCAGAACACTCCATCATGTCCAAGTTTGTTGTGTAAAAAACCTGCACCCTCAACCTATTGGGAGTGGACCTACTGCAGAAGCTGAAAGCGACCAGAGTGTTCCAGGAAGATGGGACCATGACACTTTCTTCACCCCTGACCCAAGAAGAAACAGGAACCTCAAACAACCACACTGCAGACCTATCACTGGAGGTGCTGGACATAGTACCAGAAAAGCCACTCCATCACCCAGAGTCAAGATGTCTCTGACCAACTGAAGGTCTAAGTGAACTCGCCTAAGAAGACGGCCTGAGAACTTTGACATTGGCCAGGATATTCAACTCAAGAAGGACTCTACTCGCTTCATGGAATGGCAACACCTCATCCAGCTCTAACGCCAGAGGTTCATCTTTTGCAAGCACCAGGAGGTGCCCCCTGCAATCAACCAGTTCACCCAGGCCCTAGACCGGAAAAAGGCCACTCAGCTCTTCAAACTTGTGCACAAATATTGACCTGAGACCGAGCTGGAGAAAAAGAAACTACTGATGGCCCGTGCTGAGAAAAAAGCAGCCGTTTAAGGAGACGTCCCAACAAGAAGACCCCCTGTGACCAGAGCAGGTGCTAACACAGTGACTGTCTTGGTGGAGAACAAGAAAGCCAGCTGGTCGTCATCTCTCATGATGTGGATCCTAGTAGACGGCTTGTTTTCCCGCCAGCTCTGCACCAGCAGATGGGAGTCCCCTGCCGCATACTGAAGGACAAGGCCAAACTGGGCTGCCTCGCCCATCGGAATCAATCCCAGCTTTCCACAGTGAAGAAAAAGACTGTAAACCCCACTGAGTTCAGAATGGTGCAAGGCCTGGAGGCCGCGAAAGAGGCTACGGTATTTGAAACCCCAACAGTGCTGAACCATCACACCTGCTCTCAAGAGTCCCAGTCACCGCAACGGTATTCACGGTGATCAACCTGGCCAGTACCTTCTTCAGTGTTTCCCCTCCACCTGGAGGCCTGCTTTCACGCACCAGTGCAGTGCATATGGACAATGTTGCCTCAAGGTGCTCAAAACAAGCCCTTTAAGTTTCACCAAGACAATGTCCTCCATCCTCGTCAACTGGATTGCAGAATATGCAAGAGTCACTCTTCTACAACAAGTGGATGACCTTCTATTTTGTGTGGTTGACATCAACACCTGCACAGTCTATTCCTTGTCTCTCCTACTCTATCTGGAAGAACAGCAACGCAAGGTCTGGAAGAACAAAGTCCAGTGATGCCAGAAGCAAGTTACATCCCTGGGACACTGTATTGCCAACAAGACGAAACACATGTCAAAAGACTGGAAGACCACTGTGGAGAAGATGGCTCCCCCAACAAATCCAAGAATGCTGCAGGCCTTCCCTGGTCTAGTGTCATATTGCAGAACCTGGATCCCTGAAGCCTCAGTCCTAATGCAGCCTCTGTGCGCTTGCATCAACGCAACCCCGCTCCTTCTATCAGACGCAGCCTTCAACCCATTCAGGAGATTGGAAGAACTCCACAGTCTCAGCGGCAATACCAGGCCTACCTGACTATGAAAAGTCTTTCCGTCTACCTGATGGAAGAAAGAAGGTCATGCTACTGGAGTCCTGGCACGGATTCACGGGGGAAAACAGAGACTTTTAGGCTGCCTCTCAGCCCGCTTGGATCCAGTTGCAAGAAGAGCACCCTCCTGCCTGATGGCAGTATCTGCAGCACACACCCTCCTGGACAAGGTTGCTGACATCACTCTTGGACAGCCACTGGAAACTCTCACTCCGCATGACATCTTGGCAATCTTCGATCAAGCTCAACCAACAGTAATCTCCCCACAGCCAGGCATCTTTGTGGCGCCTCTATTGCCTTTGTCTCATAATGTCACCGTCTCCAGACCTACAGTCCTCAGCCCGGCCACTCTACTCCCACTCCCAAGGGGGGATACTTGGATGGCTCCAGAAGAAGTTTCAACACAGGAAGTGCAGTGACCAGCAATCAAGAAATCCTGTGGTCCAGAAGTCTGTCACCTAGCCTGTCAGCCCAGGAAGCAGAATTGATAGCGCTGACGAAGGCCTGCCAGATGGCAGAAGGCAAGACTGCAAACATCTACAGGACTACAGGTACTCGCATGGCATAGCACACGACTTTAGACCCATCTGGGCTACAAGGGATTTCATCACAGCAAACGGGACAACCGTGAAGCATCATGGAGCTTTCAGGGACCTACTGGGTATACTCCAACTTCCAAAATGGTGGCAATTTGAAAAATCAAAGTGCATGGAAAACTGAGAACAGAAGAGGCGTGAGGCAATAACATGGCGGACATGGCAGCCAAAGAAGCAGCCAAAGGAAGACAACATGGAGAAGTGGGAGAGGTCGTAGAGCCGGACGGCTACTACATGACGACTGAAGACAAGAAACCTGACAAATAAACGTCCTGGAATCTGCTCAAGAAGTTACAAGACCAAGCTCCAAAAGGAGAAGAAGAGCTGAATGCGAAAAAAGCAACATGTGAAGAAAGAAGGCTATCAATAATAGACTTCAAACTCTGCCTACCACAAAGTATGCACCCTATGGTGGACCAATGGGTACATGGACCCACATCCACATATCAAAGACACAGATGAATGATCTGATTGGTGCTTACTGTTTCGCTTCAGGGATCTCCACCCTAACAGCCAAATTCACCAGCAGCTGTCTGACCTGCGGCAAATGCAAGCCTGGACGTATGGAAGAAAGACCCCCTCACCTCATC
>JARQOD010000005.1:116026512-116137970 GCA_033576555.1 Oophaga sylvatica
TCTCTTGTTCCGTATCTTGTATTTGTAGCACAATCTTGTACCAGCTGATGTTACTGGGACACGGTTACTAAGCAGGAGGTACCTGTGCTCCAAAGCACTACCAAGGACCAGCAGACGTTGCTGGAACTCGGATACCAAGATGGAGGCACCTAGGCCAAAGGCACTGCGGAGAACCAGCTGACGGTACTGGAACCCGGAGGGGCAGCAGAAGGAAAAGAGCCAATGGCACAACCGAGGACCAGCTGACGTTACTGGGACACGGTTACTAAGCAGGAGGTACCTGTGCTCCAAAGCACTACCAAGGACCAGCAGACGTTGCTGGAACTCGGATACCGAGATGGAGGCACCTAGGCCAAAGGCACTGTGGAGAACCAGCTGACGGTACTGGAACCCGGAGGGGCAGCAGAAGGAAAAGAGCCAATGGCACAACCGAGGACCAGCTGACGTTACTGGGACACGGTTACTAAGCAGGAGGTACCTGTGCTCCAAAGCACTACCAAGGACCAGCAGACGTTGCTGGAACTCGGATACCGAGATGGAGGCACCTAGGCCAAAGGCACTGCGGAGAACCAGCTGACGGTACTGGAACCCGGAGGGGCAGCAGAAGGAAAAGAGCCAATGGCACAACCGAGGACCAGCTGACGTTACTGAACCCCAGTAACACAGGAGCAAGTGTTGACTGTGCTAACAGCACTTCCGAGCAACAACTGGCGGTGTTGGAGCCCAGGGTCAAGGAGGATGTTTAAATACTAGATCAAGTAATTTCCTTGTTACCTGTCAATTTTAAATGTCTATACTTCAAACAAGAGAAAGATAACCTTTACTACCATAAGATGATGATTTCATTTAAACTAATATCTAGATAAATAAAGAATTGACAAACATAAACACATACATTAACATGTTGAACAGCAATGCAAACCACAAAATAAATTAGTTAAGGAATCTGCTATACGGTTGTACATAAAAGCATACAAGTACATATCTGAATCCATTAATGATGGATAAGTAACAGTATGTACACCATTTTTATTGTATAGACAATGAATGTCTGACTTCAAAACATCATCAGCATTACAAGTTATCTGTGACATTACTAAAATGTTACATTTGCTGAATAATGTCACTAAACAGTTTATACAAAATTATACAATTTCCATCATGTAATACTCATAATATGTGGCAATAATCATGTTTATTAACAAACATAACCTTTAAAAAGTGCATAGTGCATAGTGAAAATTGCTATTTATGCCTGACTGTCGACTTGCAAGCATGACAACGGATAGATAAGGTATATATAGATGAGACTGCATAGCCACAGATGGTGAATGGCGATGTAATACTGTACCTCAATAAAGTGTGCGTCACTACTACATAATTTTTTTTATATAGCTTTATAAACAGGGTACGTGGATGTATGCTTGCGCCTTTGTTTTGACGCACAGACTGCCTTCCTGCTGAGACGCGTTGGGTAGTGAACAGTTGTGTGCAGTGTTCACTGTAGTCTGAGGTTTTCCTTTTTGGAGTGCAGATCACGCTCCAGTTAGTTCTTCAACCACTGCTGGTTGTAGTCTGCTGAGCGTGTGTCACTGGCACATCCTTGAAATTTTTCTCTAATTGTTGCTGCTCCACTCTATTACAAATAAATAAAATCTATTAGTGTGACGCGCTTCCATCCGTATACAATACATTGGTTGCAAACACTATAGAAGTACACAAAGGGGCCTTTCACACCTACTGAACAGTTGTGTGCAGTGTTCACTGCAGTCTCTGCGGAATAACCACACTTAGGCCTTATAACTTTTCAGACTTTCTTTATCAATCTACCAAGATGAAGAAGGCAGGGAGTAAGGCACGTGGTCGTGGAGTTTCTTCAGGGAGAGGACGTGGGGATTCTGTGGCTGCTGCGGCCCCCAGTGACACAGCATCCACCAGTTTTCCCCGGGCCGTGAGCGTTCCTTTATGCGCACTTTTGTAGGAGCTCGGAGTACCCCCCTGCTGCGGGAAGAACAAATTGAAGCCGTTGTTGTTTGGATCTCAGCCAATGCATCGACTTCAATTGCTTCCACCTCCTCTCAGGACCACAGCACTGTTGGGCAACCATCTGTCTCTTCACCGCCTGGCAAATTGCCCAGGCAGTCAGAGAGTTCTGTACAGGAGCCAGCTGAGTGTCTGCTTCTGTTCTCAGAATCTATTGGCTTGCAAACAGGGGCCCAGCCAAGCAGCATTCTGTAATGTGAAGAAGAGGGAGTATGCAGTGATGCGCAACAGCTGTGTCTCTCTGAATCTGAAGAGGCGGGTGAGACAGTGCCGATGGTCAGCACACCGCAGAACGCATCTGATGATGATGATGAGACCCAGGTGCCAGTTTCTGTTGAGCATGGTGCTGGCCAGACCACCCAACAGCAGGTGTTGGAAGAGGGTAGTGGAGATGATGAGGTCCAATACCCAACATGGCATGAAGAACAGGAAGGTGGTGGGAGCAGCTCAGAGGAATAATAATAATATTTATTTATATAGCGCCATCATATTCCGCAGCGCTTTACAGTTTAGCAGTTTCAGAACACAAGTCATAAGTAACAACGTTAACAATACAATAATTTAAGCTAAATAAGTCGCCCCTGCTCGTGACAGCTTACAATGTACAATGAGATGGGGGAGATACAAAGTATAGGTGTTTATATACAATGGTGCATTTACAATGATGTTCCAGCCATCTTAAGGGACTGAGGGATGGAGATAGTGAATGGGCTAGAGACACACACACACTTACACAGAATACATAGAATGACTTTGATTAGTGAATGTGATAGGCCGCTCTGAACAAATGTGTTTTGAGGGAGCGCCTGAAACCATGCAAATTGTGGATAGTCCTAATTTCTTGGGGTACAGCATTCCAGAGGATTGGCGTAGAGCAGGAGAAGTCTTGGAGTCGGGAGTGGGAGGTACGTATTAGTGCAGAGGTTAGTCGAAAGTCGTTTGCAGAGCGCAGCAGTCGGTTAGGCCGATAGATAGAAATGAGGGAGGAGATGTAGGAGGGGTGCTGCACTGTGGAGAGCTTTGTGGGTGAGAACCAGTACTTTGGTTGAAAGCTGGGAGAGGCCTAGAGAAATGGTTAGTGATAGAAGGAAGATAGAGGAAGACATTGCCCCAATGGTACAAACAGGAGGGAGAGTTAGGCTGCAGACTCGGGTGCCTGTAGCCTCCAGTTTGGCACCTGTTCGGAGCAGTTGTCTTCCAAAAGTCAAAACGTGCGCTCCCAGGACTTGCACTGCGTGGTCCTTTTTTCACACACTTGCACATGATATTTGCTATGTGAAATGCAAGCTGTGTAATCAAAAATTAAAAATAGCTAAAAGTGTCAGTCACCTCAATACCACAAATATGTGGAAACATGTGCGGACAAAGCACGTAGTTGAGTTACAAAGACACACTGGAGATGTAGGCCAACCTACAGCAGCACCTACATCTTCAGGTTGTGTTGAAGCCTCTTCATCGAGCTCACACACAGCTGGTTATGCTTCCTCACAGGATCGCCATGGAAGAACCTCGGCCACTGTTGTCCAGAGACAAACTGTTATTCCACACACAGCAGCAAGTTCCCTGTCATCCTCACACTCCCAGGCCACAAAACAGCCAGCGGTAGCACAGGCATGGGATAAAAGACGGCCATACTCCGCAAACCATGCACGAGCACAGGCTCTGAATGCTGGCATTGCAAAACTCCTGTCCCTTGAAATGCTGTGATTCAGGCTGGTGGAGACAGACAGTTTCCGTAACTGAATATCATTGTCAATCCCACAATACAATGTGCCAAGCCGATTTCATTTCAGCAGGCAAGCCGTCCCTGGTCTGCAAAAGCATGTTGAGGGAAAAATTAAACATGCGCTACTAAAAGCCCTCAGTAGCAAGGTCCACCTGACCACCGATGCGTGGACCAGTACCCATTGTTATGATCTGCTACAACCAGTAAGGAAAGAAGGGAATTCTGTCCCTACAATACAACTAAGCTGAATCCCTACGATGTAACGGGGAACCTGATCCTGCGACCAGACCCGCTAAAGTCCTCATCTAGTGTGAACGAAGACCTATAGTTGCGAGGGAGTAATCCCTACAAGATCTAGGGACTGGGAGAAAAGGTGGACACCTCCTAACATAAATTGTAGCATGGATAATTAAACAGAAAAATAAATACTTTGTGATCCTAACATCAAGCAAAACTCACAGATTAAGGCACCTAAGCACCCGGCTAGCTTAACAGTAGATAATACAATGAAGTCAAGCAAAGCCAGAAGGGCGGAGCCAGACTAAATAGGGAAAAAAGGTCATGTGACCAGCAAACTGAAACAAAACCTAACAAGAGGGTTCTAACACCCATGGCCAGGGACAATACCTTTCCCTCACTGCCCATTGGGTCAATGTTGTGCAGCCGGGTACTGATCTTGCGAGTGGCGCTGTACGTGTTCTGCCAACTCCAAGGATTGCAGGAATCAAGTCTGTACACATTGATTCCTCCTCCTATTCCAGTTCCTCAGAATCATCGCTGCAGGAGCCGTCACGGTCTACCTCCACATGGACCCGTGAACGTTTACCTGTTGCGACCGATATGAGCACAGCCGTGTCCAAATGTCAACAGGCCATCCTGAAATTAATTTCCATGGGGAATCTTAGCCACACAGCGCAGGAGCTCTGTAATGCCATAAAGCAGGAGAGCGACGTGTGGTTTTTGGAAGAGAATCTACAGGCAGGCTTGGTAGTGTGTGACAATGGCCGAAATCTGGTGTCAGCTCTGGGCCTTGGCAACCTCACTCACATACCATGTCTGTCATATGTGCTCAACTTGGTCGTGCAGAGTTTTTTGAGGGACTATCCGGATCTTGATGCACTGCTGCACAAGGTCCGCCTAGAGTGCGCTCACTTGCGACGTTCCAGCATGGCCAGATCGCTGATTGCAGCTCTGCAACGCAGATTTCACCTTCATGAACATCGCATTATATGTGACGTACCCACCAGGTGGAATTCCTCGTTACATATGTTGGAGCGGTTGTGTGAGCAGCAGCCAACAGTAATGGAGTATCAGCTGCATCAGGCGCAGTCAACTCGCAATTTGCGGCGTTCACACTTCACCACTACTGAGTGGGCCTCTATAATAAGAATAATAATATTATTTATTTATATAGCGCCATAATATTCCGCAGTGCTTTACAGTTTAACAGTTTCAAAACACGAGTCATAAGTAACAACGTTAACAATACAATAATTAAAGCAAAATCAGCCGCCCCTGCTGGTGAAAGCTTACAATCTACAATGAGGTGTGGGAGATACAAAGTACAGGTGTTTATATACAATGGTGTTTTTACAATGATGGTCCAGCCATTTTAAGGAAGTGAGGGATGCATGGAGATAGTGAATGGGCTACACACACAGAATTACACATAGAATGACTTTGATTAGTGAATGTGATAGGCCACTGTGAACAAATGTGTTTTGAGGGAGCGCCTGAAACCATCCAAATTGCGGATAGTCCTAATTTCTTGGGGTAGAGCATTCCAGAGGATTGGCGCAGCGCGGGTGAAGTCTTGGAGTTGGGAGTGGGAGGTACGGATTAGTGCAGAGGTTAGTCGAAGGTCGTTTGCAGAGTGCAGCAGTCGGTTAGGCCGATAAATATAAAATAAGGGAGGAGATGTAGGGGGGTGCTGCGCTGTGGAGAGCTATGTTGGTGAGAACCAGTAATTAGAATTGGATCCTATAATGAATGGGCAGCCACTGCCAGTGTAATGAGTGGCGAATAACTCTATGAAGGATATCTGCCACGTTTTGCGTGCGTTTGATGAGTCAACGCGGATGGCGAGTGCAGATGATGCACTAGTCAGCCTGACTGTCCCCCTTATCTGCCTGCTTCAAAAAACACTGCAAGCACTAAGGCATGAGGTTTTGGAAGAGGTGGAGGATGAGGAGTCACAAATTCCATCACCTTCTGGACAGTCAGCGCAACGTGGTTCCTCACAAAGGGCTGGAGGACTTTCAAAGTACCATGCTGTATCAACAATTGAACCTCCAGAGTCGCTGTCTATATTTTCATAACCATTACAAACTTTTAATGTATTTACAAAGCACATAATGTACATTTTTTGTCTATCCTTTTGTAATGCTATTGTGTTTCCATAAACTGATGTTACAGAATTATGATACAAAGTTTTTAAATTTTGAGTTTTAAATTTTGTAAATTTATATGTATTTGAAGGACTTTGTGAGGAGGATGAGGAGGAGTCAATGGAGGAGGAAGACATCGCTCCAGAGGGAGGTAGACAATGCTCTAGTCAGTATGTAGACCAAGGGTGGGGTGATGCACAGCAGGCGGAGATGACGCCTCTTGCAGGGGACAACGTTTCTTGGCCAGTTGGGAGTCTGCAGCACATGGTTGATTTCATGCTGCAGTGGCTGAGAAACGACCGCCGCATCGAACACATTCACACCACGTCTGATTATTGGGTGTACACCCTCCTAGACCCTCGCTACCGGGACAACTTACAAAGCCTCATCACACCGTTGAACCGGGAGCGTAAAATGCGGAAGTACCAAGACACACTGGTGCAATCCATAATGTTCTCCATTCCAGCCGAGAGCACTGCTGCTGCTACTGATTTACAAAGCAGCTCTGTGCGTCGAGGCAGTGGAGACAGCTCTGCAACAAGAGGGAGCACAAGCAGCGCCTCTGCACAGGGCAAGAACAGTATGTTCCAAATGTGTCGAAGTTTTGTGGCAGCGCCACCAATGTCTACACCATCCGAGACGGCTCCAGTCAGCAGGAGGCAACATTTCCGTAAGATGGTGACAGACTACATGTCTTGCCCTCTCAGTGTACTCCCAGATGGCTCTTCCCCATTCAAGTTTTGTGTCTCTAAGCTGGATACATGGCCAGAGCTTAGCCAGTATGCATTGGAGGTGCTGGCTTGATCTGCTGGCAGTGTATTATCGGAGCGCGTCTTTACTGCTGCAGGTGGTGTACTAACAGACCGTTGCATGCGACTATCCTACGATAATGTAGAACGGCTTACTTTTCTGAAAATGAACTAGGCATGGATCTCGCCTGAATTTGCCTGTCCGGTTTCAGATTAACTAACTGGTTGACAACGTTTTCCATGTCTCCTGTTATGTTCATCTTTCTACCACCTGAGCTATACTCCCTGGGCTACAACACTGCCAGTTGCTGCTCAGAAGTGTCGTGTCCACAGACCAATACACAAGCTATAGTGATAGTGGGGTTCAGTAACGCCTGCTGTTCCCCTGCTGTGTGTCCGGCAAAAATTACTGCTACCTACCTACACATGTTTAAAAAAACATGACATGTTAAAGTGGCTAGTGCTACACATAGATATCAGGCTACACCCTTATTTCTAAGCTGTAAACAAGTGAAACGTCAAATTTAAAACCATTCAATGATTAGTGTTGGTAACAAATCTGTAACTAAATAATTGTGACATATTATGGCAGATATCCACATGTCTAACACAAATGCTAACACAAAAGCATACTTATGCTATAGGGTACTGATGGTGAACCTTCTCACTCCATAACTTTGACCAATCCAACTCACATCATGCCTCAAATGCTGCAATGTTGGAAGTGCATAATGTGGGTTGAACTTTGACAACAGCTGCAGTGCGAAGGTTATCCTTCTGTGTTCTTGGCTTTTAAATAAAAGCATACAAGTAAATATAATAATACATTGTTGATTAAGGGACATGATGTACACCTGTAATATTGTGCAAACAATGGATGTAGGACTATTTCTCTTCAACATTACTTATATTTGTGTCATTTGAAAAAATACATATTTTAGTTAAAAATTAAAAACCCATGTTCAGTAGCTGTGAAAGGCCCGTTTGTGTACTTCTATATTGTTTGCAACCAATGTATTGTATACGGATGGAAGCGCGTCACACTAATAGATTAGATTTATTTTAAATGGAATGTAGCAGAACCAATTGGAGATAAATGAAAAGGATGAGCCACTGAGACACGCTCAGCAGAGTACAAGCAGCAGTGCTTGAACATGTAACTGGAGCGTGATCTGCACTCAAAAAAGTAAAAAACACAGACTGAAGTGAACACTGAAACACAACTGTCCACAATCTGTGAAAAGCTCCTTTCTGTACTTCTATAGTGTTTGCAACCAATGTATTGTATACGGATGGAAGCGCGTCACACTAATAGATTAGATTTATTTTAAATGGAATGTAGCAGAACCAATTGGAGATAAATGAAAAGGATGAGCCACTGAGACACGCTCAGCAGAGTACAAGCAGCAGTGCTTGAACATGTAACTGGAGCGTGATCTGCACTCAAAAAAGTAAAAAACACAGACTGAAGTGAACACTGAAACACAACTGTCCACAATCTGTGAAAAGCTCCTTTCTGTACTTCTATAGTGTTTGCAACCAATGTATTGTATACGGATGGAAGCGCGTCACACTAATAGATTAGATTTATTTTAAATGGAATGTAGCAGAACCAATTGGAGATAAATGAAAAGGATGAGCCACTGAGACACGCTCAGCAGAGTACAAGCAGCAGTGCTTGAACATGTAACTGGAGCGTGATCTGCACTCAAAAAAGTAAAAAACACAGACTGAAGTGAACACTGAAACACAACTGTCCACAATCTGTGAAAAGCTCCTTTCTGTACTTCTATAGTGTTTGCAACCAATGTATTGTATACGGATGGAAGCGCGTCACACTAATAGATTAGATTTATTTTAAATGGAATGTAGCAGAACCAATTGGAGATAAATGAAAAGGATGAGCCACTGAGACACGCTCAGCAGAGTACAAGCAGCAGTGCTTGAACATGTAACTGGAGCGTGATCTGCACTCAAAAAAGTAAAAAACACAGACTGAAGTGAACACTGAAACACAACTGTCCACAATCTGTGAAAAGCTCCTTTCTGTACTTCTATAGTGTTTGCAACCAATGTATTGTATACGGATGGAAGCGCGTCACACTAATAGATTAGATTTATTTTAAATGGAATGTAGCAGAACCAATTGGAGATAAATGAAAAGGATGAGCCACTGAGACACGCTCAGCAGAGTACAAGCAGCAGTGCTTGAACAAGTAACTGGAGCGTGATCTGCACTCAAAAAAGTAAAAAACACAGACTGAAGTGAACACTGAAACACAACTGTCCACAATCTGTGAAAAGCTCCTTTCTGTACTTCTATAGTGTTTGCAACCAATGTATTGTATACGGATGGAAGCACGTCACACTAATAGATTTGATTTTTTTTTCTAATATAATGGAGCTGCACCAATTCCACAAATAAAAAAAAAAAAAAAAAAAAAGAGTCAGTGACACGTGCAGATGCCTACAAACAGCGGTGGATGCAGAGCAAACTGCAGCGTCACCTGCACTGTCACACACACACCTTGCACAGAGCTGTTAAAACAACACTGGCAAAATGAAGCTTTACACAGCGGTTGGTAAACTAGCCTGCCTCAAGCACAGTAGTACACAAAATCGCAATATCTAACTGTCCCTCAGAGTGAGCAGAGTAGCGTTCTGTCCCTTACTGAGTTCACAGCACAGTGACGCTAAAATGGCGGCGGCGCCTTTTATAGTGCATTCTGACATCATTTCAGCAGCCAATCACAGCCATGCCATTAGTTAAGATGACCGCAGCATTACAGGATGTGCCCACACTTCGTAGGATTCCTCATTGGCTGACTAAAATCACATTGCCTCTCAAAGAATTATGGGAACTTCCGATTCCGGTATACGATATGGAAAAAGTATCGGAATTAAGTATCGGAATTCCGATAACGCGAATATCGGCCGATACCCGATACTTGCGGTATCGGAATGCTCAACACTAATCTTCACCTGTGTAGATTTTTCAATTCATTAATAAAAATATACTCTTTTATATTATATTTTTGGACTTTTTGGTCATATTTTTTTGTGTGTTTGCTATACCTATAATATGCGGATTTCCCGCGGCAGGGAGGTGCGGAATTGCCGCGGAAATTTCCATGGCAATTCCGCAACGTGTGCACATAGCCTGAAGTTCTTGATGATGCGATAGATTGTTGACTGAGGTGCAATCTTTCTAGCTGCCATACTCTTCCCTGTTAGGCCATTTTTGTGCATTGCAATGATGACTGCACGTGTTTCTTTAGAGATAACCATGGTTAACAGAAGAGAAATAATGATGCCAAGCACCAGCCTCCTTTTAAAGTGTCCAGTGGTGTCATTCTTACTGAATCATGACAGATTGATCTCCAGCCATGTCCTCATCAACACCCACACCTGTGTTAATGGAGCAATCACTGAAAAGAGGTTAGCTAGTCCTTTTAAGGCAGGGCTGCAATGATGTTGAAATGTGTTTTCTGGATAAAGTTCATTTTCTAGCCAAATATTGACTTTGCAAGTAATTGATGTTAAGCTGATCACTAGAATTGAGCGATACTTTCCGATATCCAAAAGTATCGGAATCGGAATGGTATCGCCGATACCCAAAAATATCGGCGATACCCAATACCGATACCGGAAATCCAATGTAAGTCTATGGGAACAAAATATCGGAATTAAAAAAACCCCATTCTTGCCTTGTTGGTTAATTGTACATGAAGGAAAACAACAAAGAGTAATGTAGAATGTATTGGGGGAGGTTGAGGAGACATTAAAGGCATAGATGTTTAACCCAATCAAATGGAATAGCATTAATATTTTTTTTTTTAAAGATGTTCGGATTGACGAAGAAATTGACAATGTTGTTAACCTTTTTTCTATTTTGGCAAATATGTATGTTTCACAACTTCCATGCTCTTCACCTTTTTAACTTTTGCCACACTTTCTCCTTTATAATCTTCAGCAGCATCATCTTTTTCATCAAATTTTCTTCATCTTCACCTTCTTTATCTTCTTTTTAAACTTATTCCTATTCATCTTTTTGTTAACATTACTCATATTGTTATTATTAAAATATTATTCTTCTTCATCTTCTTCCTCTTCATCTTCTTCATCATATTCCTATTTGTGACAGAGATTCCTGTACTTGTAATCTTTAAAAGTATGAATATTTCATCCTTGCGTTCTTGCTGTCACAAAAGATTTAAATTACAACAGTATTTGTCCGTGTTCAGTTTAGCCTGCAGAAGCAGGCATTTTCCAGGGGCACCACGAGGAGGAACGGACTCACCCCATACACTGCTTAGTCTTCTTCTGCTTATAATTTAGAGCATATATTTAGCTCTTCATTTTGGTCTTATACTTCATGTTCTGCTTTTTGATCTTCTGCTTATTGTTCTTCTGTCTCTTGTTCTGTATCTTGTAGTTTGTCTTAACCTTCTTTGTCCTGTTGGTGATCTTCTGGGTAATCTTTTATTTCTTCTTTGTGATGGTGTTCAGGCTGGTTGGCTTGATGCTCGTCGTCCTTGTGGTCGTCATCTTCTTCGGGGTGGTCATCAGGGTCGTCGTCTTCATTGTTGGAGATCCAGAGTGATTACCCAAAAAAACATTTCAAAAATCTTCAATTTGTAAATGTAGCTGAAGGTACAAGAAGGCTGACTAACTTCCGCGAACCAGCTGACGTTACTGGAACGCGGACGGGTATCAGATGGTACAAGAGACAATGGAAGTAACGAGGACCAGCTGACTGTGCTGGAACCCGGAGGGGCAGCAGAAGGAAAAGAGCCAATGGCACAACAGAGGACCAGCTGACATTACTGGGACACGGTTACTAAGCAGGAGGTATCTGTGCTCCAAAGCACTACCAAGGACCAGCAGACGTTGCTGGAACTCGGATACCGAGATGGAGGCACCTAGGCCAAAGGCACTGTGGAGGACCAGTTGACGGTACTGGAACCCGGACGGGTAGCAGAAGGTACAAGAGCCAATGCAAGTAACGAGGACCAGCTGACTGTGCTGGAACCCGGAGGGGCAGCAGAAGGAAAAGAGCCAATGGCACAACCGAGGACCAGCTGACGTTATTGGAACCCGGACGGGTACCAGAAGGCACCCATGAAAATGTAAGTTGACAGGCCACAAGCCGTCCGCAGTTACCGAATCACACAGTCCTACAGTGGGTGCTTGTCCTATTGTCACAACGGAAACAGCCTTTATTTACATATCCCACAGCACACATAGGAATGGCCTAAACTGCAGGCACCATAGAGTCGGCTAACCAGAATGCAACACGACAGGACAACTTATTGGAGTCTTGTTGACGTTGACACTGCCAGGAAACAGCTGTCGTGCTGTAACCAGGCTGGGCAGGAGTCAGTAGCCGTGCCAAGTACTTCCGAGCAACAACTGGCGGTGTTGGAGCCCAGGGATGAGAAGAGAACAGGGTGGAGGTAGCAGGACTTTTTGCCGTACACACAGCAGGGGAACAGCTGACATTACTGAACCCCAGTAACACAGGAGCAAGTGTTGACTGTGCTAACAGCACTTCCAGGCAACAACTGGCGGTGTTGGAGCCCAGGGATGAGAAGAGAACAGGGTGGAGGCAGCAGAACTTTTTGCCGTACACACAGCAGGGGAACAGCTGACATTACTGAACCCCAGTAACACAGGAGCAAGTGTTGACTGTGCTAACAGCACTTCCAGGCAACAACTGGCGGTGTTGGAGCCCAGGGTCAAGGAGAATGTTTAAATACTAGATCAAGTATTTTCCTTGTTACCTGTCAATTTTAAATGTCTATACTTCAAACAAGAGAAAGATGACCTTTACTACCATAAGATGATGATTTCATTTAAACTAATATCTAGATAAATAAAGAATTGACAAACATAAACACATACATTAACATGTTGAACAGCAATGCAAACCACAAAATAAATTAGTTAAGGAATCTGCTATACGGTTGTACATAAAAGCATACAAGTACATATCTGAATCCATTAATGATGGATAAGTAACAGTATGTACACCATTTTTAATGTATAGACAATGAATGTCTGACTTCAAAACATCATCAGCATTACAAGTTATCAGTGACATTAATAAAATGTTACATTTGCTGAATAATGTCACTAAACAGTTTATAAAAATTAGACAATTACCATCAGGTAATACTCATAATATGTGCCAATAATCATTTTTCTTAACAAACATAACCTTTAAAAAGTGCATAGTGCATAGTGAAAATTGCTATTTATGCCTGACTGTGGACTTGCAAGCATGACAACGGATAGATAAGGTATATATAGATGAGACTGCATAGCCACAGATGGTGAATGGCGATGTAAT
Organism: Oophaga sylvatica; assembly: GCA_033576555.1. Taxonomy (NCBI): domain Eukaryota; kingdom Metazoa; phylum Chordata; class Amphibia; order Anura; family Dendrobatidae; genus Oophaga; species Oophaga sylvatica. Next base: position 116,039,770 of record JARQOD010000005.1, read on the forward strand.
ACTGTACCACAATAAAGTGTGCGTCACTACTACCTAATTTTTTTTTTTTTACATAGCTTTATAAGCAGGGTACGTGCATGTATGCTTGCGCCTTTGTTTGGACGCACAGACTGCTTTCCTGCTGTGACGCGTTGGGTAGTGAACAGTTGTGTGCAGTGTTCACTGCAGTCTCTGCGGAATAAGCACACTTAGGCCTTATAACTTTTCAGACTTTCTTTATCAATCTACCAAGATGAAGAAGGCAGGGAGTAAGGCACGTGGTCTTGGACGTGGAGTTTCAGCAGGGAGAGGACGTGGGGATTCTGTGGCTGCTGCCGCCCCCAGTGACACAGCATCCACCAGTTTTCCCCGTGAACGTTCCTTTATGCGCACTTTTGTAGGAGGTCGGCGTAACCCCCTGCTGCGGGAAGAACAAATTGAAGCCGTTGTTGGTTGGATGTCAGCCAATTCATCGACTTCAATTGCTTCCACCTCCTCTCAGGACCACAGCACTGTTGAGCAGCCATCTGTCTCTTCACCGCCTGCCAAATTGCCCAGGCAGTCAGACATTTCTGTACAGGAGCCAGCTGAGTCTCTGCTTCTGTTCTCAGAATCTGTTGACTTGCAAACAGGGGCCCAGCCAAGCAGCATTATGGAATGTGAAGAAGAGGGAGTATGCAGTGATGCGCAACAGCTGTGTCTCTCTGAATCTGAAGAGGCGGGTGAGACAGTGCCGATGGTCAGCACACCGCAGAACGCATCTGATGATGATGAGACTCAGGTGCCAGTTTATGTTGAGCATGGTGCTGGCCAGACCACCCAACAGCAGCAGGTGTTGGAAGAGGGTAGTGGAGATGATGAGGTCCAAGACCCAACATGGTGTGAGGAACAGGAAGGTGGTGGGAGCAGCTCAGAGGAATAATAATAATATTTATTTATATAGCGCCATCATATTCCGCAGCGCTTTACAGTTTAGCAGTTTCAGAACAGAAGTCATAAGTAACAACGTTAACAATACAATAATTAAAGCAAAATAAGTCGCCCCTGCTCGTGACAGCTTACAATCTACAATGAGGTGGGGGAGATACAAAGTATAGGTGTTTATATACAATGGTGCATTTACAATGATGGTCCAGCCATCTTAAGGGAGTGACGGATGGAGATAGTGAATGGGCTAGGGTGCTTCTAAGAGTCTCATTGTAGTGCTGAACAGCCAGATCAGGACAGGAAAAATAGGAGATTGGGGACAGTGATGAGTGTAGGGAATGTGAAAGTGTCTGAGGGTTAATGGCTTTTAGATATCTGAATGTGTGGTAGGTAGTAGTGCGCTGGGGTGGTGGAGGATTTGTGAGCGTGAAGGAGAGAATGTTGTGGTCAGACAGTGGAAGCGGTGAGTTATTTAGGTGGGAGATTGAACAGAGGCGGACAAAGACCAGGTCAAGGGTGTTAGCATCCTTGTGTGTCTCAGAGGTTGAAGTGGTTAGTGATAGAAGGAAGATAGAGGAAGACATTGCCCCAACGGTACAAACAGGATGGAGAGTTAGGCTGCAGACTCGGTTGCCTGTAGCCTCCAGTTTGCCACCTGTTCGGAGCAGTTGTCTTCCAAAAGTCAAAACGTGCGCTCCCAGGACTTGCACTGCGTGGTCCTTTTTGGTCACACTTGTAGATGATATTTGCTATGTCAAATGCTAGCTGTGTAATCAAAAAGTAAAAAGAGGTAAAAGTGTCATTAACCTCAATACCACTAATATGTGGAAACATGTGCGGACAAAGCACGTAGTTGAGTTACAAAGACACACTGGAGATGTAGGCCAACCTACAGCAGCACCTACATCTTAAGGTCGTGTTGAAGCCTCTTCATCAAGCTCACACACAGCTGGTTCTGCTTCCTCACAGGATCTCCATGGAAGAACCTCGGTCACTGTTGTCCAGAGACAAAGTGTTATTTCACCCACAGCAGCAAGTTCCCTGTCATCCTCACACTCCAAGGCCACAAAACAGCCATCGGTAGCACAGGCATGGGATAAAAGACGGCCATAGTCGGCAAACCATCCACGAGCACAGGCTCTGAATGCTGGCATTGCAAAACTCGTGTCCCTTGAAATGCTGTCATTCAGGCTGGTGGAGACTGACACTTTCCGTAACTTAATATCATTGTCAGTCCCACAATACAATGTGCCAAGCACATTTCATTTCAGCAGGCAAGCCATCCCTGGTCAGCAAAAGCATGTTGATGGAAAAATTAAACATGCGCTACTAAACGCCGTCAGTAGCAAGGTCCACCTGACCACCGATGCGTGGAACAGTACCCATTATTATGATCTGCTACAAGCACTATGGAAAGAAGGGAATTCTGTCCCTACAATAGAACTAAGCTGAATCCCTACGATGTAACGGGGAACCTGATCCTGCGACCAGACCCGCTAAAGTCCTCAGCTAGTCTGAACGAAGACCTATATTTGCGAGGGAGGAATCCCTACAAGATCTAGGGACTGGGAGAAAAGGTGGACACCTCCTAACAGAAATTGTAGCAGTGATAATTAAACAGAAAACAAAATACTTAGAGATCCTAACATCAAGCAAAACTGACTGAGTAAGACACTTAAGCACCTGGCTAGCTTAAGAGTAGATAATACAATGAAGTCCAGCAAAGCCAGAAGGGAGGATCCAGACTAAATAGGGAAAAAAGGTCATGTGACAAGCAAACTGAAACAAAACCTAACAAGAGGGTTCTAATACCCATGGCCAGGGACGATACCTTTCCCTCACTGCCCATTGGGTCAATGTTGGTGAGCCGGGTACTGATCTTGCGTTTGGCGCTGTACATGTTCTGCCAACTCCAAGGATTGCAGGAATCAAGTCTGTACACATTGACTCCTCCTCCTACTCCAGTTCCTCAGAATCATCGCTGCAGGACCCGTCACGGTCTACCTCCACATGGACCCGTGAAAGCTGACCTGTTGCGACCGATATGAGCACAGCCGTGGCCAAACGTCAACAGGCCGTCCTGAAATAAATTTCCATGGGGAATGGAAGCCACACAGCGCAGGAGCTCTGGAATGCCATCAAGCAGGAGAGCGACGTGTGGTTTTTGTCAGCGAATCTCCAGCCAGGCTTGGTAGTGTGTGACAATGGCCGAAATCTGGTGGCAGCTCTGGGCCTTGGCAACCTCACTCACATACCATGTCTGGCACATGTGCTCAACTTGGTCGTGCAGAGTTTTTTGAGGGACTATCCGGATCTTGATGCACTGCTGCACAAGGTCCGCCTACAGTGCGCTCCCTTGCGACGTTCCAGCATGGCCAGATCGCTGATTGCACCTCTGCAACGCTGATTTTGCCTTCCTGAACATCGCATCATATGTCATGTACCCACCAGCTGTAATTACACGTTACATATGTTGGAGCGGTTGTGTGAGCAGCAGTCAACAGTAATGGAGTATCAGCTGCATCAGGCGCAATCAACTCGCAATTTGCGCCGTTCACACTTCACCAGTACTGAGTGTGCCTCTATAATAATAATAATAATAATCTTTATTTATATAGCGCCAACATATTCCGCAGCGCTTTACAGTTTAACAGTTTCAGAACACAAGTCATAAGTAACAACGTTAACAATACAATAATTAAAGCAATATAAGCCGCCCCTGCTCGTGAGAGCTTACAATATACAATGAGGTGGGGGATATACAAAGTACAGGTGTTTATATACAATGGTGTATTTACAATGATGGTCCAGCCATTTTGAGTGAGTGATGGATGGATGGAGATAGTGAATGGGCTACACACACAGACATACAAATAGAATGACTTTGATTAGTGAATGTGATAGGCCGCTGTGAACAAATGTTTTTTGAGTGAGCGCCTGAAACCATGCTAATTGCGGATAGTCCTAATTTCTTGGGGTAGAGCATTCCAGAGGATTGGCGCAGCACGGGAGAAGTCTTGGAGTCGGGAGTGGGAGGTACGGATTAGTGCAGAGGTTAGTCGAAGGTCGTTTGCATTGCGCAGCAGTCGGTTAGGCCGATAGATAGAAATGAGGGAGGAGATGTAGGGGGGTGCTGCACTGTGGAGAGCTTTGTGGGTGAGAACCAGTACTTTGAATCGGATACTATAATGAATGGGCAGACAGTGTAAGGACTGGCGAAGGACTCTATGAAGGACATCTGCCACGTTTTGCGTGCGTTTGATGAGTCAACGCGGATGGCGAGTGCAGATGATGCACTAGTCAGCCTGACTGTCCCCCTTATCTGCTTGCTTAAAAAAACACTGCAAGCACTAACGGATGAGGTTTGGGAAGAGGTGGAGGATGAGGAGTCACAAATTCCATCACCTTCTGGACAGTCAGCGCAATGTGGTTCCTCAAAAAGGGCTGGGCAGGGCTCACTTTGTGAGGAGGAGTCAATGGAGGAGGAAGACATCGCTCCAGAGGAGGTACACAACGCTGTAGTCAGTATGTATAGCGAGGGTGGGGTGATGCAGAGCAGGCAGAGATGACGCCTCTTGCAGGGGACAGCGTTTCTTGGCCAGTTGGGAGTCTGCAGCACATGGTTGATTTCATGCTGCAGTGCCTGAGAAACGACCGCCGCATCGTCCACATTCTCACCACGTCTGATTATTGGGTGTCCACCCTCCTAGACCCTCGCTACCGGTACAAGTTACAAAGCCTCATCACACCGTTGAACCGTGAGCGTAAAATGTGAGCGTACCAACACACACTGGTGCAATACATAATGTTCTCCATTCCAGCCGAGAGCACTGCTGCTGCTACTGCTTTACAAAGCAGCTGTGTGCGTCGAGGCAGTGGAGACAGTTCTGCAACAAGAGGGAGCACAAGCAGCGCCTCTGCACAGGGCAAGATGTTATGATTTGGTAGCTGAGGAGAGCAGGCAAAAAAGGCAATACACCAGAGAGGTTGGAATCTATGGGATTGCAGTACCCTGAATAACCACCACAACTAAAGGCAGCCGTGGAGCGTACCTACGTTGGTCCTAGACGCCTCGTCACAGCCTGAGAAGCTAACTACACCTAAAGATAGAAAGAGGAAAGCTATCTGGCCCGGAGCAGATCCACAAAGAACATAGAAAGCCCCCAAACATGTAATGGCGGTTAGACAAGAAGAAATACTGACACAGACACAAAATAGTATGATCAAACGTTGGTGCCCAAACTTCCTAAATAGAAAAGGATAGGAAGGGCACTTACTGCAATCAAAAAAAACACTGAAAAGTAACAACTATACTAATTACAAAAACAGCTGAGATCACACGACCTCTACCACCTAAATTAGTTCTCTGGTGTAACAAAAATAAACAGCAGCCACTGAAAAACTGGAAAAGTCAAATGAACAAACAACAGTGGCTGAACTAAACTGAGAGGAGCACGAGCCCCCCAAGGGGACCCGGCAGACCCCCACAGAAGTGCATTACAAAATGCAAAAAACAAGCACAAAAAAATAAAATAAGACAATGTCTTATCTGTTAGCAAAACATGCAGGCACGAAACAGCAAGCTACAAAGTGTGCAGGAATCAAAGATGAGACCAGAACAATTGATCACCGGCAACCGTGATGGGAGGGAACCTCCCTTATATAAGACCAGTCACTAACAACGGATCTCCAATCTTCACAATCTTCATTGGATAGTTCTGTACTGTTTGTAACCACCAGAGGGAGATTGTTCTCAGAATTCATTTTTAGCACATTCACAACAGCAAGACCAGTATGTTACAAATGTGGCGAAGTTTTGTGGCAGCGCCACCAATGTCTACACCATCCGAGACGGCTCCAGTCAGCAGGAGGCAACGTTTCCATAAGATGGTGACAGACTACATGTCTTGCCCTCTCAGTGTATTCCCAGATGGCTCTTCCCCATTCAAGTTTTGGGTCTGTAAGCTGGATACATGGCCATAACTTAGCCAGTATGCATTGGAGGTGCTGGCTTGCCCTGCTGCCAGTGTATTATCGGAGCGCTTCTTTAGTGATGCAGGTGGTGTACTAACAGACCGTCACATGCGACTATCCTCCGATAATGTAGACCGGATTCATTTTCTGAAAATGAACAAGTCATGGATCTGGCCTGAATTTGACTGGCCGGTTTCAGATTACATAACTGGTTGGCAACGTTATCCATGTCTCCTTTTATGTTCATCTTTCTACCACCTGAACTCTACTCCCTGGGCTACAACACTGCCAGTTGCTGCTCAGAAGTGTCGTGTCCACAGACCAATACACAAGCTATAGTGTTAGTGTGGTTCAGTAACGCCTGCTGTTCCCCTGCTGTGTGTCTGGCAAAAATTAATGCTTCTAACTCCAAATTAAACTTCAAACATCTCATACTAGGCCTCTGCCTACACCCTCCTTGACCCTGGGTTTCAACACCGCCAGTTGCTGGTCACAAGTGTTGGATGCACAGCTCAAAACAATCGCTGATGTGTTTGTGGGGTTCAGTAACGCCTGCTGTTCCCCTGCTGTTTGTCCGGCAAAAATTAATGCTAGCTAGATACACATGTTGAATAAAACATTACATGTTAAAGTGGCTACTGCTACACATAGATAAGAGGCTACACCCTTAGTTCTAAGCTGTAAACAAGTGAAACGTCACCTTTAAAACCATAAAATTATTAGTCTTTGTCACAAATCTGTAACAAAATAATTGTGACCTATTACTGCAGATATCCACATGTTGAACACAAATACTAACACAAAAGCCTACCTATGCTATAGGGTACTGATGGTGAACCTTCTCACTACATAACTTAGACAAATCAAACTCACAGCATGCCTCAAATGCTGCAATGTTGGAAGTGCATAATTTGGTTAGAACTTTGGTAACACCTGCAGTGTGAAGGTTAGCCTTCAGTGTTCTTGGCTTTTACATAAAAGCATACAAGTAAATATAATAATCCATTGCTGATTAAGGGACGTGATGTACACCTGTAATATTGTGCAAACAATTGATGTAGGACTAGTCCTCTTCAACATTACTTATATTTGTGTCATTAGAAAAAATACTTATTTAATTACAAATTTAACAACCCATATCATAAAGGTCCATCATGTAAACATGAGAATTGGTAACAAAAATCATGCATTACCTTGTTAAAGTCAATAGTGCGTAGTCACAATAGCAAAATATATACCTGAAAGTGGTGCTGAAACAACGACAACTGATAGAAAAGGTGAATGATATCTACTTATCAGACTGAATAGCGACACATGTACAATGTCGATATAATAGTGTAGCTTAACAAAAAGGCTGTTTGCAACCAATGTATTGTATACGGATGGAAGCGCGTCACACTAATAGATTTTAGTTATTTAAAATAGAATGTAGCAGCACCAATTAGAGAACAATGTCAAGGATGAGGCAGTGAGACACGCTCAGCAGAGTACAAGCAGCAGTGGTTGAAGAACTAACTGGAGCGGGATCTGCACTCCAACTATGAAAACCTCAGACTACAGTGAAAAACTGCACACAACTGTTCACTATCTCTGAAAGGCCCGTTTCTGTACTTCTATACTGTTTGCAACCAATGTATTTAATACGGATGTAAGCACGTCACACTAATAGATTTGATTATTTTGAAATATAATGTAGCAGCAACAATTAGAGAAAAATGTCAAGGATGAGACAGTGAGACACGCTCAGCAGAGTACAAGCAGCGGTGGTTGAAGAAATAACTGGAGCGGGATCTGCACTCCAATAATGAAAACCTCAGATTACAGTGAAAACTGCACACAACTGTTCAGTATCTGTGAAAGGCCCGTTTGTGTACTTCTATATTGTTTGCAACCAATGTATTGGATAATCATGGAAGCACGTCACACTAATAGATTTGATTATTTTGAAATATAATGTAGCAGCAACAATTAGAGAAAAATGTCAAAGATGAGACCGGGCAAAAAACTGAGAACAAGGATGAATTCTCATCGAAACACAATAAGAGAAAAAAGAATGGATCTACCTGTGGCCAAACACTTTTGTATGCCCGGTCATAGCATGATGGATATGGAATTACTGGTATTAAAAGCTAACTTCAAATCTGAGAAAGATAGAAAGATTTGGGAATATAAACTTATGATGACCCTTGACACTCTTAGTGCTGGAATGAACGTGTCACATGGATTCATGTCTGTGTACATCAATAAAGGAATCTGCTTCTCTGACCTGGGGGCATCAAAACACAATACCAGACCCCAATCAGAGGGCAATAAAACTCTCACTCCTTATCTATGAACTGTTCCAATATTTATGTTCATCCCTCTGCCATAATGACAGTTTGCTTCACGTCACATGTCTTACCTATTGCATTATTCCTGTGTCCTCTTGTGTATAAATATGTGATTCTTCAGTTTTTGTATTAGTCCTAGCCTGATGAAGAGACCTGAGTAGTCTCGAAAGCTTGCAATTTGTTACCATCTTTTCAGTTAGCCATTAAAAGGTATCAACCACTGAGGACTCTCAAGTCTAAATATTTTTCTATCTACTGGCTAACACGGTACGAAGATATACATCTTTCCTATATCAAAGATGAGACAGTGAGACACGCTCAGCAGAGTACAAGCAGCGGTGGTTGAAGAAATAACTGGAGCGGGATCTGCACTCCAATAATGAAAACCTCAGATTACAGTGAAAACTGCACACAACTGTTCAGTATCTGTGAAAGGCCCGTTTGTGTACTTCTATATTGTTTGCAACCAATGTATTGGATAATGATGGAAGCACGTCACACTAATACATTTGATTATTTTGAAATATAATGTAGCAGCAACAATTAGAGAAAAATGTCAAAGATGAGACAGTGAGACACGCTCAGCAGAGTACAAGCAGCGGTGGTTGAAGAAATAACTGGAGCGTGATCTGCACTCAAAAAAAAACAAACCTCACAGACTAGAGTGAACACTGCACACAACTGATCACTATCTCTGAAAGCCTCCTTTGTGTACTTCTATACTGTTTGCAACCAATGTATTGTATACGGATGGAAGCACGTCACACTAATAGATTTTTTTTTTTAAAAATATAATGTAGCAGCAATAATTAGAGAAAAATGTCAAGGATGAGACAGTGAGACACGCTCAGCAGAGTACAAGCAGCAGTGTTTGAAGAGCTAACTGGAGCGTGATCTGCACTCAAAAAAAAAAAAACCTCACAGACTAGAGTGAACACTGCACACAACTGTTCACTATCTCTGAAAGCCTCCTTTGTGGGCTTCTATACTGTTTGCAACCAATGTATTGTATACGGATGGAAGCACGTCATACTAATAGATGTTTTTTTTTAAATATAATGTAGCAGCAATAATTAGAGAAAAATGTCAAGGATGAGACAGTGAGACACGCTCAGCAGAGTACAAGCAGCAGTGTTTGAAGAACTAACTGGAGCGTGATCTGCACTCAAAAAAAAAAAAAACCTCACAGACTAGAGTGAACACTGCACACAACTGTTCACTATCTCTGAAAGCCTCCTTTGTGGGCTTCTATACTGTTTGCAACCAATGTATTGTATACGGATGGAAGCACGTCACACTAATAGATTTGTTTTTTTAAAAAAAGAGAATGCAGCACCACCAAGTATAGAAAAATGTCAAGGATGAGGCAGTGAGACACGCTCAGCAGAGTACAAGCAGCAGTGGTTGAAGAACTAAGTGAAGCGTGATCTGCACTCCAAAAAAAAATACCTCACAGACTACAGTGAACACTGTACACAACTGTTCACTATCTGTGAAAGGCTCCTTTATGTAATTCTATAGTGTTTGCAACCAATGTATTGGATACGGATGGAAGCACGTCACACTATAATTTCAATTGAATGGAGCAGCAAGAATTACAGTAAAGAAAAAAAAAAGAGTCTGTGAGTGACACGTGCAGATGCCTACAAACAGCGTTGGATGCAGAGCAAACAGCAGCGTCACCTGCACTCACACACACACACACCTTGCAGAGCTGTTAAAACAACACTGCAAGGCAAAAGGAAGCTTTACACAGCGGTTGGTAAACTAGCCTGCCTAGAGCACAGTACACAAAATCGCAATCTCTAACTGTCCCTCAGAGTCAGCACAGCAGCGTTCTGTCCCTAACTGAATTCACAGCACAGTGAAGCTAAAATTGCGGCGGCGCCTTTTATAGTGCATTCTGACATCATTTCAGCATCCAATCACAGCCATGCCATTAGTTAACATGACCGCAGCAGTACAGGATGTGCCCACACTTCTTAGGATTCCTCATTGGCTGACTAAAATCACATTGCCTCTCAAAGAATTATGGGAACTTCCGATTCCGGTATACGATATATGGAAAAAATCGGAACTAAGTATCGGAATTCCGATACAGCGAATATCGGCCGATACCCGATACTTGCGGTATCGGAATGCTCAACTCTACTGATCACTCTTTATAACATTCTGGAGTATATGCAAATTGCCATTAGAAAACGTGAAGCAGTAGACTTTGTAAAAATTAATATTTGTGTCATTCTCAAAACTTTTGTCCATGACTGTATTATTGTTTTTATTGTATAAAAGCACCAAAATATAAAAAAAGATATAAATGAGGTATTGCCGTAATCGTACTGACCCAAAGAATAGTGCTTTATCGATTTTACCATACGTGGAACGGTATAAACCCCCCAAAGAAATTCATTAATTGCTGGTTTTTGTTCATTCTGCCTCCCAAAAAAAATAATAAAAAGTGATCAAAAAATGTCAAGTGCCCAAAAATGGTACCAATAAAATGACAACTTGTCATGCAAAAAATAAGACCTCACTTGACTCTGTGGGCCAAAATATGGAAAAATTATAGCTCTCAAAATGCGGTGATGCAAAAACTATTTTTTGCAATAAAAAGCATCTTTTAGTGTGTGACAGTTGCCAAACATAAAAACCCACTATAAATAGTAAATCAAACCCCCCATTTATCACCCCCTTAGTTAGGGAAAAATAATAAAATTTAAAAAATGTATTTATTTCTATTTTCCCATTAGGGTTAGGGTTGCGGCTAAAGTTAGGGTTAGGGTTGGGGCTAAAGTTAGGATTAGGGTTAGGGTTAGGATTAAGGTTAGGGGAGGGTTAGGGTTAGGTTTGTGGTTAGGGTTATGGTTAGGGTTCGGACTAGGGTTAGGTGTGTGTTGGGGTTAGGGTTGGAGTTAGAATTGTGGGGTTTCCACTGTTTAGGCAAATCAGGGGCTCTACAAACGTGACATGGCGTCTGATCTCAATTCCAGCCATTTCTGCGTTGAAAAAGTCAAATGGTGCTCCTTCCCTTCTGAGCTCTGCCATGCGCTCAAACAGTAGTTTACCCCAAATATGGGGTGTCAGCGTACTCAGCACAAATTGCACAATAACTATTGGGGTCCAATTTCGTCTGTTACCCTTGGGAAAATAAAAATTGGGGGTGAAAATATCATTTTGTGGAAAAAATATTTTTTATTGTTATGGCTCTGCGTTTTAAACTTCTGTGAAGCACTTGGGGGTTCAAAGTTGTCTCCACACATCTAGATAAGTTCCTTGGCGGTCTAGTTTCCAAAATGGGGTCACTTGTGGGGGTTTCCACTGTTTAGGTACATCAGGGGCTCTCCAAACGCGACATGACACCCGCAGGCTATTCCATCAAAGTCTGCAATGCAAAATGTCACTACTTCCCTTCCGAGCCTCGACGTGTGCCCATACAGTAGTTTTCTCCCACATATAGGGTATCAGCTTACTCAGGACAAATTCAACAACAACTTTTGTGGTCCAATTTCTCCTGTTACCCTTGGGAAAATAAAAAAACTGGGGACTAAAAGATGTTTGTGGAAAAAATATGAGTTTTTTATTTTCATGCCGGGCGTTATAAACTTCTGTGAAGCACTTGGGGGCTCAAAGTGCTCACCACATATCTAGATAAGTTCCTTTGAGGTTACTTTCCAAAATGGGGTCATTTGTGTGGGGTTTCCACTGTTAAGGCACATCAGGGGCTCTCCAAACACTTCATGAAACCCGCAGACCATTCCATCAAAGTCTGCATTACAAAATGTCACTGCTTCTATTTCGAGCCCCGACGTGTGCCCACCAGTACTTTTCTCCCACTTATGGGTATCAACGTACTCAGGACAAATTGTACAACAACATTGGGGTCCAATTTCTCCTGTTACCCTTGGGAAAATAAAAAATTGGTGACTAAAAGATCTTTTTTGTGGGAAAAAAATATGATTTTTAATTTTCATGCCCAGGCATTATAAACTTGTGTGAAGCACTTGGGAGTTCAAAGTGCTCACCACAGGTTTGGATAAGTTTCTTAAGGGTCTAGTTTCCAAAATGGGGTCACTTATGGGGGGTTCCCACTGTTTAGGCACATCAGGGGCTCTGCAAATGGAACATGACACCCATCAAAATCTGCATTGTAAAACGTCATTACTTCCTTTCCGAGCCCTGCCTTGCGCCCAAACAGTATTTCCCCCCCCACATATGGGGTATCTGCATACTCAGGACAAATTGGACAACAACTTTTGGGGTCCAATTTCCTTGGAAAAATCAAAAATTGGGGACTAAAAAATCATTTGTGTGGAATGTTTTTTTTTCACACCCAGGCATTATAAACTTTTGTGAAACACTTGGGGGTTCAAAGTGCTCACAACATATCTAGATAAGTTCCTTAAGGGGTCTAGTTTCCAAAATGGTGTCAATTGTGGGGTGTTTCCACTGTTTAGGCACATCAGGGGCTCTCAAAACGCGACATGGCATCCAATTTCAATTCCAGCATTTTTGGTTTGAAAAAGTCAAACGGCGCTCCTTCCCTTCCGAGCCCTGCCGTGCGAGCAAGACAGTGGTTTTCCCCCACATATGGGGTATCGCCGTACTCAGGAGAAATTGCACAACAACTTTATCTGTCCATTTTCTCCTTTTACCCTTGTTAAAAAAATTGTTTGTAAAAGATCATTTTTGTGACTAAAAAGTTAAATGTTCATGTTTTCCTTCCGTGTTGCTTCAGCTCCTGTGAAGCACCTGAAGGGTTAATAAACTTCTTGAATGTCGTTTTGAGTACCTTGAGGGGTGCAGATTTTAGAATGTTGTCACTTTTGGGTATTTTCTGCCATATAGACCCTCAAAGTGACTTCAAATGTGAGATGGTCCCTAAAAAAAAATAGTTTTGTACATTTTGTAGTAAAAATGAGAAATCGCTGGTCAACTTTTAACCCTTATAACTTTCTAACAAATAAAAAATTTGGTTCCAAAATTGTGCTGATGTAAAGTAGACATGTGGAAAATGTTATTTAGCAATTATTTTGTGTGACATATTACTCTGTTTTAAGGGAATAAAAATTCAAAGATTGAAAATTGCAAAATTTTCAAAATTTTTGCCATATTTTCATTTTTTTCATAAATAAACGCAAGATATATTGAAAAAATTTTACCACTGTCATGAAGTACAATATGTCACGAGAAAACTTTCTCAGAATCGTGAAGATCCGTTAAAGCGTTCCAGAGTTATAACCTCATAAAGAGACAGTGGTCAGAATTGTAAAAATTGTCCGGGTCATTAATGTGCAAACCACCCTTGGGGGTTAAAGGGTTAAGGATGCTTACAAATTATCACGGCAGCACATCATCTTGTAAACAGGAAATGTGCTGTCGAGATCAATATCAGCCTGTGCTCTCAGAACGATCTGTTGTTGATTGTTTTGTGTCTTTGTAAATGTGGTCTGCCTCTTTAATCACAATATCTGCCGATCAGCAAACAAGTAGCTGAACGGAGGATGTTTAATGCTGAATTAAAGTGCAGATGCTGTAAAATCACTGTCATCGATAATTTGATGTGCAACAGTTATGAGAAAATCGAACTTTGTCTATCATCAATCCTGAATGACTTTCTTCTGAAAAGTAGTTAAATTGTTCAATCGTTGCAGTGAAAATTCTTTACACATAAATTCAATTACAATAAGTTTTCTGTATAGCAGTTTTGATAAATTAATTTGTTTGAGCTTTTATTTAGACATTATGAAAATATTATGCTGCATGGTTTATTCAAGGTAACTTGTAACATGATAATTGATACTGTGAGGCTTGTATAATTAAATTAAATTATTTGGCAGAGAAACTTTAGAAAGAAAATAAATAAAATTAACAGTTCTATAAGGAAAAATTATAATTTATATAAATCTATAAGTATAGAATTAAACCCCAAAACAGTCATTATCCTCTTACAAACTGTTTCTTTTCTTGTCATCTGTCTTTGAGTAATGTTAAAACCCTCATACATATTACACTAATACTGGCTGACTCTACTGAAATTGACAGGCTCAGCCAGCAGTCTTATGTACATGGAGCCTCCCAACTATCCTTCAACAGATGATGTCAGGAAAGATTAAGTGTCACAATTCTGTAGTCGGGTATCTCAGAGCTAGGTACTCCTTCCCTGTCCATATTGCTAGGGGCACCCTATCTTGCCCTATTCCCCGGATAACTTCTGATGGTGAAGATGCCGGAGCCATGTACCTTGCCTTAGCTACTGAATTCACACTCAGTCTATACCCTTCCCCCAGGGAAGAGGAGAGTAGTAATGTACTGTAATATACAAACCAAACTAACAAGTTAATACGATTAGGGAAAACGAAAAATATCAGGCATACAAATATACTCACACAAACAACAGAGGAATGCAATGGGGAGTAGAGGATGCGGTTAAACCAAAGCAGGAGAGGAGAATTCAGATGTTGCGGTCTTCTTGCTCCTCTATCGCAGTAAATCCATGACTGTAATTGTATATACCATATTGTTTTGTTTCCATTTTTTATCATCTTTGAATAATTTTTATGAAGATTGCCTACCTCCATGGAATAAATATATAAAATGCAATAGCTCTGTTCCTTTTGCTCTGTAAACCGCACCCAAAGTCATACACTACGTGTAATTGGTTTCCATTTGGCCTTTATAAATGTTTGTCGGTGGCAGCTAGTGGTTCCTTTTTGTTATTGTGAAGTTGTTGTTGCCCGTACCAGGGATATAGAGATATATATAAGTGCACAGCCTACGACCTGGGAGACTGGGGTTCAAATCCCGGCTTTGACCTATGGAAAAATAAATTAAAAATAAATTATACACTAAGGCTGCTAAATTGTATGCTAAGGCTCCTAACACTATAATACTACCTTAGGTGGCTGTTATAGATGTTTAAAGTGCACTACCACCAATGTGGGAGACTGGGGGTTCAAATCCCAGCTTTGCCCTGTTGGACATAATATACCAGTAGTGGTCCTTGGGTAAGACTACTAATAGTGCCTATCTCATTAAACATGAGAGTGTCATGAGCAAAGAGAGTCATGCCGGCTCAGATGTGGCCCGGAACCATGACAATCTGATGATAAATGGGCTACTGGAACAAACCATTCATGGGCAAGGCAAGAGAACCTGGGTCTGATGAAATGCTACTATAACAGCAAACCAAATGAGAGAGGATATATGAAGCGTATGAGGAAACTCTGGATGGATACGAGACCTGCATGTCCACTGACTGAGAAATAGCTAGTCACTAGTGTTGAGCGATACGATAATGCAAATATCGGCTATCGGCCGATATTAGCTCTATCGGCCTTTCGATAATTCGTTTCGATATTTTCGTCTTATCGAATACCGGAATCGGAAGTTCCCATAATTATTTGCGAGGCAATGTGATTTTATTCAGCCAATAAGGAATCCTAAGAAGTGTGGGCACATCCTGTAATGCTGCGGTCATGTTAACTAATGGCATGGCTGTGATTGGCTGCTGAAATGATGTCAGAATGCACTATAAAAGGCGCCGCCGCCATTTTAGTGTCACTGTGCTGTGAATTCAGTAAGGGACAGAAAGCTGCTGTGCTGACTCTGAGGGACAGTTAGAGATTGCGATTTAGTGTACTGTGCTGTAGGCAGGCTAGCACCAACCGCTGTGTAAATCTTCCTTTTGCCTTGCATTTTTTTTTAACAGCTCTGTGCAAGGTGTGTGTGTGAGTGCAGGTGACGCTGCAGTTTGCTCTGCATGCAACGCTGTCTGTAGGCATCTGCACGTGTCACTCACAGACTCTTTTTTTTTTTTCTTCAGTGTATAAAAGGCGCTGCCGCCATTTTAGCGTCACTGTGCTGTGAATTCAGTAAGGGACAGAACGCTGCTGTGCTGACTCTGAGGGACAGTTAGAGATTGCGATTTAGTGTACTGTGCTGTAGGCAGGCTAGCACCAACCGCTGTGTAAAGCTTCCTTTTGCCTGCAGTGTTTTAACAGCTCTGCAAGGTGTGTGTGAGTGCAGGTGACGCTGCAGTTTGCTCTGCATGCCACGCTGTCTGTAGGCATCTGCACCTGTCACTCACAGACTCTTTTTTTTTTCCTTCAGTGTAATTCTTGCTGCTCCATGCAATTTAACTATTAGTGTGACGCGCTTCCATCCGTATCCAATACATTGGTTGCAAACACTATAGAAGTAGACAAAGGAGTAGCCTATCACAGATTGTGATTTGTGAACAGTTGTGTTTCAGTGTTCACTTCAGTCTCTGCGTAATAACCACACTTAGGCCTTAAGTTATAACTTTTCTGACTTTCTTTATCAATCTACCAAGATGAAGAAGTCAGTGAGTAAGGCACGTGGTCGTGGCCGTGGAGTTTCAGCAGGGAGAGGACGTGGGGATTCTGTGTCTGCTGCCACCCTCAGTGACACAGCATCCACCATTTATCCCCGTGAGCGTTCCTTTATGCGCACTTTGGTAGGAGCTCGGCGTGCCCCCCTGCTGCGGGAAGAACAAATTGAAGCCGTTGTTGGTTGGATGGCAGCCAATGCATCGACTTCAATTCCTTCCACCTCCTCTCAGGAACACAACACTGTTGAGCAACCATCTGTCTGTTCACCGCCTGTCAAATTGCCAAGGCAGTCAGAGAGTTCTGTACAGGAGCCAGCTGAGTCTCTGCTTCTGTTCTCAGAATCTGTTGGCTCGCAAACACGGGCACAGGCAAGCAGCATTCTGCAATTTTAAGAAGAGGGAGTATGCAGTGATCTGCAACAGCTGTGTCTCTCTCAATCTGAAGAGGCGGGTGAGCCAGTGCCGATGGACAGCACACCGCAGAACGCATCTTATGATGATGATGAGACTCAGGTGCCAGGTTTTGTGGAGCATGGTGCTGCCCAGACCATCCAACAGCAGCAGGTGTTGGAAGAGGGTAGTGGAGATGATGAAGTCCGAGACCCAACATGGCGTGAGCATCAGCAAGGTGGTGGGAGCAGCTCTGAGGAAGAGATTTTCCCAACGGTACAAAGAGGAGGGAGAGGTAGGCTGCAGACTCGCTTGCCTGTAGCCTCCAGTTTGGCACCTGTTGGGAGCAGTTCTCTTAGAAATGTCAAAATTGGCGCTCCCATGACTTGCACTGCGTGGTCCTTTTTTGACAGACTTGTAGATAATATTTGCTATGTTCAATGCAAGCTGTGTAAGCAAAAAGTTAAAAGAGGTAAAAATATCAGGAACCTGAATACCACAAATATGTGGACACATGTACGGACAAAGCACGTAGCTGAGTTCCAAAGACACACTGGAGATGTAGGCCAACCTACAGCAGCACCTACATCTTTACGTCATGTTCGAGCCTCTACCTCCAGCTCTCACACACCTGTTTTGGCTTCCTCACAGGATCTCCATGGAAGAACCTCGGTCACTGTTGTCCATAGACAAACTGTTATTCCACCCACTGCAGCAAGTTCACAGTCATCGTCACACTCCCAGTACAAAAAACAGCCATCGGTAACACAGGCATGGGATAAAAGACGGCCATACTCGGCAAACCATCCACGAGCACAGGCTCTGAATGCTGGCCTTGCAAAACTCCTGTCCCTTGAAATGCTGTCATTCAGGCTGGTGGAGACTGACAGTTTCAGGAACTTATGGCATTGGCAGTCCCACAATATAATGTGCCAAGCCGATTTTATTTCAACAGGCAAGCTGTCCCTGCTCTGCAAAAACATGTCGAGGGAAACATTAAACATGCGCTACTAAACGCCGTCAGTAGCAGGGTCCACCTGACCCCCGATGCGTGGACCAGTACCCATGGCCAGGGACGATACCTTTCCCTCACTGCCCATTGGGTCAATGTTGTGGAGCCGGGTACAGATCTTGCCAGTGGCGCTGTACGTGTTCTGCCAACTCCAAGGATTGCAGGAATCCAGTCTGTGCACATTGATTCCTCCTCCTACTCCAGTTCCTCAGAATCATCGCTGCACGAGCCGTCACGGTATACCTCCACATGGACCCGTGAACGCTTACCTGTTGCGACCGATATGAGCATAGCCGTGGCCAAACGTCAACAGGCCGTCCTGAAATTAATTCCCATGGGGAATCGAAGCCACACAGCGCAGGAGCTCTGGGATGCCATCAAGCAGGAGAGCGACGTGTGGTTTTTGTCAGCTAATCTGCAGCCAGGCTTGGTAGTGTGTGACAATGGCCGAAATCTGGTGGCAGCTCTGGGCCTTGGCAACCTCACTCACATACCATGTCTGGCACATGTGCTCAACTTGGTCGTGCAGAGTTTTTGAGGGACTATCCGGATCTTGATGCACTGCTGCACAAGGTCCGCCTAGAGTGCGCTCACTTGCGACGTTCCAGCATGGCCAGATCGCGCATTGCAGCTCTGCAAGTCAGATTTTGCCTTCCTGAACATCGCATCATATGTGACGTACCCACCAGGTGGAATTCCACGTTACATATGTTGGAGCGGTTGTGTGAGCAGCAGCCAGCAGTAATGGAGTATCAGCTGCAACAGGCGCAATCAACTCGCAATTTGCGCCGTTCACACTTCACCACTACTGAGTGGGCCTCTATGAAGGACATCTGCGACGTTTTGCGTGCGTTTGATGTCTCAACGCGGATGGCGAGTGCAGATGATGCACTAGTCAGCATGACTGTCCCCCTTATCTGCCTGCTTCAGAAATCACTGAAAGCACTAAAGGAAGAGGTTTTGAAACAGGTGGAGGATGAGGAGTCACAAATTCAATTACCTTCAGGACAGTCAGCGCAACGTGGTTCCTCACAAAGGGCTGGGCAGGGCTCACTTTGTGAGGAGGATGAGGAGGAGGAGGAGTCAATGGAGGAGGAAGAAATCCCTACAGAGGAAGGTACACAACGCTGTAGTCAGTATGTAGAGCGAGGGTGGGGTGATGCAGAGGAGACAGAGATGACGCCTCTTCCAGAGGACAGCCTTTGTTGGCCAGTTGGGAGTCTGCAGCACATGGTTTATTTCATGCTTCAGTGCCTAAGAAACGACCGCCGCATCGCTCACATTCTCAGCACGTCAGATTATTGGGTGTACACCCTCCTAGACCCTCGCTACCGGGACAACTTACAAACCCTCATCACACCGGTGAACCGGGACCGTAAAATGCAGGAGTACCAAGACACACTGGTGCAATCCATACTGTTGTACATTCCAGCGGAGAGAGATGCTGCTGCTGCTACTGCTTTACAAAGCAGCTCTGTGCGTCGAGGCAGTGTAGACACCTCTACAACAAGAGGGAGCAGAAGCAGCGCCTCTGCACAGGGCAAGAACTGTATGTTACAAATGTGGCAAAGTTTTGTGACAGCGCCAGCAAGGTCTACACCATCCGAGACGGCTCCAGTCACCAGGAAGAAACGTTTCCGTAACATGGTGACAGACTACTTGGCTTTCCCTCTAAGTGTACTCCCAGATGCCTCTTCCCCTTTCAAATTTTGGGTCTCTAAGTTGGATACATGGCCAGAGCTTAGCCAGTATGCATTGGAGGTGCTGGCTTGCCCTGCTGCCAGTGTATTATCTGAGCGTGTCTTTAGTGCTGCAGGTGGTGTAGTAACAGACCGTCGCATGCGACTATCCTCAGAGAATGTAGACCGGCTTACTTTTCTGAAAATGAACAAGGCATGGATCTCACCTGAATTTGCCTGTCCGTTTTCAGATTAAATAACTGTTTGGCAACGTTTTCCATGTCTCCGGTTATGTTCATCTTTCTACCACCTGAACTCTACTCCCTGGGCTACAACACCGCCATTTGTTGCTCGTAAGTAATTGGCAGGGGTACTGACTCCTGGCCAGCCTGGTTACAGCACGACAGCTGTTTCCTGGCAGTGTGAACGTCAATTATCCTACAATAAGTTGTGCTGTCGTGTTGCATTCGGGTTAGCCGACTCTATGGTGCCTGCAGTTTAGGTGATTCCTATGTGTTCTGTGGGATATGTAAATAAAGGCGGTTTCCATTGTGACAATAGGATAAGCACCCACTGTAGGACTGTGTGATTCTGTAACTGCGGACGGCTTGCGTCCTGTCAACTTACATTTTCATGGGTGCGTTCTTCTACCCGTCCGGGGTCCAGTACCGTCAAGTGGTTCTCCCCAGTGCCTTTGGCCTAGGTGCCTCCATCTCCGTATCCGAGTTCCAGCAACGTCTGCTGGTCCTTGGTAGTGCTTTGGAGCACAGGTACCTCCTGCTTAGTAACCGTGTCACAGTAACGTCAGCTGGTACTCGGTTGTGACATTGCCTCTTTTCCTTCTGCTACCCGTCCGGGGTCCAGTACCGTCAAGTGGTTCTCCCCAGTGCCTTTGGCCTAGGTGCCTCCATCTCCGTATCCGAGTTCCAGCAACGTCTGCTGGTCCTTGGTAGTGCTTTGGAGCACAGGTACCTCCTGCTTAGTAACCGTGTCACAGTAACGTCAGCTGGTACTCGGTTGTGACATTGCCTCTTTTCCTTCTGCTACCCGTCCGGGGTCCAGCACAGTCAGCTGGTCCTTGTAACTTCCATTGTCTCTTGCTCCATCTGTCAGGGTTCCAGTAACGTCAGCTGTTTCTCGGAAATTAGACGACATTAAAGACCACCCAGAAGTAGATGACGACAACAAGGACGACGAGCATGAAGCCAACCAGCCTGAACACCATCACAAAGAAAAAATAAAAGATTACCAAGAAGAAGATCACCAACAGGACAAAGAAGGTTAAGACAAACTACAAGATACAGAACAAGAGACAGAAGAACAATAAGCAGAAGATCAAAAAGCAGAAGAACATGAAGTATAAGACCAAAATGAAGAGCAAAATATATGCTCTAAATTCTAAGCAGAAGAAGACTAAGCAGTGTATGGGGGTGAGTCCGTTCCTCCTCGTGGTGCCCCTGGAAAATGCCTGCTGCTGCTGCAGGCTAAACTGAACACGGACAAAGTCAAATACTGTTGTAATTTAAATCTTTTGTGACAGCAAGAATGGAAGGATGAACAATTCATACTTTTACAGATTACAAGTACAGGAATCTCTGTCACAAATAAGAATATGATGAAGAAGATGAAGAGGAAGAAGATGAAGAATTTGAATATGAAGAAGATTAATTAGTTTAATAATAACAATATGAGTAATGTAAACAAAAACATGAATAGCAAGAAGTTTAAGAAGAAAATTAAGAAGGTGAAGATGAAGAATAATTTGATGAGAAAGATGATGCTGCTGCTGAAGATTATGAAGGAGAAAGTGTGGCACTGGCAAAAGTTAAAAAGGTGAAGAGCATGGAAGTTGTTAAACATACATATTTGCCAAAATAGAAAAAAGGTTAACAACATTGTCAATTTGTTAGTCAATCCAAACGTATTTCCAAAAAAAATATATGAATGCTATTCCAATGCATTGGGTTAAACATGTATGCCTTTATTGTCTCCTCAACCTCCCCCAATACATTCTACATTAGTCTTTGTTGTTTTCCTTCATGTACAATTAACCAACAAGGCAAGAATGGTTTTTTTTAATTTCGATATTTTGTTCCCATAGACTTACATGGGACTTCCGGTATCGAAATCGGATATCGACGATATTTAGTGCTATCGGCGATACAATTTCGATACGATATTTTTAGATATCGAGCAATATCGCTCAACACTACTAGTCACCCAACGTTTCAATATCATAAAGAGAAAGCTATTATCACAACTTGAGATGGATAAACTGCAATGCTGATCCACCCCACATGAAGACCTGGAAGAACAACATGTGCAACCCCCTGGAAATCCTGATCCAACCCTGCAACTAGAGAGCTCTGCAGGGGGTCTGAAACAGAAAATCTTAGATAAACTAAATACCATCAATACCAGAGATCGACTGCCAAAGCTCAGCAAAGAAACACCACCAGACAGTATGCTAGAAGATGCCAAAAGAGCACTTGCATCAATACCTACCACCACCATAACTCAAACTAATAAACTGATCTATGCTACAGCCTCAGAAATCATGGAAATGCTTGGCTATACAACCAGCAAGAACAACAGAAGAACGTGCCCCCCTTGGAAAAGAAGAATGGAGACAAAAATCAATGTGACACGATGGAAGTCAGCCAACTAACAGAAATACAGAAGGGTATAGAGATCAAGAGTAAGACCAAGTTGGACAAGTACAAAGGCCTGACCCCAGCTGAAGCCCTAGAGACTGCTAAACAAAGGCTCACAGCACTTGCTACGAGACTAGGGATATACACCAGAGAAGCTGAGGCCAAGAAGATAAATGCCCTGCTCCAGAGAACCATCCAAGGTGTACTCCCAACTACTGAGTAACAGCACAAATGCAGCAACTCCACCAATAGCAGAGACTGAACAATACTGTAGAAACATATGGGAGAAGGAAAAAACACACAACACTAGTGCAATGTGGCTGCAAGATCTGAGAATGAAACCAATCACCATTACAGAAGCAGACTTCCAACAGCGGATCAAGAACATGAAGAGCTGGACAGCACCTGGCCCAGACATGATCCATACCTACTGACTAAAGAAATTAACAGCAGTACATGAACGCATGGCAAATCAGATGAACCAACTGCTAGAAGAAGGCCACCACCCAGCTTGGCTAACACAAGGAAGAAAAGTGCTGATCTTGACGGATCCTCAAAAAAGGAACAGTTCCATCCATCTACAGCCCAATAACCTGCCTTACAACAACATGGAAACTCCTGTCAGGCATCATAGCCACCAAACTACAGAACCATATGAACCAATACATGAATCCAGCTCAGCAAGGCATAGGGACCAACACCAGAGGCTCTAAGCACCAGCTACTAGTAGATAGAGCAGTCGCTCAAGACTCAAGATCCAGACAGACCAATCTCACCACAGCCTGGATTGACTACAGGAAAACCTATGACTCAATGCAACACACATGGATCTGTGAATGCTTGGCTCTCTACAATGTCAACAGGAAATTAAGAATCTTCCAAAGAAACTCAATGGGCTATGGAGAACAACATTGGAAGTCAACTCAAGACAACTAGCACAAGTGACCATCAAATGCGGCATATACCAAGGTGATGCACTGTCCCCATTGCTATTCTACATAGGCTTAAACCCCCTCAGTCAGATAATTACAGAGTCTGCCTATGGATAAAAGTTCAATAGTGGAAGCACCATCAGCCATCTCCTCTACATGGATGACATCAAGCTGTATGCGAAAAACGAATGAGACATCGATTCACTGATCCACCTGACAAGGATCTACAGAGATGACATTGGGATGTCCTTCGGATTGGAGAAGTGCGGCCAGTTTGTAGTAAAGACAGGCAAGGTAGTCAAGACTTATGGAGTGGAATTACCAGCAGGGCACATAGCAGATGTACAGACACGCTACAAGTACCTCGGCATCCCACGGGGATACAGTAACCATGATGAGGAGGCAAGGAAAGCAACAACATCTAAATACCATCAAATGGTAAGACAGGTCCTGAAGAGCCAGCTCAATGGGAAGAATAAAATCTGTGCCATCAATACTTTTGCCCTGCCAGTTATCAGATACCCTGCTGGCATAGTGTGCTGGCCAAAAGAAGAGATGGAAGCTGCAGATCTGAAGACATGAAAGCTCCTCACAATGCATGGAGATCTCCACCCTAAGTCTAACACCCAAAGATTGTATACCAACAGAAAGGAGTGTGTTTGAGGCTTGATAAGCATCCAAGTCACCATCACGGATGAAACAAGGAGTATTCTGGAATACATCAGCAAAAATGGCACCAAAAGATGAGATGCTGAGAGAAAGCCTAAGGCAGCAACAACAACAGGTCTGGAAGGAAGAACAGGAGCATGAAGTGCCATGGCAAGACAAGCTGCTGCATGTGATGTACCATCGGCAGATAATGGAGGTGGCTGACATGAGAAATCCTGACAATGGTTGGAGAAAGCAGGACTCCGAGACAGCACAAAGGCACTAATAATAGCAGCACAAGAGCAAGCACTAAGTACAAGATTCATAGAAGCAGGAATCTACCACGCAAGACAAGACCAAGGTGCAGTCTATGCAAAGAAATCTCAGAAACCGTCCAACACATAGTGGCAGGATGCAAACTGCAAGCAGGAACAGTGTTTACTGAACGCCACACCCAAGTAGCGGGGATTGTATACAGGAACATCTGCACAGCATATGGGCTAAGTCCCCCTAAGTCCAGGTGGGAGACCCCAGAAAAAGTGGTGGAGAATGAAAGGGCTAAAATCCTTTTGGACCTCAAGATCCAGACGGATAAGGAGGTGTTGGCTAACCAACCAGACATTGTCAAAGTAGACAAGGATCAGAAGACAGCTATGATAATAGATGTGGCAGTGCCAAGTGACAGCAACATCAGAAAGAAGGAATATGAGAAGCTGGAGAAATACCAGAGCCTCAAAGGAGAACTGAAGATGTGGAAGGTGAAGGCAACAGTGATTCCAGTGGTGATAGGAGCACTTGAAGCAGTGACCCCTAAGTTGGAAGAATGGCTACAACAGATCCCAGGAGCAACATCTAGGCTCTCTGTCCAGAAAAGCGCAATGCTGGGAACAACTAACATCCTGCACAGAACCCTCAAACTCAACGGGCCTATGGTAGAGGACCCGAGAATGAGAAAGGACAACAAAGACCACCCCCAGTGCGGGTAAGAAGGAAGCTTTTTTCTTTTTATATATATATATATATATATATATATATAATATTATAATTAATTCCATGTGCTGGAATCGGAAGTCTGCACTGATGAAAAAAGAGAAACAGTATGTTAGGCATCGAGATCCCGCTCTGCACAGGGGAAATCTCGAGCCATGTCTCCCATTCTTCTTCAATCACAGAGGATCATGCTCAGGGGAGACGTCGGTCCCAGCATCTTGCTCAGGTTAATGCTATGTGTTTGGTTTCTGCTGCCGCCCCAGGTTCAGCTATAGCAACCAGCATTAGTCACCGGCGAGTAGATGTTCCTGGGACGACTAAGTCCTGCTTTTCTCCATCTGAGCATGCTCCTGAGACGACCACTCATTGGTGGTCGGAGGTCACATGCTCAGGTCCTCAAGCAGGTGGGATAGGGTTATCAGCAAGATCCTGGAAGGCTGCAGTTATACAAGGATTGCACGGCCGCACGGCCGTGCGCTAGTATAAACCATGTGGTGTGTGAGCGAGTGGATACGCTACCACTCTGTGTATGCATGGGTTTTTGGGCCGAGAACCTGCAACACTGTTGGCATGTATGACCGTCTAGTGTCCCAGTGTTCTAGGGATTGAGCCTAGAGACTTCACTCGCACCATGACAGCTGTGTCCTGTGACGTGTAACAGGGAACAGTGCTCTATTACTTTGCTGCGGCGACTCTGTGAAGTATCAGAGTTCACTGCTGTTCATACGGGTGACATCTAACCCACGTGTTGTCAGCGTTCAACCGCCGCATTTTTCCGCCATTGCTTAGCAGCAGGTTCCATCTCTGCACGGTGGAACCAGGGTTGCCAACGCACCTTATTCTTCTTATTATTATATTTATTTCATTTGGTGCGTTCAGCCAACCCTAACACAGTGTTTTGAACTTTTGACTTTCAGGCTCCATATCTCACCATCCACTACAGTTTTGAATGTTGTTCCTATCTTCAAAAAGGGGAAGAAGGTGAACCCAGGGAACTACAGGCCGGTGAGTCTGACTTCTATAACAGGAAAGATCTTTGAACAAATTATTAAAGAACATGTATGTAAGTACCTGCATAAGAATGAAGTGATTAAAAAGAGTCAGCATGGGTTTGTAACTAATAAGTCATGTCAGACTAACTTAATTTCCTTCTATGACAGAATCACTGACTGGGTCGATCAGGGAAATGCTGTAGATATAGTATATCTTGACTTCAGCAAAGCATTTGACAAAGTATCTCACACAATCCTTATTGAAAAAATGACTAAGTATGGAATGGACAAGGCAACTGTTAGGTGGATTCATAACTGGCTTAGTGATCGGACTCAAAGAGTGGTCGTAAATGGCTGCACATCCAGTTGGAAGAATGTCTCAAGTGGGGTACCACAAGGCTCTGTTTTGGGTCCTGTATTGTTCAACATCTTTATCAATTATTTAGATTAAGGAATTGAGGGTAAACTGATCAAATTTGCTGTTGACACAAAGCTAGGAGGGGTAGCTAATACTAGTGAAGAGAGAGAGAGGATTCAAAAAGATATAAATAAACTTGAGCAGTGGGCAGCAACTAACAGAATGGTTTTTAACAGGGAAAAATGCAAAGTACTACATCTGGGCAATAAAAATGAAAAAATGCATACATAAAATGGGAGGAATAGGGCTAAGTGACAGCACATGTGAAAAAGACTTGGGTATACTAATTGATCACAGACTGAACATGAGTCAACAGTGTGATGCAGCAGCAAAAAAGGCAAATACAATTCTAGGATGTATCAACAGAAGCATACAGTCTAGATCACGTGAGGTCATTATTGCCCTCTACTCCTCTTTGGTCAGACCTCATCTGGAATACTGTGTCCAGTTTTGGGCACCACATTTTAAAAAAGACATCAACAAACTGGAGCAAGTTCAAAGAAGAGCCACCAGAATGGTGACCGGTCTGCAAACCATGTCCTATGAGGAACGGTTGCAGGATTTGGGAATGTTTAGCTTGCAAAAAAGAAGACTGAGAGGAGACTTAATAGCTGTCTACAAATATCTCAAGGGCTGTCACATTGTAGAAGGATCATCATTATTCTCATTTGCACAAGGAAAGACTAGAAGCAATGGGATGAAACTGAATGGGAGGAGACACAGATTAGATATTAAAAAAAACTTTTTGACAGTTAGGGTGATCAAGGAGTGGAACAGGCTGCCACGAGAGGTGGTAATTTCTCCTTCAATGGAAGTCTTCAAACAGAGGCTGGACAGACATCTGTCTGGGATGATTTAGAGAATCCTGCTTTGAGCAGGGGGTTGGACCAGATAGCCCAGGAGGTCCCTTCCAACTCTACCATTCTATGATTCTATGATTCTATGAATGTGAGACTACCATCATTTTATACACAATCATCTCGGCTATCTAATACATAAATTTGACTTGCAACTATTATCCATATGATTAGTTATGCAAATGCTTGTCATGTCAATGCATTGTTACTGTTTTGCTCCTAAAAATCTAAATGTTAATTTTTATTATTTAAATAGAATTTTTCAAATCCACCTTTCTAGATTTATTATATTCTTCTCGGCATGCCCTCAATCATATTCAAGCATCTCTCGACCAAAATCTGATCCCAGATCTCTTCTACACTTTCCCAAACCTTTTGCATAATGATCGACTCACTTGAGTATCAATACAGCATTTCCTTCAACTCTACCCAAACGAGTTCAATTGGGTTGAGGTCTGGGGACTGTGGGGACCAATCCAGCACCTATACTTAATTATCATTTAACTATTTGTTAACCAATTTTGACACATGCTTCTAGTCATTGTTCTGCTGGAACACTATGTCTTCCTTTTTTTATACCCATAGTACGAGTGTGTCCTAAGTAACATGTGTTGTGGTATACTCACATGTAGCTCATCATTAAAACTACCATAGATCCTGGTCAAGTATCCAATGCTTTTGGCTGTTAAACAGCCCATATCATCAGGCTTCCTCCACCGAACCTTACAGTTCCTTCAATTTCTCGGTTTGTTAGCCCTTTTTCCACTCTGATACAACCCAAGCATGCTCGGATAACATGTTATCCAAGCACGTTCGCTCATCACTAACTGTCATTGATGAGCTGGAGGATGCTGTTTTTTTTTCATGGGAAATTTTCTTCATGGCTGTTCCTCAATTCAAACTAGTGACCATTCACTTGGGAATTAACCTAGTAACACACTGAGCTGTTAGGGAATGTGAGAACAGGTTGCTATTTTTTACATACAGGAAGAAAAATATTTTTCAACCACCATCATCAAAACAGTAACAATGCAATAACATGACTAAAATCTACATAACTAATTATATTCTAAATAGTCAAATTTATGTATGAGATAGCCAAGATTTTTATCTATGGATAGAAAAATATTTAGACTTGAGAGTCCTCGGTGGTTGATACCTTTTAATGGCTAACTGAAAAGATGGTAACAAATTGCAAGCTTTCAAGACTACTCAGGTCTCTTCATCAGGCAACTTTTGTTTTAGTCTTTGCCTGATGAAGAGACCTGAGTAGTCTCGAAAGCTTGCAATTTTTTACCATCTTTTCAGTTAGCCATTAAAAGGTATCAACCACCGAGGACTCTCAAGTCTAAATATTTTTCTATCTACTGGCTAACACGGTACAAAGATAACATCTTTCCTATATCTATGGATAGTGACATATGGAGCTTGAAATTCGAAAGCTTCAGACATTGTTACTCTTTTGCTTGCTAGTTTATATACCACACACTAACTGTGAGTTCCCCAATAAGTGGCCTATTAGTTGAAGTAGCCGTGGCCACGTCTATAATTTGTCAGTCAATTGAGTAATTGTCCTGACAATTGGAGGTAGTACAGTTGAATACCCTGACAAATTGGTAACTTTGGTGAGATCTGCGCGACCCCCCTGGCTGTTTTCCTTGACAGAGTGGAACTCTAGAGTTGCTGTAGGTTTGTTCATGCTTGTAGCTACAGGTGGTTAACAACTATCTTCCCTACTCCAATAAACAAATACTTGCTAGGTTTAGTGAAGTGTGCATGTGCTATCAATGGAGAAAGGCGAACATGCCAGAGACAAAGAACCCTGTGGTTTGGCAACTTCCTATCACCCATAAATAGAATTTAAAAAAAATAGCAACAGGGATGGTGGTAATATAACATGCTCAATACTTGTTGCTCAATTTTTCACTGAAATCTGTGTTTTAAACTCTTTTTTATAATGTGTGTGAGCCATAAAACAGAGCTGTTATTATTATTATTTATTTTGAGAGCACCATTGGTTCCATAGTGTTGTATGTACAAGTGAAAAGGGGTTTACATGCAAAATACAGATAAAAATGAAAATAAACCAAATGGCAATGACAGACTGGAACAGAGGGAAGAGGGCCAGAAGCTCAGGTGGTGGTGAGGTTACAACAGATTACAGGCTGTAAGCTTTCTTAAAGAGATAGGTTTTCCAATTCAGTCTGAAGTTTCCAAATGATGGAGACAATCGAACATGTTGAGGCACTGAATTCAAAAATGTGAAAAGGCTTATTCCATTCGCACATTCTTTGTGCAGAAGTGATATGCATATGGATTATGTGCCCAACTATCTCATTTCATTTGACATGGTGTGCTGTGCCATTTTAAAGTACAAATCAAAATCTTTCATGCTCCTTCTCTATCATGGGACAACAGACACCACCCCACCAATACTCAAATAAACAAACCAACCGTTATAAACTTTTTTATTTTCTTTTAATCTATTAAATTACCAAAGCTGAATATCCTTGTCCA
This sequence comes from Oophaga sylvatica, assembly GCA_033576555.1. Taxonomy (NCBI): domain Eukaryota; kingdom Metazoa; phylum Chordata; class Amphibia; order Anura; family Dendrobatidae; genus Oophaga; species Oophaga sylvatica. Next base: position 116,069,419 of record JARQOD010000005.1, read on the forward strand.
AGCAACTCTAGCTGGACAACAATCCTTTAACACTGTGACAGGAAAAGAATAAAAAACCTCTAAGGGTGGCAGGGAGGGGTGCTTCAGATTTTCATCTGCCGAGAAACTGCTGACTGGACCACAAGATGAGCTTTATAAACAGATCATGTTTCCCGCTCAAACTGCTCTCCACCAATCCAGTCTTTGTCTGGTAATGGATACACCTGTAAAGATTCTAGAAGGGTGAGGACCACAAACAGAATCTCAGAATAAAAAGCAAATAAGAAAAGAGATGTACATAAAATAGGACATACATGAAGAAAAAATAAAGACATAATACTAACAAAGGAAGAAAAGGGGAACCAAGAGTGACAAGAGGAGCGGGTGATGTGATCCCATGAGCTCCCAATGTTATTCACTCAAGTGGTGGATGGGGCATTCATTCTGCGTATTTTACCTCTGGCATTCTCATGTGGTGTATGGCTGAGGGTTGTACTCCTGACAGGGTATGATGTATCTTACAGTGGCCAAGCTTTCGGTCAGGAGAAGAGTCTTTCCTTCTCAAATTACACACACACACAGGAAACTCCACAATACAATTTTTTCACAGTAACTGCCTCTAGGCAGAAGATGATGATGGTGGTAGTAGTTGGTGCATTTGAGCCCCAGTCATGAAGCAGCAGTAAGGATTTAAAACAGGAGTCTTTTTACTGAAAGTAATGGGGCACATTTTTATTTACAAACAGCAGGAAACTGAGGTACAGGATTACACTCACGGTTGATGATTGCTGTGTACCTGCAGACAGGCAGATCTTAGTAACTTCTGGTTTTATTAAGTCTGAATATTTCTTCTTCAGCACGGTGCTCTGTTTCTGCCCTAAGGAAATTCTTCCTCCTACAAAATGGCTTCCTCTTCTCAAGATGTCTGACCACCGACTGCCACTTCAAATTTTTAAAACTATCCCCCCAGGACTAGGCTCATCCCCTTTCTATGTGACTGTAGAGCTGCAGTCATTGGCTGACTGCCCAGAGGAGTCTTTCCAGAATCTTCTGCATATAGAGCTGGGTCACCTGATTAAGCCTGGGAGGAGGAGATTAACACGTTTTGTGCTGCCTGTCAGCAGGTCTCACAATGTATATAAAATGCACAGTCCATATAAAAATTCACAGCATTTAGATGAAAACACACAGTTTATCCGGTATCCCATAGAAATGGCCACTTTGTGGGATACCACACACCTATTATCCTGTTTAAGCAGATTCCATTGTTTCCTTGACTGCTTCTTGTTTACACACTATTAACTTATTGCACATGCTTTTTAAAGCTCCAGCTAAAGGTACTGCCACACTAAACGTTCCCGCTAACGATCACGATAACGACGCTATCGTTGGCGAGATCGTTTTAAGGTCGCTAGTAGCTGCCATACTTGACGATCTCATTAACGACGCATCAGCGGTTAGCGATCTTTTTAACGACTTTGGCGGTCGTTGGGATGTGCCACACTGCATGTACTGTGAAAGATCACGACCTCGATAGGCGTGACTGAGCGCGACCTTTTGCACGCCCCTCGTCACAGATTGGTGGTCACTATGTGTGTCATAGATATTTATCACAGCTCTCCCGCTTTGTGATTGGATGACCGCGTCATAAAAGACAACGTATCAGCACTCTTCTCCATTGCTCTCGAGCAGAAGCGGTTCTTTCACCCAGTGTGTCCTGCTAGTCTTGGTAGCTACTGCGATCCGGTTTACACCACTATTTCGGTTGCTACTTTCTACGTTGGAGTTTTTGCGATCGTCTGTGGAGTATCCTCTGCGATCCAGTTGTGACGCTAGTTTCCCTATTTCTTTTTTCAGAATCACACAAGTTTTGTAAGGTAGGTAATTTTTTTTGTCACATTTAATTTTTCTTTTGTCTTTAATTGTACCGATCCATTTTAGATCTCTGCTGTTGTTAACCATTGTTGTCCATCATGTTTTTTCATTGTTTTGTTCAGGCACGCCCACCATTTTATGATCCCAGCTCTATCTATGTTTACTCCTGCGTCGCCCACAACCACCATTTTATGATCCCAGCTCTATCTATGTTTACTCCTGCGTCGCCCACAACCACCATTTTGTGATCCCTGCTGTGTTCTATGTTGTAGACTATGTAAGCATTTTATTTAACCATTCTGCTGTTCTCACATAATCATTTTTTTATTACAGATGGCTGATAAGCAGGAGTTTTTGCGTGATTTTATCGAGCTGTACCGCACAATGCCGTGCCTCTGGAAAATTAAGTCTGCAGATTATTGTAACCGGTTGAAAAAGAAGGACGCCTACCAAAAACTGGCGGAGCTCTGCAGGAGCCATTACCCTGATGAACCGGCGGATGAGTCAACGGTTAAAAAACGGATTCAGGGCCTCCGCACGGTTTATAAAAAAGAGCTCAATAAAGTTATCAATTCAACCAAATCTGGAGCGGGGGCCGAAGAAGTTTATGTCCCCAAACTGTGGTACTTTGATCTGTTAGCTTTTACAAGGGACCAGGAAGTACCCAGAGAAGGGACATCCATTTCGGATCTAGACCCGGTGATCCAGCCGGACTCCCCTGTCATACATGTAAGTACCTTTGTATTACAACACATTTTAATGTACATGCCAAAGTGGACTTAAATTTAAAAAATATTATTGTGAAATGTAGATAAAATGGCTGAATTAATCCCTTCATGTACTGATAATTTATCTAGCTCAACGGTTGAGGCTTTTCCATTTACAAGTGTAGTTTTCACATTTTTGCTGTATATGGGTGTTATAGTGTGAAGATAAATTTCTTTGTCTTTACAAGTGTCGTTTTCACATTTTTGCTGTATATGGGTGTTATAGTGTGAAGATTAATGTCTTTGTCTTTGTGATTTACCATTTGTTTTTTGTTCATGCAGGACACAGAAGAGGCGGTCTCCACACCTGCAACTGAAGAAGACAGCATGCCGGATCACATAGACGAAGTAGTAGTCGAGCCACCATCATCTGTGCGGAGGCGGCTTTCACTTTCAGGAACGAAAAGGAAGGCTCCCACCTCGGCTCCCACCTCGGCTACTCCTGAATTGGTGGAAATTGCTAAAAAACTTCTTACAGCAGAAAAAAAAACTAAAATAACTGGCTTTGCATATTTTGCGAATGAGAGGCTACCTACTCTGGATCCTGTTCAGCGGCTTCATGCAGAGAGACTCATGTTAGAGGTACTGAATCAAGCGTTTTTTGGAAACCTGGACAACATATATGTCGTCATGCCAAGACCGCAGCAGTACCCGGACTACTCATGGCCGCACAATCTTGTGCCAAACCCAGTTGGGATAAACCCAAACGCTGGTGCTCCCCCTTATTTTTATTCACCTCAGAGGCAGCGTGGTAATGGCAATGATCCATCTTACCAGCAGTTGTAGTTTTTAAAATGTTTTACTAAAGTTTTTTTTGGTTGTTTTTATATTTTTACATTGATACCTTTTTTAATAAAAAACTTATTTATCTAATGAATTGTGGTCTTTTCTTATGTGATGTTAACTATTAAAATGTTGTATTTTTATTACATCTACTTGTCACACATGGGGTCATGGGAGTACTAGCTATCATAGGTGTTCCATCATAGGGAAAAAATGAAATGAAAAAAATATCAAAAATTAACATTTTTTTTTAAGGCACTGGTCACACTAGCGCTAAAACCTTATACTAAAAATAATACACCACAGCTGCGTAGATAAACGTAAAATATTAAATATATATTTATGTCATATATATTTTTTTTTTTTTAAATAAAGATATAAAAATTAAATAAAAAAAAAAAAACATAACAAAATAAAAAAAATATAAACAAATTATTAACAAAATCAAAAAAAAAATTAAAAAAAAAAAAAATTACTGAGGGCCCCGGTGTCCAGCCGCTGCCCTCTCCAGCATCATCCCGTGTTGATGCAGAGCTCCCATCGTTCTTTGCAGCGCTGCCACCGCAGTTTGCATCGCTGCCACAGCGCTGCTCAATTCCGTCATCAGCCGGCGGTGGGATACCAACAGGTCCTGGGCAGTCGGGATTTCTGTGGAGGTAAAGGTAACAGTTAATAGTGAATTCTGTTGCAACATCAACATGTACATGTTATGTTAATTAACACTTACGGTTGTCGTCAGACGACCCGCTGACCGCCCACCCAGAACCTGTTGGTCCGCCGGCTAGGGAAAAAATTTTTTATATTACAACAGCCATTACACATAAGACCTTACAAAGTTCTCAAACATGTCTGACGCTTATATAATGTGCGTTAATTACCTGATGGGGAGCCTGCATCCGTGTGATGGGATGATGCTGGAGAGAAGGCAATGGAAGGTGAGGTGCTTGACCCCGACTGTGGAGGGGGGGTTGCTGCCAGGGAAGGGGCTGAAGGGATGGAGAGGTGTGGTGAGGATGGTGGTGGAGGGTAGCCGGAGATGGAGGTGGAGGGGTAGCCGGGGAAGGAGATGGAGGTGGAGGGGTAGCCGCAGCAGCTGGTGAAGGTGGTGCTGTAAATAAAATATACAATTCAGTCAAATAATCCTTCTACTAACCCCGTTACTGCCAGTACTTCCATCTATGCCTGTAAACCCCCTCACGACTGGTACTCCCTTCACTGCCTGCCCTATCACTGTCGGTACTCCCATCACTGCGGGTGCATTGATATAGGTAGATAAGGCTACTTGCGTTTTTTGTCGCAGCGCATCTTGCGCTATCGGACGCATGCGCAATGTTCCCCTATCTTTAACATGGCGGGCGCAGGGTTTAGCGCTTGCACGCGTTCATGTGCGTTTGTCGTGCGCTGCGCATTTTCCCGGTGTGAACGCATACGCGCTAGACGCTACATGTTGCAATTTTTTTTCCGGTCAAAAAAAAAAAAAAGAGATGATTGAGACAGAGATGATAGAGCCAGAGATGATGGAGACAGAGATGATGGAGCCAGAGATGATGGAGCCAGAGATGATGGAGACAGATGATGGAGGCAGAGATAATGGAGGCAGAGATGATGGAGCCAGAGATGATGGAGGCAGAGATGATGGAGCCAGAGATGATAGAGCCAGAGATGATGGAGCCAGAGATGATGGAGCCAGAGATGATGGAGACAGATGATGGAGCAGAGATAATGGAGGCAGAGATGATGGAGCCAGAGATGATGGAGCCAGAGATGATGGAGACAGATGATGGAGGCAGAGATAATGGAGGCAGAGATGATGGAGCCAGAGATGATGGAGGCAGAGATGATGGAGCCAGAGATGATAGAGCCAGAGATGATGGAGACAGAGATGATAGAAATGTGACACATAGACAACGCATGCGCCAAAACAACCCAAAAGCATGCAAAAACGCATGAAATCGCAGACAAACGCTGTTTTTTTTTGTCGAAATGCGCATGCTGATGCGACTAAATATCGCAGCGTTTATAAGCGTTTGCATGCGTTTTTTTAATGCGCTACTTGTGCGCTCAAAACGCATCGCTAAAAAATGCAAGTGTGAAAGTAGCCTACCCCACAAAACATAACCTATCCAGATACACTCATCAATACTCACTCAGAGGCCTGCGGAGCTGGGCCCGGATGCTGGCGACCCTCTCGCGTGAGCGGTATCGCAGGTCCGCCAGCTTCTTTCTGATTTGCGCTTTTGTGCGCACCACATTGTACCTCCTCTGCAGGCCCCGCTGGATCCTCTGCAGGCATAACCTTTTGTGGCGCATTGGATGTGCCACAGGTAGCCTGCAGTGGTAGTCCCAGAGGTCCGTCTTCTTAATCAGATAACGGACCTCTTCATCAGCCCATTTGGGCCCGCGCTGTCTCGCCGCCATTGCCGCCATCACAAACAACAGAGCATTGGGCGACGCCAGCGCCATGACGTCACAGCGTGCGCACGTTACGTGCGACCGCACCGCGACGCTAAACGGGGTTTTGCGATTGAAAAGTAACCGCAGCAGCCATGCGGCAGAAGCACAGATATGAAATGCTGTTGCAATCGCAATACCACTGTTCCAAGGTAGGCGATCACAATGGCGTGTCATGTCTTTATGGCTGGGGATCGTGACAATCTAGCAAATCACAAATGGCTTTTTGCATGTTTGCATGTGTAGTTGCAGTGTCAAATAGCGATCCAAATAACATCGCATATCTTGATGGCTGGGGCTCGCTAATCCCCTTTGCAAAGTCACAATGGCTTTTTGCATAGCGTGAGTAGTCAAATAGCGATCACAATAACATAGCATATCTTGATGGCTGGGGCTCGCTAATCCCCTTTGCAAGTCACAATGGCTTTTGAATAGCGTGGGTAGTCAAATAGCGATCACAATAGCCTGGTATATTTTGATGGCTGGGGCTCGCTAATCCCCTTGCAAATCACAATGGCTTTTTGCAGATCTGTATGCATGTTTACTTGTGTGGTCACATTGCGATCACAATGACGTCGCATATCTGTGAATAGCTGATTCCCTGGTGAATGTTGACCTTTACCTCCCAAGAATTTTCAAATATATGTATAACAATTTTTTAACCTTTCATATATGACTATAATATATATATATATTATATATTTAAACTTTATAGATGCAGCTGTGGTGTATTATCTGTTATATATAATTATAATGTTTGAACGCTACTGAGACCATAGGCCCTTAAAATAATTGAAAATATTTGAAACTTTTTTCTTTATTTTTTGTAACAATTAACTCCTATGACTGATGGTACTCCCATGAGCACGTGTGTGACAAGTAGATACAATGTATAACAAAAAATAGGGAAAAAAAAGCCTTTGAAAAGATTTTAAAAACTACAGCAGCTGGTAACATGTCTCGTTGCCATCCCCATTACTCCCTCCCCACATCTCACCCATCATTAGCCCTTCTCCCATATTGGTAAAATAATTGAAAAAAACACGAATGCATTTTTAAAATAAAAATATTTTATTATCAAAACATTGTTAACCCCTTCCCGACCCATGACGCCACGTAGGCGTCATGAAAACCTGTGCCAATCCGACCATGACGCCTATGTGGCGTCATGAAAGGATCTCGTCCCTGCGGGCCGGGAGACCGGGGTCACTGAAAGGTCACCCGACCCGCCGGCACAGGACCCTTTGTGCTTCACCACAGGGGGGTTGGCTTAACCCCCCCGTGGCCACGATCGCTCTGATTGGCTGTTAAAAGTGAAACAGCCAATCAGAGCAATGTGTAATATTTCACCAATTTAATTGGTGAAATATTACAATCCAGCCATGGCCGATGCTGCAATAGCATCTGCCATGGCTGGAGACCGAGCCCTGACCCCCCCACACCGAGTCACGGCGGTGATCGGCCGCCGCCACCGAAAGATGGCAGCGATCGGTCACCGCCGTCACTTACAGCTCCCCTCCTCTTTTGGTCCACTGCCCCCACATCCTATCCCCCCCCCCAGCCTTCCGACCCCCCTACTCACCTCTCCCGATCCACCGATGTCCCACGATCGGGCCCGGCGTCCGCCCGGGCCTCTTCATGGGCGCCGCCATATTGGAAAATGGCGGGCGCATGCGCAGTGCGCCCGCCGGCCGGCGCATGCGCAGTGCGCCCCCCAGTGTTCAAAAATTTATTTTGATCACTGTGATAAACTGTCACAGTGATCAAAATAAAAAAAAGTAAATGAACCCCCCCTTTATCATAGGTAGGGACAAATAAAAAAAATAAAGAATTTTTTTTTTTTTCCTAGCGGATTTTGCTGCTGATCCGCAGCTGATTTTGCTGCGGATCCGCGGCGGATATCGCTGCTGATCCGCGGCGGATTTCGCTGCTGATCCGCGGCGGATTTCGCTGCTGATCCGCGGCGGATTTCGCTGCTGATCAGCGGCGGACTTCGCTGCTGATCCGCGGCGGACATCGCTGCTGATCCGCGGCGGATTTCGCTACGGATCCGCTGCGGATTTCGCTGCTGATCGGCGGCGGATTTCGCTGCTGATCGGCGGCGGATTTCGCTGCTGATCGGCGGCGGATTTCGCTGCTGATCGTCGGCGGATTTCGCTGCTGATCCGCGGCGGATTTCGCTGCGGATCGGCAGCGGATTTCGCTGCGGATCGGCAGCGGATTTCGCTGCTGATCCGCTGCGGATTTCGCTGCTGATCGGCGGCGGATTTCGCTGCTGATCCGCGGCGGATTTCGCTGCTGATCGGCGGCGGATTTCGCTGCTGATCCGCAGCGGATTTCGCTGCTGATAGGCAGCGGATTTCGCTGCTGATCGGCGGCGGATTTCGCTGCTGATCGGCGGCGGATTTCGCTGCATATCCGCGACTGATTTCGCTGCGTATCCGCGACTGATTTCGCTGCGGATCCGCGACTGATTTCGCTGCGGATCCGCGACTGATTTCGCTGCGGATCCGCGACTGATTTCGCTGCGGATCCGCGACTGATTTCATTGCTGATCCGCAGCGGATTTCGCTGCTGATCCGCGGCGGATTTCGCTGCGCATCCGCGACTGATTTCGCTGCTGATCCGCTGCGGATTTCGCTGCTGATCGGCGGCGGATTTCGCTGCGGATCCGCGGCGGATTTCGCTGCTGATCGGCGGCGGATTTCGCTGCTGATCCGCAGCGGATTTCGCTGCTGATAGGCAGCGGATTTCGCTGCTGATCGGCGGCGGATTTCGCTGCTGATCGGCGGCGGATTTCGCTGCGTATCCGCGACTGATTTCGCTGCGTATCCGCGACTGATTTCGCTGCGGATCCGCGACTGATTTCGCTGCGCATCCGCGACTGATTTAGCTGCGGATCCGCGACTGATTTAGCTGCGGATCCGCGACTGATTTCGCTGCGGATCCGCGACTGATTTCGCTGCGGATTCGCGGCGGATTTCGCTGCTGATCCGTGGCGGATTTCGCTGCTGATCCGCGGCGAATTTCGCTGCTGATCCGCGGCGGATTTCGCTGCGGATCCGCGGCTGATTTCGCTGCTGATCCGCGGCGGATTTCGCTGCTGATCCGCGGCGGATTTCGCTGCTGATCCGCGGCGGATTTCGCTGCTGATCCGCGGCGGATTTCGCTGCTGATCCGCGACTGATTTTGCTGCTGATCCGCAGGTGATTATCTGCTGATTCATCTGCGCTAGCGGGTATAGCATAACGCGATCGCGTTATGCTATACCGTTACCAGCCGGTCAACGCTACGTGTTGAACGGGCTGGTAAAACGCAATATGAACCCAGCCTTAGGGTTAGAACTAGGGTTAGGGTTAGCATTAGGGCTAAGGTTAGAATTACGGTTAGGGTTGGAATTTGGGTTAGTGTTGGAATTAGGGTTAGGCTTGTAGTTAGGTTTATGGTTAGAGTTGGGATTAGGGGTGTGTTGGGGTTAGGGTTATGATTAGGGTTTGTATTAGGGTTAGGTGTGTGTAGGCGTTAGGGGTGTGTTGGGGTTAGGGTTGGAGTTAGAATTGAGGGGTTTCCACTATTTAGGCACATCAGGGGGTCTCCATACGCGACATGGCGCCACCATTGATTCCTGCAAATTTTGCGTTCAAAAAGTCAAACAGTGCTCCCTTTATTCCAAGCCCCGACGTATGCCCAAACAGTGGTTTATCCCCACATATGAGGTATCAGCGTACTCGGGAAAAATTGCACAACAACTTTGGGGGTTCTAATTTCTCCTGTTAACATTGGGGAAAAAAATTGGGGACTAAAAATTATTTTTGTGGAAAAAAAATAATTTTATATTTTCACGGCTCTGCGTTATAAACTTCTGTGAAGGACTTGGAGATTCAAAGTGCTCACCACACATCTAGAGGAGTTCCTTGGGGGATCTAGTTTCCAAAATGGGGTCACTTGTGGGGAGTTTCTACTGTTCAGGCACATCAGTGACTCTGCAAACGTAACATGACGCCCGAAGACCATTCCATCAAGTGGGCATTTCAAAAGGTCACTACTTCCCATCCGAGCCCCGACGTGTGCCCATACAGTAGTTTTCTCCCACATATGGGATATCAGCATACTCAGGACAAATTGGACAACAACTTTTGGGGTCTAATTTCTCATGTTACCCTTGGGAAAATAAAAAAATTGGGGACTAAAAGATCCTGATTGTGGAAAAAATATGATTTTTTTATTTTCATGCCCGGGCGTTATAAACTTCTGTGTAGCCCTTGGGGGTTCAAAGTGCTCACCACACATCTAGATAAGTTCTTTGCGGTGTCTAGTTTCCAAAATGGGGTCACTTGTGGGGAGTTTCTACTGTTTAGGCACATCAGGGGCTCTGCAAACGTAACAAGATGCCCGCAGACCATTCCATCAAGTTGGCATTTCAAAGCGTCACTACAACCCTTCCGAGCCCTGACGTGTGCCCAAACAGTGGTTCCCCCCCACATATGGGGTACTAGCGTACTCAGGACAAACTGGACAACAACTTTCGGGGTCCAATTTCTCCTGTAACCATTGTGAAAATAAAAAATAGTGGGCTAAAAAATCATTTTTTGAGAAAAAAAAATGATATTTTATTTTCACGGCTCTGCGTTATAAACTTCTGTAAAGCACCTGGGGGGTTCAAAGTGCTCACTATGCATCTAGATAAGTTCCTTAGGGCGTCTAGTTTCCAAAATGGGGTCACTTGTGGGGGAGCTCCAATGTTTAGGCACACAGGAACTCTCCAAATGCGACATGGCAACCGCTAAATATTCCAGCATATTTTCTATTCAAAAAGTCAAATGGCGCTCCTTCCCTTCTGAGCCCTGCCGTGCGCCCAAACAGTGGTTTATGATCACAAATGAGGTATCTGTGTACTCAGGAGAAATTGCCCAACAAATTTTAGAATCCAATTTATACTGTTGCCCATGTGAAAATGAAAAAAACTGAGGCTAAAAGAAAATTTTTGTGAAAAAAAAGTACTTTCTTTTTTTTACGGCTCAATTTGTGAAGCACCTGGGGGTTCAAAGTGCTCACTATGCATCTAGATAAGTTCCTTAGGGGGTCTAGTTTCCAAAATGGGGTCACTTGTGGGGGAGCTCCAATGTTTAGGCACACAGGGACTCTCCAAATGCGACATGGCAACCGCTAAATATTCCAGCATATTTTCCATTCAAAAAGTCAAATGGCGCTCCTTCCCTTCTGAGCCCTGCCGTGCGCCCAAACATTGGTTTATGACCACATATGAGGTATCTGTGTACTCAGGAGAAATTGCCCAACAAATTTTAGGATCCAATTTATACTGTTGCCCATGTGAAAATGAAAAAAACTGAGGCTAAAAGAAAATTTTTGTGAAAAAAAAGTACTTTCTTTTTTTTACGGATCAATTTGTGAAGCACCTGGGGGTTCAAAGTGCTCACTATGCATCTAGATAAGTTCCTTAGGGGGTCTAGTTTCCAAAATGGGGTCACTTGTGGGGAGCTCCAATGTTTAGGCACACAGGGACTCTCCAAATGCGACATGGCAACCGCTAAATATTCCAGCATATTTTCCATTCAAAAAGTCAAATGGCGCTGCTTCCCTTCTGAGCCCTGCCATGCGCCCAAACAGTGGTTTATGACCACATATGAGGTATCTGTGTACTCAGGAGAAATTGCCCAACAAATTTTAGGATCCAATTTATACTGTTGCCCATGTGAAAATGAAAAAACTGAGGCTAAAAGAAAATTTTTGTGAAAAAAAAAGTACTTTCTTTTTTTTACAGATCAATTTGTGAAGCACCTGGGGTTCAAAATGATCACTATGCATCTAGATAAGTTCCTTAGGGGGTCTAGTTTCCAAAATGGGGTCACTTGTGGGGGAGCTCCAATGTTTAGGCACACAGGGACTCTCCAAATGCGACATGGCAACCGCTAAATATTCCAGCATATTTTCCATTCAAAAAGTCAAATGGCGCTGCTTCCCTTCTGAGCCCTGCCATGCGCCCAAACAGTGGTTTATGACCACATATGAGGTATCTGTGTACTCAGGAGAAATTGCCCAACAAATTTTAGGATCCAATTTATACTGTTGCCCATGTGAAAATGAAAAAACTGAGGCTAAAAGAAAATTTTTGTGAAAAAAAAGTACTTTCTTTTTTTTACAGATCAATTTGTGAAGCACCTGGGGGTTCAAAATGATCACTATGCATCTAGATAAGTTCCTTAGGGGGTCTAGTTTCCAAAATGGGGTCACTTGTGGGGGAGCTCCAATGTTTAGGCACACAGGGAATCTCCAAATGTGACATGGCAACCGCTAAATATTCCAGCATATTTTCCATTCAAAAAGTCAAATGGCGCTCCTTCCCTTCTGAGCCCTGCCGTGCGCCCAAACAGTGGTTTATGACCACATATGAGGTATCTGTGTACTCAGGAGAAATTGCCCAACATATTTTAGGATCCATTTTATCCTGATGCCCATGTAAAAATGAAAAAATTGATGCTAAAAGAAAATTTTTGTTGGAAAAATTAAAATGTCCATTTTTTCCTTACACGTTGCTTTAGTTCCTGTGAAGCACCTGAAGGGTTAATAATCTTCTTGAATGTAGTTTTGAGTAGCTTGAGGGGTGCAGTTTTTATAAAGGTGTCACTTTTGGGTATTTTCTGCCATATAGACCCCTCAAAGTGACTTCAAATGTGAGGTGGTCCCTAAAAAAAATGGTTTTGTAAATTTTGCTGTAAAAATGAGAAATCGCTGGTCAACTTTTAACCCTTATAACTTCCTAACAAAAAAAAATGTTGTTCCCAAAATTGTGCTGATGTAAAGTAGACATGTGGGAAATGTTATTTATTAACTATTTTGTGTCACATAACTCTCTAGTTTAACAGAATAAAAATTAAAAATTTGAAAATTACAAAATTTTCAAAATTTTCGCCAAATTTCCATTTTTTTCACAAATAAACGCAAAAATTATCGACTTAAATTTACCACTAACATGAAGCCCAATATGTCACGAAAAAACAATCTCAGAATCGCTAGGATCCGTTGAAGCGTTCCTGAGTTATTACCTCATAAAGGGACACTGGTCAGAATTGCAAAAAATGGCAAGGTCTTTAAGGTCAAAATAGGCTGGTCTTGAAGGGGTTAAAAAAAGGGTAAAGTAAAACATTCTCAAAATCAAACTAGACCTGATGCTGCCAACTCACTGCACCAGGCCCATTAAAGTATTGGCAGTACTTGTCTCTGCCGGCCTTCGCATTGTCCTTGCTCCTGCCTTGATTGACTGGTTGAAGGCCTGCAATAGCGGGATCATTGTCACGCCATTCTCCGAGCACCACGTCACCATTCCTGTCCGAGTCCATGAAGCCTGGTGGACTGTAAGTACCAGCATCGCGTTTTCTTAGAAAATTGTGCAGCACACAACAGGCCAACACCACAGAGTCTATGGATTCCAGCTTCATGTTGATTGGAGTGTGGAAAACCCTGAAGCGATTGGCCATTATGCCGAAGGCATTCTCCACAACGCGCCGTGCCCTAGACAGTCTGTAATTAAAAATACGCCTTTCCCCTGTCAAAGTCTTTTGTGGGTATGGTTTCACAAGATGCTCATGAAGGGGGAAGGCTTCATCACCCACAAACACAAAGTTTAGGTTGGCGGTGGTGTCCATGTTGGTTGGCAAGTTAAGTTTATTATTAAACAACCGACCACCAAAACTTGTGTGCTCCAAAACGCCACCGTCAGAAACCCTTCCATTAATGCCAACATTAACGTCAATAAATTCATAATTGGCATTAACAAGGGCCATGAGGATCACGCTGAAGTAGCCCTTGTAATTATGAAAAAAGGATCCGCTTTTGGCTGGTTGCGTGATCCGCACATGTTTGCCATCCAAGGCACCACCACAGTTTGGGAACTGCCAAATCCGTTCAAAATCAGAGGCAATAATTTGCCATTCCGCCACTGATTTTGGAAATGGCATGTAGCTCCGTAAACTGCGGACGATGGCGTTGCATGTCTCCGGAATTAGTTCTCCAAGAAGCGACCGAGAAATTGCAGCAGAATATTGCAAATCCTTCATGGAACGTCCGGTTGCCAGAAATCGCAGCGTTACTGCCAAACGTTCCTCTGCTGAAACAGCTGCACGCATCCGGGTATCCTGCCGTTCAATGAGTGGCCTCACAGCTTCCAGTAGGAGCTTGAATGAATCCTCCGACATCCGTAGATAATTCCGGAAATCCTGCGGATTCTTCTCCTGCAACTCCCTCACTAGATGCATGTGGGTGAATCTGGACCTCTGCTCCAGCCATTCTCTGGTCCACATGCGACGCTTTCGCTTGGAGCGCCTCTCTTCCACCCGCGCCTCTTCTTGTCGATCTGCCTCCATTGACAGTGCAACTGCCACAATCATACGCTCCGCGGTGGAGAGGTTCATTATGTGCAACCTGTACGGTAAAGAAGAGAAAAGTTAATGACTAATTAATTACTATTACTAAAGTGTTTAAACAGAATAAAATAAAGAATAAAATAAAAATTATATAACAAAAAAAAAAATAAACTTTTCAGTTTATACAGTTTACAAATGTCTAAAATGGTGAGGGGTGTAAAATAAATAAAGCAAAAAAAAATAATAAATAAAGTCAGGGTGTAAAATAAATAAATAAAAAAAAAAAAAAGAAAAAAATAAATAAAGTCTGGGGTGTAAAATAAATAAAGCAGACGAAATAAATAAATAAATAAATAAATAAGGTCAGGGGTGTAAAAGCAATAAAGCAGAGGACGAAAAAAAAAAATAAGGTCAAAAAACAATATCAAAACATCACAACATCACAAACAATATGTACCTTGAATCCAAATCCAAATATCCCAAAGATCCAAATCCAAATGGGGATGGATGGTGCTCTAACGACTCAGACAGGATCGCAAAACCCACCACTGCGCCACAAATATGATCGCAAAACACCGACACGCGATACTATCCTCACAAAAACGCACAAAGCACAGTTGGAATCATCCACAAAGTGCTCTGGAAACAATGGATGGAGGCGCAGTTATTATAGCTGAGGTGATGTTTGTGGTCACCAATCGGAGCTGAAGGGCGTTAATGAAAGAAAACAAAGTCCCGCCTCCGCCGCTGACTAATGCATCGTTAATGAGGTCGCACATTGTTCACAAAAAGGTGCCACATTCAGCGATAATACTTACCCAGCGGGAGCGCCGACGATAAAATAGGGTCCGGAACGATGTCAGCGACGAGCGAGATCACAGCAGGAAGCTCGTCGCTGGAAGCTGCCGCACTGAACAATATCGCTAACGGGATCGCTAAATAGTGACGTTTTTTAGCGATCTCGTTAGCGATATTGTTTAGTGTGGCATACCCTTTATACAAAATCAGGGGAATTAACAGGGAGTTTGATAAGTCATGCTGTGATTCTAAAGATATTTGGTACACAATAGTTTTCTTTGCATTTAAATGACATTGTTAGGAAATAGTAAAACATAGCCTAGTGTTTTTATCTCCGGCTTTTACAATTTTGCAGACTTTTCACATCTAAAGAGGGAAGTGGTAAGTAAAACACCTAAAACCAATTTTCCTTTTTATATCATGCATAGAATAATAGGTAACATATCTTGTTTTACAGTATAGGTTTTTAATGCAAATTACTTGCAGTCATCAGACGTATTTCTGTAGCAATGTCAAACAGCTCCATAGAATTCTAGCCAGGCTAATAGGACTTCATAGAATAAACTGAGATATAGTATCAGGGCCGGCTCCAGGTTTTTATGGGCCCCGGGCGAACGAGTCTCAGTGGGCCCCCTTAACACAGACCACGATTCATGATGCACAGATACTGCAGAGAAATATGGGTATAGCACAACGCCAAACACTTCTCTTCTTCCATTACATGACTGATACCTATTGTAAATTATACAATAGCTCAAAAACCGCCAAATCCTCACAGCACACAGTACAGACTGGACAGTACAGTCCTCCATACAATATTATGGGCACCACATAGTCTCCCCCTTTTTTTTTTTATTTTTTGGTTAAAATTTTGTTTTTAAAAAAATTTTTTCCCCCAATTATTTTTTTTTTTAATAAAATTTTTTTTTTTTTTTTAAAGGGGGTTTGGGGGAAAAAAATTTAAAAAGAGAAAAAAAAAAAAAAAAAAAAAAAAAAAAAAAAAAAAAAAAAAAAAAAATTAAAAAAAAAATTTTTTTTAAAAAAAAATTTTAAAAAAAAAAAAAGGGGTTTAAAAGAGGGGGGGAAAAAGGGGGGTTGGATTTATTCGGCCGGAGACACAAATATTGCGCCGGCTTCTGCCGGGCCCTGACAACGGGGGGGAAAAGGGGGCCCAAATGGCCCGTAACGGGTGCCGGGTCCAACGGGGGCGAGTGGGCCCCCCCCGCTCAGGCCCCGAACTTGCCCGGTGTCCGGCGGGACCCGGCCCCGGCATATATTATATGCTAAGTAACGCTTTCCCTTAATTAATTTTTTGTAGGCAATGAACTCGCCTGAGGGCTAGATGATGGGTTTTTAGAGAAAATACAAATTGCTCTTTTTTACAAAAAAATTAACACTATATCAAGCAAATAATATAATTTATGTATGTGAGTTATTTATTTAATTATTACATTTATTAACATTTTAACTACATTATGAGGATTGGGATTGGGGAAATATATAATATTTTTGGCAAAATCCATAGGCTTCTTTTACTAAATTAAAAAAGAAACCAACGCTAAAGATTGGTAAGGAATTTTTCCTTTTTAACTTAATAAATCCGCCAAGTCTAACAAATTTAATACCGGGCTTGAAAACATTGTGTCACAGTCTTTAAGCTGCACAAAATGCATAAGGCGACTCTCTTAATGAATTTGTCCATTTTTTTAGCTGCTTTTGTCCCTCAAAATGTGCGGAATTTCATAATTTTCGCTACTTTCGTGGTCTAAATTATGTAAATTTTGCCACACTCGCCTAACCCTCCTACAAAAGGCTCTGCCTCTTTTCTAAAAGGGTGAAGGGGACTGGATTGGCCATAAAACTGTAAAGGAAAAACATTTCAAACAGAAAGAGAGCAATCTTATTTCAAACAGAGTTAACACTATAGAAATGTTTGGTGAATTGTGTGCAAATAGTGCAAAGTCGCTGCAGAAATCTAAGGTTTCTAGGAAACGTCATATTTCCATGTTTCCTCATTTGTTTCATCTAAAGAGCTTGACTCCAGGCTGATGCATTGCAGCAAACTAGTACAAAGACTTTCTCAGCAGATGCTGATGTTCCTCCCCACCAAACAAAGGAATGGGTCCCTGCAATGGGTCAGGCAACAAGCTCTGATGACACTTCCACTAGACATGTCACCATTTTCACCAAAAGTTACCTAAATCCCTACAAAGGTAAAAAAAGTAGGGTTGAGGTTAACAGAGAATGCAATGTCACAGTTTGATATAGGAATTACCCCCTAATTGCAGCCTATTTGGATTGTCTGAAAAGGAGCTGCAAAAATACCACAAAAAATTAACATAATGCATAGCAATGTATAAACAACATTGTTGTGCACAAGTTCAGTGTTTTGTTATCTTTTTTAACTGCTTCAGGGTTTGAAAACTGTGAATAAATTAAAATGAAGCAACATGTTTTTTCTTTGCTGAAGCACTTTCCACTCTCCACTATTGTGAAAATGAAGATAAAAGATGCTGGCGGCGGCGCCACCACAGAAACGAAAGCAAAGCACCAGTGAAACTTCTTCAGGAAAAAGAGCACCCAGGGTTTTCTTATAGTGTTTTTGCCTACAAAAAACTTGGCTGACCAGATGTTGTGTGTACATACCCATAAGGAGGTTTTTCAGAAACACTCCAATAATTCATACACTTTTACAACTGTCCCTTATCTCAGCGTGAGTGGGCTATCAAGTGTTCACAGGCACATGTTCACCACTGGCCATAACACCTTAAGGACCAAGCCACTTTGTAGGTTAATGACCAGGCCTTAATTTTGAAATCGGACCACTGTCACTTTAAGTGGTTATAAGTCTGGAACGCTTCAATGGATCCCGCTGATTCTGAGATTGTTTTTTCATGACATATTGTACTTCATGTTCATGGTAAAAAATTTTGCGATATGACCTTGCGTTTATGAAAATATGGAAATTTTTTAAAAATTTTGAAAATTTTGCAATTTCCAAAAATTAATTTTTGTACCCTTAAATCAGAGAGTGTTGTCACAAAAAAATAGTTAATAAATAACATTTCCCACATTCACTTTACATCAGCACAATTTTGGAAACATATTTTTTGGTTAGGAATTTAAGGGTTAAAATTTGACCTGCGATTCTCATTTTTCCAAAAAAAATTTTCAAAACCACCTAACATTTGGAAGTGAGTTTTGGGTGGTCAATATAACAAAAAAACCCAAGAGTGACACCGTTCTAAAAAACTGCACCCCTCAGGGTGTTCAAAACTATATTCAAGAAATTTATTAACCCTTCGGTGCTTCACGAGAACTAAAGCAATGTGGAAGGAAAAAATGAACATTTAACTTTTTCTCCAAAATTTTACTTCAGACAGATTTTTTTTAATTGTCAAGGTATCAGGAAAAATGAACAAAAATATTTGTTGTGCAATTTCTCCTGGTACACCGATACCCATGTGTGGAGGAAGACCAATCTTTAGGCGCAAGACAGTGCTCGGAAGGTAAGGAGCATCATTAGAGATTTTGAATGTCAAAATTGCTGGAATTGAGATCGGACGCCATGTCGCGTTTGGAGAGCCCCTGATGTACCTAAACAGTGGAAACCACCCCACAAGTGACCACTTTTGGAAACTAGACCCCCCAAGGAACTTATCTTAAATGTGTGATGAGCACTTTGTCCCCCAAGGGCTTCACAGAAGTTTATGACGTAGAGCCGTAAAATTAAAAAATCATATTTTTTCCACAAAAATGATCTTTTCACCCCCAATTTTTATTTTCCCAAGGTAAACAGGACCCCAAAAGATATTGTGCAATTTTTCCTGAGTACGCTGATACCCCATATGTGGGGGTAAACCACTTTTTGGTCACATGGCAGAGCTCGGAATGAAAGGAAGGCAATTTGACTTTTTTTGGCTGGAATTGAGATCGGACGCCATGTCGCGTTTGGAGAGCCCATGTGTGTCTAAACAGTGAAAACCCCCACAAGTGACCCCATTTTGGAAACTAGACCCCCCAAGGAGCTTATCTATATGTGTGGTGAGCACTTTTGAACCCCTAAGTGCTTCACAGAAGTTTATGACGTAGAACCGTGAAAATAAAAAATCATATTTTTTCCACAAAAATTATCTTTTTGTCCCAAATTTTTATTTTTTACAAGGGTAACACGGAGAAATAGGACCCCAAAATGCAGCAATCAGGGGTTAAAAGTAGTGGCAGCGCAGACGTCACTCCTGCTGTTAGTGCAGGAAGTCAGCCAGAGGACTGACCAATCGCAGCGTATCTGGGTGCGGCGACCGATGGCATGGGTCCCCGCACCTCTTGCCGTGCCTATCAGCTGTCATGACAGCTGTCGCACGGAACGGTCATGCGTGTCTACACGCAGTGACATTTTTAAATGCATGATGGCCATAGCACCTCCAGGTGTGGGTACTTACATCCTGCCATGATGGGCTATGCACATCAATAGACGTTAAGGGGTTAAACAGACAAAACCTAAGAAATAAACAAAATGAGCAAATACTTTGCTGTACATAAAATGTAATAGCACATAAAAATACCACAGTGTACTTAGTAAACACTGTTTTTGATTTAAAAAAATGTGTAAAAAGCCATCCAACCATCGTCAAGGTGTACCAAAATAGGGATGGTCCTGTACTGTCTAATATTTTAACTGAAGCAGCAATACTGCAAACTTAATAGCAAATTGTTGGGGAAAAACAATTGTGGCTTGGAAATTGCATGTAGTCCTCATAAACTTCATTCCTATATACCATTTCATTATTTATTGTAAAGTAGACAAAACAGTCCACTTAAGAAGCCTCCCCCATTAACTTTTTTCCCTAAATCTGTTATATAATGCAATGTCAGTGTGTTAATAAACTGACAGGGCTTCTCTTCCCGTATCCAGCACCATTCTGCTTCTTTACTCTGTGACGTCACTGCACGGCAAACTTCTGGTCACTTCGCTCCTCATGTCCTGGAAGTGGCCTTACAGTATAAGGCCAGGTTCACACATACGAGAAACTCGCAACGATTCCGTGCGAGTCTCTCGCATGAACACCCGGCGGCACTCGGACAGGCAATGCTCCGCATACAGCCCCACGGTCTGGTCTGATTGCCAGCTGTAGTGCCGGGTGTTCATGCGGGGAGACTCGCGTGAGAAATCGTGCGAGTTTGCGAGTTTCTCGCATTTGTGACCCTGGCCTAAGCCTGAGGAGCGTCAGAACAAGGGCCCAATAATCATATTGTAAAAGAAACTGTAGGGCGCTGTGTGATTATGGATGGTCTGGATTGCCATCATGTGAATTAAAAGAGGAGCATTGTGGTGCTGGATTACCAGACATACACCCCCCATACACTGGAGGAGCAGGACACAGTAAGATGAGCTCCGAAACAAATTTGAGTTTATACCTTATAATGAGAAGACTGGAGGACATATCTCAGAAATCTACAGATATGACAAAATACCCAAACACACCTGACAAAGATTTTAAGGATTTTAAGCTATGACAAGAAAGATTCACAAGAAAAACAAGAAACAAAGAAGCAAAAACAGGTTAAGAAAACCTAATGAAATTCCAGCAAAAAGGCAACATCAAACCCTAACCGAACCAAACGCATCTATTGTATATTTATGCAATAGAAATATACAAGAAAAGAAAGACATTTAGGTTATGTGCATACTTGCAGAAATGCTGAATCAAAGAATAAAACAATTGTATAAAACCAAAAAAATCCTACACAAAAATAAACAATAATACTCCCAATAAAAAGTGCAATAAAAGACTGTAAATATGAATGGTAAAATATTTGAATTTTATTTAATTGAAATATACAAATTAAAATAGTTTTTTTACAGCTGAAATATGGGCACAATTACTAAAATAGGGAACCAATAAGGTCTGTAATAATAAGTAATAAATACATACATAAGCCAGACTAAAAAATATTTGCATCACATATAAATACCAAAAATGGTGAATGTAAACGCAATGTTTCACAAAAACCAAAATGAAAAAAACTACAATAAAAAAAATAATTTTTTTGTGTGGAACACAATAAAAAATGCCTAATATAAATTCATGTGATTTATAAAAGTGCAACAGTGCCAAATTTTTTTTTAATTGAATAAAGGTTATTAAAAGGGACTGTATACCAAAGGATAATACAAAGTGCTGAGTGCTATTATCTAAGATCTATGTTCAATCAAAATCACATGAGGATTGTGCTAAAAGTGCGGCTAGTGTAATAAAAATGTGGGAAAAATCGCTGGTATTCAAAAGTAAAACACACTGGTCTAAAAGAGCTCTGCAGAGCCTGCAAAACTAAAACAAGGTAAAGTGCTACTTTGCTCACAATAAATATAAGGCTGGCATGGATAAGAACAATTAAATCCAGAGGTTCCACATATCTATAATGTCTCAGTCCCTACGCACGTTTGGGCCCGCTAACTTTCTTCTGGGTTTTTGTGCACATTGTTTTACATTCACCTTTTTTTGGTATTTTAAAATGTGATGCAAATATTTTTAGTCTGGCATAGTGTTTGTATTTATTACTTATTCTTTACAGATTTATTGGTTCCATATTTCACCCTGTAAAAAATTCTCTAATTTGTACATTTAAATTTTAAAATTATTATTCTTGGAGGATTATTGTTGCAGAAATGCTGCAGAATTGTCCGCAGCATTTCATCGGCCCGGGGGGGGGCCGACAGAGGGTAATTATATCTCCTCTCTTCCAGACCCTGGGTACCATCCGCACATGAAACTCTCACTTTACGCATGGTGGGCATGGCCTCATGGGGTAAAGTGAGCGCTTTATGGTGGCGGAATCGGCGCATTCTGACAAATTAATGGCCCATGCTGCGTATTTTTCCGCAATGAATTCGGGTAGCGGAAAAATCCGCGCATGGGCACAGTAAACTGCGAAAACCATAAGATTGCATGGAATGCATTTTAACTAGCGTTTTCTAAGTGTTTCCGCGGCAGTCATGCCGCTGCGGAAACTCTTAAAAACACAACGTGGGCACACAGCCTTAAAATGAAACAACATGGGGATTCCCACTGAAAAAAGGCCCTGTCTCACTTTAGCGAGTCGCTAGTGAGATCACTGCTGAGTCACAAGTTTTGTGACCAACAGCGATCTCAGCAGCGATCTCGCTATTGTCTGACACGTACCAGCGATCAGGCCCCTGCTGTGAATCGCTGGTCGTGTCAGAAATGCCTGGATATTTTTTTATCGCTGGTTCCCGCTGGCCAGCACTAGTGTTGAGCGATACTTCCCGATACCCAGAAATATTGGATCTGATTGGATCGGACCGATACCAAACAGTATCAGGTATCGCCGATTCGATACCGGAAACCCAATGCAAGTCAAGGGGAAACAGAAATATCGTAATTAAAAAAACCCTTTCTTTCCTTGTAAACACTAGATATACACACATATATAATATTTTATATATATAAAATATATATATATATTTATACATGTCATTGTGACATATATATACATATATTTATAGTTCATACACTTCTACATAGTAAAATAGCCGCTGATTCAATTGCAGGGCAATGCCAGCTTTTGTGAAATTACAGAACCACCAGACTGAAATGACACTGGTTTACATAGAGTTAACCATGTCATTTCATGTATTTGATATATGGTTTTTTCACTAACAATTACTTGAGGTATTTTTGCAAAATTTCACACATATAGGGGTTAATTAAAGGTGTCAATTCATTGTAAAAAAAACATTTTTTTTCTACGTATTTACACCTTTAATTAACCCCTCATATGTGTAATTTTGCACACATACACTCATGTTAATTGTTAGTGAAAACCATATATCAAACTACATGAAATGACATGGTTAACTCTATGTAAACCATGTGTCATTTCATGTCGGTCTGTAATTTCACAAAAGCCGGCAATTGAATTAGCGGCTATTTACTATGTAGAAGTGTATGTTACTATATATATATATATATAAATAATATTTTATATATATATGTATGTCACAATGAAATTTTATATATATATATATTAATATTATATATATTATATATATATTTATGTTATAAAATTGTTGAAAAAAAATGTGTGGGCTCCGCCCTATTTTCTCAACCAGAGAGACAAATCCAGTGAGTGGGGGCAGATAATAATAGCCCAGAGGGGGGACCATTATTTTGCCCCCCCTCCTGGCTACTAACATCTGCCCCCAGACCCCAAGAAAAGGGGAAATCTCTAATTAGATTCGCCCTTTCTGGCACTTAGCCCGTCTATTCCCATTTCCCTGTAGCGGTGGGGAATGGGTTAAAAAATGGGTTAAAGCCACCTTGCTATTGAAAGGTGACTTTTTAAGCCAGGTTAATAATTGAGAGCTGTCAATTAGACAACTATCAATTATTAATTCTATTGAAGTAAATAAAAAAAACACACACACATTAAGAATAAATAATTTTAATGAAATAAAAACACATTTTTTTTTACCATCTTTTATTGTACTGTTAATCCACGATTCCCTTGTTCTCCTGAAATAAAAATAAAATAATAAAGCAACATTATTCTTACCTATCCGACGCACAGTCAGGTCCCCTATGTAATTCTTCTGAAAGGGTTAACATTTACTGCAGGGACCGCAGTATGCTGCCAGCCTCGCAGTAAACCCTGTTGTGAATAGCTGGAGCGGCTTCGAGCTGGGGCTCCCTCCGGTGGTTGCTGAGGGTAATGAATGATTACTGAATGGCCTTCAGTGACGCTGAATAGTAGGATTTTAAGTGTCCTGAGTTCCCAGCAGCCTTGCCGGTTATCAATTGTTCCTTCTGGTCTTGCTTGAAGCACTGCTAGTTTCTGCTCTCCTTCACATAAGTGTTTGCTGGTTTTTTTTTCCTCTGTTTGATTTTCTCTGCTGGTTTGCTGCCCGCAGGGGGACTGCAGCCTGTCCCCTTTTGGGGGTCTGGCGCTGCAATTGTGCTCCGTTTGTGTCTGCACTTTTGCTTTGCTCTTTTGTTACTTTTTATTTGCTGACTAGCGTTTTGTTACACCAGAGATCTGATTTAGGTGGACGAGATCGTGTGATCTCAGGTTTTTTGGCAATCAGAAGTGTTGTATTTTTGTTAGGGTTTTGTTAGATTGCAGTCAGAATTCTTTCCTGTACTTTTCTGTTATGATTTGGTAGCTGAGGAGAGCAGGCAAAAACGGCAATACAACAGGGGAGGTTGGAATCTATTGGATTGCAGTACCCTGACTAACCACCACAACTAAAGGCAGCCGTGGAGCGTTCCTACGTTGATCCTAGACGCCTCGTCACAGCCTGAGAGATTATCTACACCTAAAGATAGAAAGAGGAAAGCTATCTGCCCCGGAGCAGATACCCAAAGAACATAGGAAGCCTCCAAACATGTAATGGCGTTTAGACAAGGAAATACAGACACAGACAGAAAATAGTATGAGCAAACGCTGGGGCCCAATCTGCCTAGACAGAAAATGATAGAAAGTTTACTCACTGCAATCCAAAAAAGCCTTAAAAAATGCCAACGCTACTGATTGCAGAAACACCTAAGATCACACGACCTCTACCACCTAAATCAGTTCTCTGGGGGTAACAAACTAAGCGCAGCCACTGAAAAAACAGGAAAAGGCAAATGAACAAATAACAATGGCTCCAGCAGAAACTGAGAGGAGCCCAAGCACCCCGGGGGGGAACCTGTCTAACCTCACAGAAATGCAGAGAAATATGCAAATGGTAAGCACAAAAACAAAAACAGAAAATATCTTATCTGAAAGCAGAAGAAGAGGCAAGACTCAGCAAGCTTCCAAGTGAACCAGGAACCACAGTTGAGACAAGAACAATTGATCACCGGCAACCATGATGGGAGGAACCTCCCTTATATAAGACCAGTCTGTGACTCCTGATTGCCAATCCTCATTGAATGATTCAATACCGTTTGTAACCACCAGAGGGAGCTTCTGCTCAGAATTCATTTCCAAAACATTCACAACAGTACCCCCCCCCTTGAGGAGGGGTCACCGAACCCTCATTTGTGCAACCAGGTCAGTCAGGATGAGCTTGGTTATAGGCTCCTAGCATGGATGTCCGAAGCAAACACCCAAGAATTGTCCTCCTGACCATAGAAAAAACGAGAATCCAATATTTTCTAAACCACATACTCCAGATTGCCCTCAACCAAAACAGGGTCGGGAGGCGCAGCCATAGGAACCACTGGCTCGACAAACCTCTTCAATAAGGATTTGTGGAACACGTTATGGATCTTAAATGTCCCTGGAAGAAGTAAACGAAAGGAAACAGGATTAAGAATCTCCATGATCTTATAAGGTCCAATGAACCTAGGCTTAAACTTAGGAGATGCAACTCTCATAGGGATATTTCTTGAGGACAACCAGACCAAGTCCCCAACTTTAAACCGAGGACCATCAGTCCTATGCCGGTTGGCAAACCGCTGGGCCTTCTCCTGAGAGAGGGACAACCTCTCCACTACCTGGTCCCAAATCTGCTGCATACGCTCCACAACAGAGTCAACACTTGGACCGACAGAAGCCTCCGTCTGTCCCGAAAAAAATCGAGGGTGAAACCCAAAATTGCAGAAAAATGGAGACATCAAAGTGGCAGAGCTTGCCCTATTATTAAGAGCAAACTCAGCCAAAGGCAAAAAAGAGACCCAGTCATCTTGATCAGCAGACACAAAGCAACTCAGATAAGTCTCCAGTGTCTGGTTTGTTCTCTCAGTTTGTCCATTGGTCTGAGGATGAAAAGCAGAGGAGAAAGACAATTGAACACCAAGTTTAGAACAAAAAGTCCTCCAAAATCTGGAAACAAACTGGACTCCTCTGTCAGACACAATGTTCTCAGTAATGCCGTGTAACCGAACCACGTGCTGAAGGAACAAAGGCACCAATTCGGAGGAGGAAGGCAACTTAGGTAATGGCACAAGATGTATCATCTTGGAAAACCTATCACAAATCACCCAGAAATAAAATCCATAGAGGTATGGGTCCATGGTCTCTTGGGCACAGGCAATGGCATCAACAAACCACTAGAGCGAGAGCAAGGCTTGGAGCGAGAGCAAGTCCCACAGGACTGCACAAACTCCCTGACGTCAAGAGACAAAGTAGGCCACCAAAAGGACCGACTCACCAAGTCTCTGGTACCAAAAATTCCGGGATGACCGGCCAACGCGGAACAATGAAACTCAGACATCACACTCTTTTTCCACCGTCTGGGACAAACAATTTCCCAATAGGGCAGCGCTCGGGTTTATCCTCCTGACACCCTTCCAGAGCCAGTCTCAAATTGGGCGAGATGGCGGAAAGAACTACACCCTCTTTCAAAATAACAGCAGGATCAGATAACTCAGGAGAGTCCGCAAGGAAACTCCTCGAGAGGGCATCCGCCTTAACATTCTTAGTGCCAGGAAGAAAGGAAACCACAAAATTAAAACGTGTGAAAAAACAAGGCCCACCTGGCCTGTCTAGGATTAAGTCGCTTGGCTGATTCCAGATAAACCAGATTCTTATGGTCCGTGAGGACCACCACCTGATGTTTGGCTCCCTCCAGCCAATGTCTCCACTCTTCAAAAGCCCACTTCATGGCCAATAACTCCCAATTACCCACGTCATAATTACATTCAGTTGGAGAAAATTTTTGTGAGAAAAAGGCACAAGGGTTACTTTTAGAGGTCTCAGGATCTCTTTGGGACAAAACGGCACCTGCCCCAATTTCAGAGGCATCAACCTCCACCTGAAAGGCAGAGGAACATCAGGCTGCCGTAGAACAGGAGCAGAAGTGAATCTCTGCTTAAGTTCCTGAAACGCAGAGACTGCCTCAGGAGGCCAATTCACCACATCAGAACCCTTTTTGTTCAAATCAGTCAATGGTTTAACAATAACAGAGAAATTATCAATAAATTTACGATAAAAATTGGCAAAACCCAAGAATCTCTGAAGAGCCTTTAATGAAGTAGGTTTCACCCAATCACAGATGGCCTGAACCTTGACCGGGTCCATTTCAATAACAGATGGAGACAAAATGAATCAAAGAAATGAGATCCTCTGTACGCCAAAAAGACACTTTGATCCCTTCACATACAGAGCATTCTCTCTCAAAATCTGGAACACAGTCCGAACATGTTTCACATGTGAGTCCCAGTCATTGGAAAAAATCAAGATATCATCCAAATAAACAATCAGAAATTTATCCACGAAATCCATGAAAATGTCATTCATGAAGGACTGGAAGACAGAAGGAGCATTAGTTAGCCCAAAGGGCATCACAAGGTAATCAAAATGCCCCTCTCGGGTATTAAACGCCGTCTTCCATTCATCCCCATGCTTAATGCGAATAAGGTTATACGCCCCCCTGAGGTCAAGCTTGGTAAACCAAGTAGCACTTTTCCCCTGGAAAACAGGTCAGAAATCAAGGGTAATGGATATTGATATTTCACAGTGATCTTGTTCAAGAGACGATAATCAATACACGGCCTTAATGAACCATCCTTTTTGGCCACAAAGAAAAAACCAGCACCCAAGGGTGAAGAGGATGGTCTGATATGACCCTACTCCAACGACTCCTTGATATAAGACCGCATAGCGTCATGTTCAGGTACAGACAAGTTAAAAAGGCGACTTTTAGGAAATTTACTACCAGGCACTAATTCAATAGCGCAGTCATAGCTCCTATGGGGGGGCAAGGATGCAGGTTTACTTTCGCTAAACACATCAGAAAAATCAGTCAAAAAGTCAGGAACATCCTGAGACTGGGGAGAGGCAGAAAAAACAGTAGTGTTGGCATTAACACATTGGCAGCCCCAACTGGTCACAGACACAGATTTCCAATCCAAAACAGGATTATGAGACTGTAACCAAGGGAAACCTAGTACAATAATGTCATGCAGATTATACAGTACCAAAAATTTGCAACCCTCCTGATGATCAGGTTCAACCATCATTATCACCTGAGTAGAAAACTGGGGTTTATTCTCAGCCAAAGGGGTAGAATCAATCCCCAGAAGGGGAATAGATTTCCATAGGGGTATCAAGGGAAACCCACAACGTTTGGCAAAATCCATCAGGTTAATAGCTGCTCCCGAATCAACAAAAGCCTGAGCAGAAAATGTGGACATGGATCAAATCAGTGTAATAGTCAACAAAAATTTAGTCTGAACACTACGCAAGACAACTGAGCGTGCAAAACGTCTTCCCCGCTTAGAGCAGACAGAAATAGCATGAGAGGCGTCACCACAATAGAAACATAACCCATTGCGTTTTCGAAACTCATGACGCTGTGCCCCAGAAGTCACTCTATCACACTGCATGGGTTCAGAAGCTGGCTCACAAGGCAACACTATTCCACGCATACCTCTACGCTCACGCAAACGTCTGTCAATTTGAATCGCTAATCACATAGAATCATTGAGACCAGAGGGAGCAGGGAAACCCACCATAACATCTTTTACATTCTCTGACAGCCCCTTCAGAAAAAGGGCTGCCAAAGCTCCGTCATTCCATTTGGTCTGGACTGCCCATTTTCGGAATTTCTGACAGTACAACTCAGCGTCCTCAAGCCCCTGATTTAATGCCAACAAGGTTCTTTCAGCTTGATCAGTGACATTAGGCTCATCGCACAATAACCCCAGAGCCAGAAAAAATACATAAACATCACTCAAAACAGGGTCCCCAGGTGTCAGGGAAAAAGCCCAATCCTGAGGATCGCCGCACAGGAGAGAGATGACAATTTGAACCTGCTGTGCTGCGTTCCCTGAGGACTTAGGTTTTAAGGCAAAAAACAACTTACAGTTATTTTTGAAATTCAGAAATTTGGCCCGATCTCCCAAAAACAAATCTGTCATGGAATAGGTTCCACAACCGGCAACCCAGCAAGATAGACAGCAATACTCCGAACCTCAGTGGCAAGCTGATCACACACTGCCAGACAGTTGTGCAAACTCCATTGAGAGAAAAAAAAAATCTCTGACAACTCTGACAACTTTTTTCTTTCCACACTATTTTTCCCTTCTGTGAGTACCATACAATTTTCAGTATGGCCGGTGATACTGTTATGATTTGGTAGCTGAGGAGAGCAGGCAAAAACGTCAATACACCAGAGAGGTTGGAATCTTTTGGATTGCAGTACCTTGACTAACCACCACAACTAAAGGTAGCCGTGGAGCGTTCCTACGTTGGTCCTAGACGCCTCGTCACAGCCTGAGAGATTAACTACACTAGAAAAGGATAGGAAGGATACTCAATGCAATCCAAAGAAACCCTAAAAAATGCCAACGCTACTGATTGCAGAAACACCTGAGATCACACGACCTCTACCACCTAAATCAGTTCTTTGGTGTAACAAAAATAAGCCACAGCCACTGAAAAAACTGGAAAAGGCAAATGAACAAATAACAATGGCTCCAGCGGAACTGAGAGGAGCCCAAGCCCCCGGGGGGGAACCTGGCTAACCTCACAGAAATGAAGAGAAATATGCAAATGGTAAGCACAAAAACAGAAAATATCTTATCTGAAAGCAGAAGAAGAGGCAAGACTCAGCAAGCTTCCAAGTGAACCAGGACCACAGTTGAGACAAGAACAATTGATCACCGGCAACCATGATGGGAGGGAACCTCCCTTATATAAGACCAGTCTGTGACTCCTGATTGCCAATCCTCATTGAATGGTTCAATACTGTTTGTAACCACCGGAGGGAGCTTCTGCTCAGAATTCATTTCCAAAACATTCACAACACTTTTCTGTCTAGACAGATTGGGCACCAGCGTTTGCTCACTCTATTTTCTGTCTGTGTCCGTGCTTTCTTCTTGTCTAACCGCCATTACATGTTTGGGGGCTTCCTATTTCCTTTGGAGATCTGCTCCGGGGCAGATAGCTTTCATCTTTCTGCCTTTAGGTGTAGTTATCTCTCAGGCTGTGACGAGGCATCTAGGATCACCGTAGGAACGCTCCACGGCTACCTCTAGTAGTGTGGTTAGTTCAGGTTACTGCAATCCAATAGGTTCCAGCCTCTCTGGTGTATTACCGCTTTTGCTATTTTTTGCTATTTCTCCTCAGTTACCGAAACATAACTAAACCCCCAAATGAATCATCTCCTCTCCTGGCTGACATGAGAGGAAGTGGTTAGCATAATTGATTGCTTCCCACTTTCACTTCAGGTCAGCCAGGGACACCGCACAGCATCAGTGATGTCAGAGGGAATCCAGGCTGACCTGAAGTGAACTGATTAACAAAAATAGGGGATCCCGTCGAAGAAAAAAAAATGGCGTGGGGTCCCCCCTATTTTTGTTAACCAGCCTGATGAAGCAGACTACTGAGGCTTGGTTTTTCAGGCTGTTAAGGAGCCTATATCCATGGACCTGGCAATCCTGATAAAACCAGGCCACAGCAGTCTGCTTATCTTGGCTGGTTAACAAAAATAGGGGATCCCTTCGAAAAAAAATGGTGTGGGGTCCCCCCTATTTTTGTTAACCAGCCAGATGAAGCAGACTGCTGAGGACTGGTTTTTCAGGCTGGTAAGGATCCAAGATCCATGAACCTTGCAAGCCTGATAATACCAGGCCACAGCAGTCTGCTTAGTTTGGCTAGTTAACAAAAATAGGGGATCCCCTCGAAAAAAAAATGGCGTGGGGGTCCCCCTATTTTTGTTAACCAGCCAAGTAAAAAGCAGACTGCTGCGGCCTGGTATTAAAAGACTGTCAAGGCCCATGGATTTTGGCCCTCAACAGCCTGAAAATACCAGGCTGCAGCAGCCCCACAATTGGCGCATCCAAAGATGCGCCAATTGTGGCACTTTACCCGGCTCTTCCCACTTGCCCTGTAGCGGTGGCAAGTGGGGTAATAAGGGGTTAATGTCACCTTTGATTGAACGGTGACAATAAGCCCGGTTAATAATGGAGAGGCGTCAATAAGACACCGATCCATTATTAATCATAAAGTTTGAAAATGGTTAAAAAAAATACACAGTCAGAATAAAGTCTTTTAATGAAATAAAACACAACACAGTTTTCATTATTTTTATTTCACGCTCATCCTGCGAAGCCATCGATCTCCTGTAAAGAAACAAAAATAACAAGCCAACACAAATACTCCCTGTCCGACGCAGTCCAAAATCACGAGTGTCCCACGACGAGTCCAGCTCTGCTACATCTGGATGCTAGGCTGAGCCTGACATCCCGACGCAGCAGAGCTGCTTACCATAGTGATTCCCGGCGCGGTGACGTCATCCGGACTGCTGTATTCTCGCGATAGCTGGCCGAGATTAACCAGTACCCAGCAGCACGTGCAGTTATCGCGAGAAGCTGTACGTGACCTCCAGGGAGAGGGTACTGGCAGCCATCCAGGAGTCCAGGACATGACCACCGGGGATCTTCTGCCAGGTAAGTGCTGCTGACTTCTGACAGACCCGACCGACACTGACAGTGACACTTTCGGGAAGTTCCTGTGTCACGTACTTCATTCTGTGACACAGGAACTCCCCATATACTTTACTGCCAACATCCGATTCCGGTATCCGATATGCAAAAAGTATCGGATCTCAGATTCAAAATTCCAATACAGCGAATATCGGCCGATACCCGATATTTGCAGTATCGGAATGCTCAACACTAGCCAGCACGCATCGCTACGTGTGGCAGGCAGGAGACCAGGGATCAGCTTGTAACCAAGGTAAACATCGGGTTTCCAGGCGCGGGGCTGTGCCTGGAAACACGATGTGTACGTTGGATACCAGCACGCTGCTGCAGGGGAGCTGGTAACCAAGGTATACATCGGGTTTCCAGGCACCGCGCAGCACCTGGAAACCGGATGTGAACGTTGGTTACAAGCTCTCTGCATCAGCGGGCTGGTATCGAACTTACACTGCGGGTTACTAAGCGACCTTACCCGCAGTGTCGCTATCCTGATCGCTGCCTGAGCTGCCTGTTTGGCAGCTCAGCAGCGATCATGTAGCGACACACCAGCGATCCTGACAAGTTCAAATCGTTGTCATGATCGCTGGTGCGTCGCTATGTGAGACGGGGCCCTAAGCAAGAAGGGTGACCTGGAGACAGCAGCTGGAGCCAGCAGGAGGCCTGACACATTAGTGATAACCTTCCCTGTGAATCCCAGATCTATGATGCTGGGTTGCTCCTTGTTGGAAAGATAATCTCCTTGGTCTCCCAGTTGATAGTTGGATTCTGAGAACGCAGCCAAGCGATGCCTAAAATCACAGGAAAATGAGGAGAAGAAATTAGCAAGAAAGAGAGTTGCTCCTGATGATTAGGCTCCAACAAAATCAAAGGGGTGTGGTCTCCTGATCCACAGGCCCGGAGATTAAAGGTGACCCATCCACTGTTTCCATGGTAATTGGAGAGGCTCTTTGCTGAATTTCAATACCATGTTCCTTGGCAAATGTGATATCCATAAAATTGCCACCTGCATCAGAGTCAATCATAGCTGCACTGGAAATCCACTGTCCAGAACACAGGATCTTAATAGGGAGAGAACAGTGAGAGTTTCTTTTCCTTCAGCTCCTTGGGTGGTGAAGTCATAGAAAGTGAATGGAATACAGCGTTTAAAGGCAGGCTACATTCAGAGAAGTCAGATTCATCATCACAGTAGTCATACTCTCCTACCGCTGCTAGCACCTTGTTAGGCCGCTTGGGACACTTGGGACTGTTGATTAAAAAGTGATCAGACTGACTGCAGTAGAAACATAGACTTTCACGAATTCGATGCTTCCGGCGTTCATTACTCAGGCGCTTCTGAACAGAATCAATTTGCATGGGCACCTCCTCCACCTCCCGAGATTTTTTACCTGTAGGCTCTCTGGAAGGAAAGGAAAAGTTAGAGATATGGTTCAAGGCAGCAAACTTCTCCTGCCTACGCTCAGTAAGGCGAATGTCAATGCGCACACAATGCTTTATAAATGTCTCTAGCTCTTGTGGTGATTCAGAGCGAGCTAATTAGTCCTTTACAATGCTAGACAGACCCCTTTTAAAAATAGGCAATTGTGCATAACTGTCCCAATTGGTATCTACTGCTAATCTCCTGAATTCGGTAGCATACTTAATAACAGAACGTTTAGCCTGGCGTAAAGACAATAAAGCAGATTCAGCAGTTGCACGGCGATTAGGATCATCAAACATTAATGCCATAGCGGCCAGGAAATCATCCAAATTATTTAACCGCGGGTCACAAGACTCAATCATCGGATTCGCTCAGGCGAGCGCTCGTGCGGTCAGCAGCATTATTACACACAATACTTTAGATCTATCATTAGGGAAACGGTCAGCATGCACATCAAAATATAGCATACATTAATTGACAAAGCCACAAAATTTGTCGCGATCACCATTAAATCTGAATAGGGGCAACTTAGGTTGGGCTAGCTGGTGGCGGTTGCCCAAAAGGTTGTGCCGCTATTTGCGTGCTTATGTCCTGAAAAGCCTGTCCATACTGGGACTCCATGCCAGTAAGTTTATTTTCCTGGGCAGCCATGCGGGTGCTTAAGTCCTGCAAAGTTTGTCCAAGCACTTGTTCATTGCATTCAAAGCTTCCAAACTTCTTTTGCAGATCTTCCACATCTTTCTGCAGTTATCTAATTATGAAGAACACCTGCTCTAATCTGCCTTCTGCAGTCATTGTTCCAGCAGTCTCCTCTTTTGAGCCTAGAGTATCCTGTAATAATTATAGGGGATAACTCAGGAGACTTCTTGCGTGGAACAAGACAACTACAGGACACAGTCTTATAAGTGGTAAAGTCTATATTATCACACGGTGATTTAAACAGGTGCAAAGCAAAGCTCAAGTCCACAACACTTGGTGTAGATAATAAATGCAGTTTAACAGTCTATAGGAAAACTTCAGAGAGAAATGCAATCCAGCAGAGAGTCTATGAAGCACAGTTAAACTTGAGGATGCTTGACACGAAAAAGTCTTAGTTTAGTCCAAGCACAGGTAGGCAGTTCAAATGATATCTTTAGCTCAACCATGGAGGCCTGGGTGATAGTCTCAGGTTTAAGCAGCGCAGAGATGCAACAGCTTACATGTCCAGCAAATGCAGAAGGGAGTAACACAAGCAGCCAGATGAAGGAGGATTACTGGAAACCGGTGTAAGTAGCAGGAACTCAGAGCAGAGTAGCAGGATCATAAACAGGTTCACAGGAGCAGGTACAAAGCCAGGGAGCCACCAGAGGTCAGAAGCTGAATGCAAGGCAGAATACTCTAGCACAGATTAAAGTCTGGGGTGGAGTTATAAAGCAGGAAGACACAGTGCACATGAGACCAAAGACGACATCTTTGAAAAGTGCAGTAATGCACAAAAGGTGATCAAAAATGTACAGAGTCCTGACACCAATGTTCATATGTTTATTAGTGCATTCAGAGTATACTTATAGTTGATTGTTGGGGTTTCTGCAAAATTATGCAAATTTACATCATGGCTATCATGTGGGCACAGGATCTGTGGCCTCATGATTGTCGCCGGGAGCTTGATGTAATTTATTGCCGAACAGCTGTCTCAGCCAACAGCCATGCACAAACCGTCCAGGGCCATGAAGCCCCCTAAATCCCACAATCGATAGCGATCACAGCATTTAAAAGGCTTGGAGAGGAATGGGGCTCCATCTCTCATGCGATCGACATCCCTACGAGTTCATAAAGAGGCCACGATCATTGCCATGGTGAGCACTGCTATTGTCATGATGGGTCTGCAGCTATGGAGGCCATTGTAGACCATGCTAACAGCATGTGCTAAGAGGTTTCTGTCAGTGTGTAAGAGGTCACTAACACTGACGAGTAACATCTGATGATTATCTCATGCAGAAGAATCAGATGCTATATGTAAGTGACCTTTGGCTCAAACTTTGCTGCAAGCATGAGTTGAATGTCTGTTTACTGTGCTACGATTCTCTCACATGAGAAAATCAGATCACAGGTGTGGAGAAGATGGAGATCTTAATTTCTCCATCATCAGTCTGTGAGTCAGCATATATCGGTCTGCACTTGGATGATATCCAAGTTAAGTTGATGTTTTGCACAGATCCATAGACTTGTATAGATAAGTGCCTCCCATTATATGCTGCCAATCGCAGCATAATAAACACAAAAAATAGGAGAAAATCACCATGTACCAATATATAAATATTTATTCATATCAAAAGTCATATATCTCAGAAATCGTTATTGAATACATACAAAGATGCATAACTTAGTGAGTGGTTTGAAATAACGTGCATGGTGTTAAATAGATGTAATAATACCTGTGGTACATCGGACAGCAGGGTAAGGTGGGCATATAAGTTACAAATATAAAGTCAAATACCAAATAGCATAATATGCCC
Organism: Oophaga sylvatica; assembly: GCA_033576555.1. Taxonomy (NCBI): domain Eukaryota; kingdom Metazoa; phylum Chordata; class Amphibia; order Anura; family Dendrobatidae; genus Oophaga; species Oophaga sylvatica. Next base: position 116,104,801 of record JARQOD010000005.1, read on the forward strand.
CACTAAATAGTATGTATTAATACGCAGCAAGGAGTGCTCCCAAAGGAAACACATACTAAAATGATTTGCAAGTCCATACAGAGAAAGGGTCCGGATTCCCAGACTCAAAGCAATACAATGCTGCCGTTTAATTAATGATGGAACTCACCCATGCTGCCACTAAGACACACGGCAGCATTGTATTGCTTTGAGTCTGGGAATCCGGACCCTTTCTCTGTATGGACTTGCAAATCATTTTAGTATGTGTTTCCTTTGGGAGCACTCCTTGCTGCGTATTAATACATACTATTTAGTGGGGCATATTATGCTATTTGGTATTTGACTTTATATTTGTAACTTATATGCCCACCTTACCCTGCTGTCCGATGTACCACAGGTATTATTACATCTATTTAACACCTTGCACGTTATTTCAAACCACTCACTAAGTTATGCATCTTTGTATGTATTCAATAACGATTTCTGAGATATATGACTTTTGATATGAATAAATATTTATATATTGGTACATGGCGATTTTCTCCTATTTTTTGTGTTTATTAGTTTGCAGTGGAGTGCCATTGGGCAACTGCCCCTTTCTGTAGTTCCTTATTGGACTACTATTTTGCCATGCATATTTGAGTCTTTGGTTTGAGACTATGTTTTCCATGCCAATCGCAGCATGCAGCAATTTTTTTTTCTCATGCTGACTTGGCGTGAGAAAATAAGCGCTTGTCGTTACTGCTCTATAATATAACATTGGAGTTAGTACTATCTGATGAAACATCAAATAGCACTCGACCGAGTTATATGCTGGCTCCATAAAAAAATTAATAAAAAAGTGACAAAAAAGTGTATTTTAATTTCATACTGCCAAAAAAATGTAATAAAACGCTATTAAAAAGGCAAATGTAAATATGAATATCAATTGAAATGTCACCTTGTCCCAAAAAAACAAACCACCATACAGCTCCATCAGCAGGGAATTTAAAAAAAGTTATAGCTCTCAGAATTTAGAGATGCAAGAACAATTATTTTTCTATAAATAAATTTTATTATGTAAAAGCCGCAAAACATAAACAGTATAAATGTGGAATCGCTGTAATCGTACTGACCCGAAGAATAAAGCTTTCATCACTGTCAACCATCATTTTACAATATGGTGAAAAGCATAAAAACCCTTTTAAAAACAATTCCTGAATTGCTGGTTTTTGTTCATTCTGCCTGCCAAAACTCAGAATAGATAGCGATCAAAAAATGTTATGTACCCGAAAATGGTACCAATAAAAACATCTCTCGTCCCACCAAAAAAAGCCCTCACATGACTGTGTCGGCAAAAATATAGAAGAATTATAGCTCTCAAAATATGTCAATGCAAAAACTTTTTTAGTGTCTTACAGCAGCCAAATATACAAAATCAACAATATGTCTAGTATCACTGTAATCGCACCAACCTGAAGAATAAATTTGTTGTATCTCTTAAACCGTAGGAGAAGCGGCATAAAAAAATAAATAAAACCAATTCTTCATCTGTTCATTTTTTCATTCTACCTCCCAAAGATCGCAGTAAGGTTCGGCGCATATTTATCCTGTGCGCTGCACTGAGTGCTCGCAGCAGGGTTTAAGTGTAAATCTCTGAAATATGTGATTTAGATGGAACCTCCGGTGGAAGGAATTACACACCTGTGACATGCTTCTATCATGTGAACAAAATTTGTGGCGAGTGTCATTAGCATAATTGAGTCGATTCTTTTGCATGATAGAATCAGCACTCGAGTGACCATGGCCTGAGGGAGAGTTTTCTCTTTCATGCAAAATTCGGGTGCATGCAGTCAATAATCCTTGCTAACAACCACAGCTCTTATTTATTGTATTATCTAGTGATACATTATCTACCAATTATCTCCAATTAAATGTGCCCACAAAGATTCAATGATAAAAAAGTCAGTACAATGTAAAATGATTACCACATTCTCGAGTTTTTTTGATCATTTTACTCAGTGCAAATGTGAATAGCTTTAAAATAAACACAATTCATGGCCACTTTGTGGATCTACATCAAGTGTTTTCCAGTAAATTAAGATTGCACAGCATTTAATTTGCTTAGATCAAAAGGAACTTAGATAGTTGACAACAATCATTAAAATAGATGATGAATTACAAGTGTGGACAATTTAGCAATATCCTGCAAAATGAATTCAACTTGCTCTTTGAAATCAGTAATATTATTTTAAACAAGAAAATTGCAAAACTAGTTAAGACACAAATGTTTTGTTTAAAGCTTGTGGCAATCAATCCTTCTTTAAATATCCCATAAGAGCATGCAGTCCTCCATTTTCCATTATATTTACCATCAATACAAACAGACCACAGAAATTTATAGGAAGCGCTCTTGCTTAAATAATATATTACATTAATTGTTGAATATTTATCAAGCTTTCATCACATTCATAAATAATTGTACTTTCAGTTTTTTATCAGACATATGCATATGGAGTTGAAGTGGATTTCCGTGCACTGGGTTGACCTACATTTTGCCTTGAGTGCCATGATGTAGGTCAAGAAGTATCTTTTCTCCTTGCGGAGATTGACATGCTAAGCATGCCGAGATGAGGAGACTTAAAGCCGCAATGCTCCTCTGGGAAATATGCAAATTTTCTCTTTAGAGAGGAAGAGGACTAGAACTCTAGTGCCACCTATTGGAAGTAACAATCCTAAAAGTCAAAGGCTTGTTAAAGGGTCGACATTGACTTTTAGGATTGCTACTTCCAATAGGTGGCACTAGAGTTCTAGTCCTCTTCCTCTCTGAAGAGACAATTTGCATTATGATGTAGGTCATAATTTCATAGTTTTAAGGTTTAAATACATAAGTCTTTCAAGTTCAACTTTAACATAGCATGTTGATCCACAGTTGTGATTCAATCAGATTGTGTTCCAACAATAATCCCCTTCTTTTTCCTATCACTGAGCCAATTATTAACTGAAGAACACATATTTGCCCCTTTTGATGCTAGTCACTAATGTGACGCTAGTCACTACTCACGGACAGGCCAAGAGGCAGAAGATTAAGACGGTCCGGGGTCAATACCAAGAGAGTGCTTAGATAACAGAGAGAAAAGATGACGGTGTAAGTCAGGTCACAGTCTGGGGTCAATAATAAGAGATAGTGGATCAAAAGTCAAAGGACAAGACAAAGGGATAGTCAGAACACGATTCAAAGGGTCGTGCAGCAGAATATCAGAACTCAGAGCAACAGAACCAGGCTAACACTCACCAAGAAGCACAACTACGTCTGGCATGGATCACGGGCAGACAGCTCAATTAAGTAGCTGGGCAATCACCAAAACACTGAACACCTGTAGAAAGTCCCGCACGTCCCAGTAACAGATTGGACAGCAGAGCTGTCAATCAAGGCAGCGACAGCCCAGCAAACCCATCACAGTGCTGGACAGCCAAGCTGTCAATTAAGACACAGACAGTTCAGTCAGTTTCCACAGAGCAGCACAGCAATCATTCACTGAGTGGAGGAATCATGACTCCTCTATTCTCATTATTCTGAATTTAAATACCTATCTCATATGTGGCACTGTTATGTTTCGGTAGCTGAGGAGAAATAGCAAAAAAAAAGCCAAAGTAGCAATACACCAGAGAGGCTGGAAACTACTGGGTTGCAGAATCCTAAACTAACCGTAACACTAGAAGTAGCCGTGGAGCGTACCTACGGTGATCCTGGACGCCTCGTCACAGCTGGAGAGATACTACACCTAAAGACAGAAAGATGAAAACTAACTGCCCCTTAGCAGAACCCCAAAGAAATAGAAAAGAAATAGGAAGCCCCCAAACATGTAATGGCGGTTAGACAAGAAGACAACACGAACACAGACAGAAAATAGAATGAGCAAACGCTGGGGCCCAATTCTGTCTAGATAGAAAAGTATAGGAAAGAATTCTGACTGCAACCCAAAAAACCCTGACAAAAAAACACTTCTGGTTAACAAAAACTGAGATCACACGATCTCTGCCACCTAAATCAGATCTCTTGTGTAACACACAGCTACTCAGTAAATAAAAAGCTAGACAGGAAAAGAGCAAAAGTGCAAACACAAACTGAGCACAAATGCAGCGCCAGGCCCCAAAAGGCGACTAGGCTGAAGTCCACTGCAAGGCAGCAAACCAGCAAGGAAAATCCAACCAGAGGAAAAAAAACAGCAATTCACTTATCTGAATGGTAGCAGGAATGCAAGCTGGGATCCAACCAAGACCTGGAAGAACAATTGATTACCGGCAAGGCTGATGGGAGTTCAGGTCACTTATATTAGACCATTCGGACCCAGCTGAAAGCCATTCAGCGATTGGTTCATTATCCTCAGCAACCACCGAAGAGAGCCCCAGCTCCGAAGTCGCCTCCAACGTGTTCACAACATGGCACCATATCAATAATCTTTGCAAAGTCCATGATGGACAAAATCTTCAGCCTGACCCTGGACCAAAGGCTGGTCAGTTTAATCTGCAGCGGCCAGATGTTCCAACATAGTGGAGGGGATTTTATGAAATCCCATCTCCACTATGAGTCCGATTACACAGGTGACACACCCGCTAAACCGGACATGCGGCGCGTCATTTTAGATCGCAGCATGTATATTTACCTTGCGGTGATGCTCCGTCGCCACAAGGTAAATCACACAGTCCTATGTAGGTGTACGGCGATTCCGGATGTGAACACATCCGGAATCACCGCGCATTCAGAAGGGGGAGGGGCTTTGGGTGGAGTAGGGTTTCTGCTCCGTCCAAAGCGCATTGATTCCAGACCGTGGAACCATACTCTAAGGGCTCCTTTCCACTTGCGAGAAATACGTCCGATTCTCACATGTGAAATCCCAGCTCTGGCCCCGACACTTGGGAGTGGAGTGTGCGGCTGCATGTATTTGTATGCAGCTGCTCGCTCCACTCCCAATGCCGGCCCCAGAGCTGTAATTTCACATGCGAGAATCGGACGTATTTCTCGCAAGTGGAAAGGAGCCCTAAGTCTATGAGTGGCAGAACAAAGTTCTCATAGACTTACAATAAGAGCTCGAGACCATTAGCTCTGACTTTTGGCTAGTCAGGACAGCTTTGTTCACAAGATGGTGGAACAGGAATGGAGCAGCACCAGGAAGAAAGCAAGATGATGTCAGGTTAAATATTTTTCTTGGAAAAGTGAAAAGTCATTAGTTATACCACTGTAGTGCGGAAAAAAGAAAAACCCCACCAGAATGATGTTTTACAATAACAATCTTCAAGACTGCATTCACACTCTGGTCATGCTGCACTTTTAATCATAGAAACATCGTGCTGCTACGGTCTGATAACTGTTTCCTTGCACAAGTACTTAATTTTGCAAGGAAACAGATGCTTCATTTGCAGAAGCCGAGAATTAGACTTGCACTAATGTTTCACTTTCTGGGGTAAAGTGAAGCAAATAGTTACAAAACTCATCCCACTTATTTTTTTAAAAATGTGAGTGTCAGAAGGTGCAGACGGTGTGATCCAAAATTTGTGACACTTTTGCTCCAGTTTCTGGTGTAATTGCATGGATTAATGCTCTCCAATATTTTTGTATTGCTATATATTTTAATATAATGATTGTCTTTGAGAAAAACTTTACAGTATAACCTCTTAATGACTCCCAATATGCTTTTATATATTAAATGGCGTTCATTAAGGGTCCTTATTTCTCAGTGCTATGTTTTAACTGATCCTGCTAGAGATCCTGCTATAAGCAGAGTCAGTGAGTTACTGACAGGGCTCAGGCACAGCAGTATACGAGTACTGCAGAGCTTGAGACCAGTAATCAAAGTAATTAATATTCATTTCCCACAGTGTGATTAGGTGAAAAAAAAGTAAAAAAGAGCAAACAAAAAAGGGTGCACAAATCATGAAAAGCCATTTTGCCACTAAAAAACACAGCATTTGCATAAAAATAAACAAAAAGGACACATAATTGATAATTCCGTTTCTGGAAAGACCTCAACTATAAAATTGTCATATTATTTATTCCATATGGTGAACATAAAAAAAGTAATAAAAACATGCCGAAAATGTTGCTTTTTCATAATACTGACACCCAAAAAGTTGAATAATAATAATAAGCGATCAAAAAGTTATATGTAGCACAAAATGGCTGAAATAAAAATGCCAAACCGCCCCCCCTAAAACTGCAAAAAAAATATTCAATAATTACGTTCAGAACATGGCAATGCAAACACAAATTCATTTTTGTAAAACATGGATAGTTTTTAGTGTGCAAAAGTAGCAAACAGCAAAAAAAGGATGCCATTCTGGTAACACTGCAATTGTACTGACCAGAAGAACATATTGGTCTCCTCCTTTTTACCACAAGATAAACCGTGCAAAAAATAAAATAAATAATTGAATTACTGTTTTTTGTTCATTTAGACGTTTGAAAAAACTGATTAAAAAGCAATCAAAACTCAAAATAATACCAAAACAATCTACAACTCATCACACAAAAAATAAGCCCTTATACAGCTCGGTGCGCCAAAAAATAAAAAAAAACTACAGCTCTCAGAATATGGTGATGAAAAGACTATATTTGTATAAAAAAGCATTTTTACTGTATGATATGTAGTAAAGCATAAAACTCTATATAAATCTGGTATCACTCTAGTTGCACTGACTCGAAGAATAAAATCGACTAATCACTAATATCGCACAGTAAACAATGCAAAACTAGATATAAGAACTATTACTATACTGCTGTCTATTTGTTCATTGTACCACCCAAAAATTGAAATAAGGCTCGGTTCAAATCTATCCTATGCTCTCCACTGAGCACTTATGTTTGTGTTTCCATTTAAATCTCCATTTCAGATTCAGGCGAAACCTCCAAAGGAACTGCTCACTTATGAGGCACATGGAGTTCCTTTTGACTCCGTCTGGTGTCTGTTCCAGCGGTCTCCCATCATTTTAGGTGTCTTTTTAGAGCAAAAATGTGGACAACCACAGTTCTGTGCAGCCCTAAAAAGATGGATACCACTGGAACAGACATCAAACAGAATCCAAAGTATCTCAATCTGCCTCATTAGAGTGAGTGGTTCCATTGGGAGTTTCATCTGAATCGCAATTTTGTGGGATTTACGCCGAAACCCTGATGCATAGAACACAAGAATGTGATCTCAGCTTTATTCTGAAAGCAATCAAAAAATGTTATGCTTCCCAAAATGTTATCAATAAAATCCCTTATTTATCCCGCACAATACCAGCCCCCACTCAGGTCCATCATCTGTCATGGGGAATATAAGGATTCCAATGTTATTAGTAGAATAAAGACTCTGAAAAACAACATGGCTCCCATCTCCTAGACTATAATACAGTGAAATCTGTGCTCCCAAATCCAAGTGCTCACCACTGTACCTAAACCACTATAAGCAGCCATATGTGTCGCATAATTGCATCTAGGAAAGCGCACTTAACAATTTATAGGGTGCATGATTTTAGAAGCACAAACTGGGCACAATGCATAGGGGCACTACAATATATGGGGAAACTACACTACACTCCCTGACAGAAGTTATGTCGCTTATCCATAAATGTAAATCAAAGCTTATAACCTGACGTTAAATTCATCCATTGGTTTCATAAATTACTCTTTTGAAAGCTGAAACCCTCCCAAATTTGGTTTAGGTTAAGAAAATAAATTGGCATCAATGCTGAAATATTGATCATTTAATGAACACAGAATGGTCAGGTTTTGGCAAGACAAAAGTTTTGTCACCAGGTCATATAATGCACCCAATCCTAGTTTACATACTCACCAGTGCTCAGTAAATGATCGGTTAATTAGTGGGTGTGTATAAAAATGAAACCCAGCACCCCAGACCTTCATTTGAACTGCAACTTGAGCTCTGACAACATGCCAAAAATCCACCCTGCGACCAAATCCTTGATTATCAAGAGGCTGAAGACCAGATCCACTGCAGAGGTGGATGGCACCTTTGGTGTGTCTCAGCGTCAAGTACAAAGAATTAAAAAAAGGTTTGAAGAGACTGGAGATGGGTTTGACAAGCCCAGGTCCGGCAGACCCCGCAAGACAACTGCTCAGGAGGAAAGTTTGTTTGTTAGAAAATCCAAAGCAAGCCCCTCTTCCACTGCAGCAGAGCTCCAACAGGCCTGGTCACCTCAAGTCCCTGTGTCAACTAGAACAGTTTGTAGGATTCTGTCTTGAAATGGCCTCCATGGTCGATTCAGTGCCCAGAAGCCAGCTTTAAACAAAAGGCAAATAAAACAACATGTGGCATTTGCAAAGTCCCACAGCCTGCTAAACAGATGGAAGCTGGAAAAGTGGCAGAAGGTGGATTTCGCTGATAAATCTTCAGTAGAATTACACCACAGCCGCCGCAAATACTGCAGGAGACCTACTGGAGCCCATATGGATCCAAAATACACATAGAAAACAGTTAAATTTGGTGGTGGAAAGATCATGGTCTGGGGTTAAATTCAGTATGGGGTGTGCGAAACATTTGCAAGGTGGAAGGCAATATCAATAGCCTAAAATATCAAGAAGTATTAGCTGCCTCTTACATTCCAAATCATAAAAGGGGTCAAATTTTGCAGCAGGATGGTGCTCCATCACATCCATCCATCTCTACAACAAAGTTCCTACAGGCAAAAAAGATCAAAGTGCTCAAGGACTGGCCAGCCCAGTCACCAGACATGAACATCATTGAGCATGTTTGGGGTAGGATGAAAGAGGAAGCTTGGAAGACAAAACCAAGGAATCTAGATGAACTCTGGGAGGCATGTAAGACTGCATTCTTTGCTATTCCTGATGACTTCATTAATAAATTGTATGAATCATTGTTGAACCACATGGATGCAGTCCTTCAAGCTCATGGAAGTCACACAAAATATTAAATATGACTCTAATAGCACCACAACTTAATTCAAAATGTTATGCAACATATATTTGTATTTTAAGATAATTATTTGTTTGAATATCACATTACTTTCTGTGGGCGACAAAACTTTTGTCTTGCCAAAATCTGACCATTCTATGTTCATTAAATGATCAATATTTCAGCATTGATGCCAATTTATTTTCTTAACCTGAACCAATATTGGGAGGGTTTCAGCTTTCAAAAGAAAAATATTTAGAGTTGAGAGTCCTCAGTGGTTGATACTTTTTAATGGCTAACTGAAAAGATGGTAACAAATTGCAAGCTTCCGAGACTACTCAGGTCTCTTCAAAATGCAATAGGTAAGACAAGTGATGTAAAGCAGAACTGTCATTATGGGAGATAGACATGAACATAAATATTGGAACAGTTCCAATTTTATGTTCATCTCTATCTCCCATAATGACAGTTCTGCTTTACATCACTTGTATTACCTATTGCATTTTTTCTGTGCTGTGTGGTGTATAAATATGTGATTCTTCATATTTTGTATTAGTCTATGCCTGATGAAGAGACCTGAGTAGTCTCGAAAGCTTGCAATGTGTTACCATCTTTTCAGTTAGCCATTAAAAGGTATCAACCACTGAGGACTCTCAACTCTAAATATGTTTCTATCTACTGGCTAACACGGTACAAAGATATACATCTTTACTGTAGCTTTCAAAAGAGTAATTTATAAAACCAAAGGATGAATTTAACATCAGGTTATAAGCTTTGATTTACATAACATGGATAAGCGACATAACTTCTGTCAGGGACTGTAGGTCATTAGTAGAACGAATGGTATGGGTAGGATTATAGACAGAGATAAGTGAGGAGATGTAAGGTGGTGCAGAACTGTGAAGATAATCTACGTTCACCAGGAAGTGCAAAATAATTGGCAAAGTAGCGAAAGCAGCCTTGGCCTCCTGTATCAATCATCAGTCAATTCTGTGATTGTCCTGATGATTGAAGACAGCGGAATGCTTGTTCTTGACTAGAGATGAGCACTCTTGTTCGGAAAATGTTCAACAATGCACATTCAGATTTCAGAGCATTTTCTTCAAAAATCGGCAAAATTCAGCCAAATTTTGGTAAATGATTGAGTTTCAACTAAGGCTTTGTGCACCCGGCTGCTCTGGTCAGTGGTAATATTACCACCGGTAAGATCGTTACCATCAGTCAGAGATCTGTGACTGTGACCCGTGATAAAAAGCTTAGCCAACGCATGCTGAAAGACTACTACTCCTATCAGCCTACAACTACTGTCGCTGATAACAGCAGAAGAAGGCGGCAGCTGATGGGCATAGTCATCAGCCGGCAACTGTGCTCAAAGTAAAGAAAAAAAAGATAAAATAAACAAATAAATATTGAAATAAAAATAAAAAACAGTATATACTCAACTTACACCTAATCCATGAAACCCTTGTCTTCTACAAGAAATAAAAAAACACCATATACTCACATTAGCACCTAATCCCTGATGCCCATGTCATCTGGAAAAGAGAAAAAACAATAAATAAATATTGATCATTTAATGAACACAGAATGGTCAGATTTTGGCAAGATAAAAGTTTTGTCGCCCACAGAAAGTAATGTGATATTCAAACAAATAATTATCTTAAAATACAAATATATGTTTATTTTTGAAAAAATGCTAATATGGTGAAAATTTTGAAAATTTAGCAATTTTCAAACTTTGAATTTTTATTTCCTTAAAACAGAGAAATATGTCACACAAAATAGTTAATAAATAACATTTCCCACATGTCTACTTTACATCAGCACAATTTTGGAACAACATTTATTTTGTTAGGAAATTATAAGGGTGAAAAGTTGACCAGCGATTTCTCATTTTTACAACAAAATTTATAAAGCCATTTTTTTTAGGAACCACCTCACATTTGAAATCACTTTGAGGGGTCTATATGGCAGAATATACCCAAAAGCGACACCATTCTAAAAACTGCACCCCTCAAGGTACTCAAAACCACATTCAAGAAGTTTATTAACCCTTCAGGTGCTTCACAGGAGCCGATACCCCATATGTGGGGGAAAACCACAGTCTTGGCGCACGGCGGGGCTTGGAAGAGAAGGAGCGCTATTTGACTTTTTCAAACCAAAATTGGCTGTTTTGTTTCACAAAAGTTTATAATGCCTGGGTGTGAAAAAAATTTTTTTCCACAAAAATGATTTTTTAGTCCCAAATTTTTGATTTTTCCCAAGGAAATTGGACCCCAAAAGTTGTTGTCCAATTTGTCCTGAGTACGCTGATACCCCATATGTGGGGGGGAACTGTTTGGGCGCACGGCAGGGCTTGGAAAGGAAGTAATATCATTTTGGAATGCAGACGTTGATGGGGGTCATGTTCCATTTGCAGTGCCCCAGATGTGCCTAAACAGTGGAAATCCCCCACAAGTGACCCATTTTTGGAAACTAGACCCCTAAGGAACTTATCTAGATCTGTGTTGCGCTATTTGACTTTTTCAAACCAAAATTGGCTGGAATTGAGACTGGATGCCATGTCGTGTTTGGAGAGCCCCGATGCGCCTAAACAGTGGAAACCCCCCACAAGTGAAACCATTTTTGAAACTAAACCCCCAAGTGTTTCACAAAAGTTTATAATGCCTGGGCATGAAAATATTATTTTTTTTCCCATAAAAATTTTGTCACCAATTTTTTATTTTCCCAAGGGTAACAGGAGAAATAGGACCACAAAAGTTGTTGTCCAATTTGTCCTGAGTATGCTGATACCCCATATGTGGGGGGGAGCCACTGCTTGGGCGCACGGCAGAGCTCGGAATGGAAGGAGCACCGTTTGACTTTTTCCAACCAAAATTGGCTGGAATTGAGATTGGATGCCATGTTGCATTTGGAGAGCCCCTGATGTGCCTAAACAGTGGAAACCCCCACAAGTGACCCCATTTTGGAAACTAGACCCCCTAAGGAACTTATCTAGATCTGTGGTGAGCAATTTGAACCCCCAAATGCTTGACACAAGTTTATATCGTAGAGCCGTAAACTTAAAAAATCATACTTTTTCCACAAAAATGATCTTTTCACCCCAATTTTTATTTTCCCAAGGGTAACAAGACTCCAAAAGTTATTGTGCAATTTGTCTTGAGTACGCTGATACCCCATATGTGGGGGTAAACCACTGTTTGGGTGCATGGCAGAGCTCCCAAGGGAAGGAGCGCCGTTTGACTTTTTCAATGCAGAATTGGCTGGACACCATGTCGTGTTTGGAGAGCTCCAGATGTGTCTAAACAGTCGAACATCCCCCACAAATGACACCATTTTGGAAACTAGACCCCTCAAGGAACTTATCTAGATGTATGGTAAGAACTTTGAACCCCAGGTGTTTCACTAAAGTTTATAACGTCTGAGCTTGAAGATAAAAAAAATATTTTTTTTTCCACAAACATGATCTTTTAGTCCTCAACTTTTTATTTTCCCAAGGGTAACAGGAGAAATTGGACCCCAAAAGCTGTTGTCAAATTTGTCCTGAGTACGCTGATACCCCATATGTGGGAGAAAACTACTGTATGGGCACACATCAGGGCTTGGAAGGGAAGTAGTGACGTTTGGAGAGCTCCTGAAGTGCCTAAAATGTGGAAATTCCCAACAAGTGACCCCATTTTGGAAAATAGAGCCCCCAAGGAACTTATCTAGATGTGTGGTGAGCACTTTGAACCCAAAGTGCTTCACAGAAGTTTATAACGTAGAGCAGTAAAAATTAAAAATTTTTTTTTTTTACAAAAATGATTTTTTCTCCCCCAATATTTTATTTTCACAAGGGTAAGAGGAGAAATTGGACCCCAAAAGTTGTTGTCCAATTTGTCCTGAGTACGCTGATACCCCATATGTGGGATAAAACTACTGTATGGGCACACGTCGGGGCTCGGAAGGGAAGTAGTGACGTTTTGGATTGCAGACTTTGATGGAAAGGTCTGTGGGCATCATGTCTCATTTGGAGAGCCCTGATGTGCCTAAACAGTGGAAACCCCCCACAATTGACCCCATTTTGGAAAATAGACCCCACAAGGAACTTATCTAGATGTGTGATGAGCGCTTTGAAGGCCCAAGTGCTTCACAGAAGTTTATAACGTACAGCAGTAAAAACAAAAAAAATCATTTATTTTAAGAAAAATGATATTTTTCGCCCCCAATTTTTTATTTTCCCAAGGGTAACAGAAGAAATTGGACTCCAAGAGTTATTGTGCAATTTGTCCTGAGTACGCTGATACCCCATATGTGGGGTAAACTACTGTTTGGGAGCATGGCAGAGCTGAGAATTGAAGGAGCACTGCTTGACTTTTTCAAAGCAGAATTGGCTGGAATTGAGATCAGACACAATGTCACATTTGGAGAGCCCCTGGTGTGCCTAAACAGTGGAAACCCCCCAATTCTAACTCCAACCCTAACCCCAACACACCCCTAACCCTAGTCCCAACCCTAACCATAACCCTAACCACAAACCTAACCCTAACACGCCCTAACCCTAATCCCAACCCTAACCCTAATCCTAATTTTAGCCCATCCCTAATCCTAACTTTAGCCGCAACCCTAACCCTAACAATAATGGAGAAAATGGAAATAAATACATTTTTTAATTTTATCATTTTTCCTTAACTACGGGGGTGATAAAGAGGGGGTTTGATTTACTATTTATAGCGAGTTTTTATGATTGGCAGCTGTCACGTTAAAAGAAGCTTTATATTGCAAAAAATAGTTTTTGCATCACCACATTTTGAGAGCTATAATTTTTGCATATTTTGGCCCACAGAGTCATATTATGTCTTATCTTATTGCAGTACAAGTTGACATTTTATTGGTACCATTTTTGAGCACGTGACATTTTTGATCGCTTTTTATTTCGATTTTTTGGGAGGTTAGAATTAACAAAAATTAGCAATTCATGAATTTCTTTTCGGGGACGTTTATACAGTTCCGCGTGTGGTACAATTAATAAAGCAGTTTTATTCTTCGGGTTGGTACGATTACGGTGATACCTCATTTATATAATTTTTTTATGTTTTGATGCTTTTATACAATAAAAACAATTTCATATAAAAAATAATTATATTTGCATCGCTTTATTCTGCGAGCTATAACTTTTTTATTTTTTCGCTGATGATGCTGTATGGCAGCTCGTTTTTGCGGGACAAGATGACGTTTTTAGCGGTACCATGTTTATTTATATCGGTCTTTTTGATCGCGTGTTATTCCACTTTTTGTTCGGCGGTATGATGATAAAGCATTGATTTTTTGCTTCTTTTTTTTTTAAAGGGGTTCACTAAAGGGGCTAACTAGTGGGACAATTCTATAGGGCGGGTTGCTATGGACGCGGCGATACCAAATATGTGTACTTTTATTGATTTGTTTTTTCTTTTTACATGAAGAAATGAATTTATTGGGGAATATTTTTATTTATTTTTTTGGAATATTTTTTACACATGTGATTTTTATTTTTTCAACTTATTTACTTTGTCCCAGGGTGGGACATCACTGAATAATATAAGATCGCTGGTCTGACCATGTGCACAGCACTCTGTGAGACCAGCGATCTCACAGGCACTGCTGCAGGCTTCCTCAGCGCCTGAGGAAGCCGCCTCCTTGCAGGACCCCGCGGCCATCTTGGAATCTGGGTCTTGCAGGGAGGAAGGACTCAGAACAGCGCGATCACATCGTGCTGTTCTGAGGGTCTCAGGAAGCACGCAGGGAGCCCCCTCCCTGCGCGATGCTTCCCTGTGCCCCCGGTTCACCGCATTCATGTTTGATCGCGGTGTGCAGTGCCGGGTGTCAGCTGTGATAATCAGCTGACACCCGGCCGCGATGGGCCGGTCTCCCCCGGGAGAGCGTCCGATCGCATGGGATGTAGTATCCCGTTCATGGTCAGATTGTCCCCGGTTTCATGGACGGGATAGTACATTGGATGACAGAAAGGGGTTAAAAAGTTCTGTGAAGCACCTATGGGTTTAACAAGCTCAACACACCCCTAGATGAATTCCTTGATGTGTTTAGTTTCCAAAATGTGGTCACTTATGGGGTTTCTGCTGTTTGGTACTTTAGGGGCACTGCAAAGGAGACATGATGTCTGCAATCTATTCCAGCAAAATTTACATTCCAAATACCAAATGTTGCTTTTCCATTTCCGAGCCCTGCTGTGTATCCATCTTTTTGACTACATGTGGGGTATGACAATGCTCAGAGAAAGTGTTTAATAATTTGTGCTGTTCACTTTTTCTTGTTTCTTCTTACAATAGTAAAAACTTTTAAGATAAAGCAACATTTTTGTTAAAAAAAAATGAAACTATCAATATGGCGACCTTTTGTTATCAAATTCTGTAAAATACTTGTGAGTTCAAAATGCTCGATATACCCATGATTAAAATCCTTGAGAGGTATAGTTTCCAAAGTGGGAATAATTATGGGGTGAGTTCTGCTGTTTAGGCATCTTAGAGGCCTTGGAAATTTGACATCTTGCTCACAATCTATTTTATCCAATTTTGTGTTCCAAAATTCAAATGGTGCTCCTTCCCTTACAAGCCCTGCCATTTGTCCAAATAGAGGTTTCTGAACACATGTGGGGTCTGAGTGCGATCTAAAGGAACTAGGTAACAAAATCTGAGGTCCATTTCATTGTGCTAGTGCAAGCAGGTCGCGGGATGCAGAGATGGACAGGAGACCGATCAATGGTTAACAACTTTTTACTAAAACAAGGAGGTACTCCATGCAGGGAGTTAGGCAAAATGGGTGATCCCTAACTGGGGGTATAGAGAATAAAGGGGCTTAGTTGAGGAAAATTAATGGTAAACGTGAGGTAATTAATAGAGAGTCCTTGAAATACAGTGGTTTGATAGGGGGAATAACTAGTGAGTAGTGTTGAGCGATATTGCTCGATATCTAAAAATATTGTATCGAAATTGTATCGCCGATATCACTAAATATCGTCGATATCCGATTTCGATAGCGGAAGTCCCATGTAAGTCTATGGGAACAAAATATCGAAACTAAAAAAAACCTTTATTTCCTTGTAAACACTAAATATACACACATAGAATACATATATAATATATATATATTATATACATGTCATTGTGACATATATATATACATATATGTATAGTTTATACACTTCTACATAGTAAAATATCCTCTGATTCAATTGCCGGGTAAAGCCGGCTTCTGTGAAAAGACAGAAGCACCCGACATGAAATGACACTTGGTGTACATAGGGTTAACCATGTCTTTTCATGTCGTTTGCAATCTGATTTGCACAAACAATTACATCAGTCTATGTGTGCAAAATTTCACACCTGTAGGGGTTAACTAAAGGTGTAAATTCGTTGTAAAAAAAAACAGACTTTTTTGCTACGAATTTACACCTTTAATTAACCCCTACAGGTGTGAAATTTTGCACACTTACACTCATGTAATTGTTTGTGCAAATCAGATATCAAACTACATGAAAAGACATGGTTAACTCTATGTAAACCAAGTGTCATTTCATGTCGGGTTCTGCATTTTCACAAAAGCCGGCAATTGAATTAGCGGCTATTATACTATGTAGAAGTGTATGAACTATAAATATAAATATATATATATATGTGTCACAAATTTAATGACATGTATATATATATATATGAGGTGTAAAATTGCTGAAAAAAAATGCGTGGGCTCCCGCCCTATTTTCGCAACCAGACAGACAAAGCCAGTGAGTGGGGGCAGATAATAATAGCCCAGAGAGGGACCATTATTTTTGGCCCCCCCCGGCTACTAACATCTGCCCCCAGACACCCAGAAAGGGCAAATCTCTAATTAGATTTGCCCTTTCTGGCACTTTGCCCGTCTATTCCCATTGCCCTGTAGCGGTGGCGAATGGGTTAATAAGGGGTTAAAATGACCTTGCAATTGAAAGGTCACTTTAAGCCAGGTTAATAATTGAGAGCTGTCAATTAGACAACTATCAATTATTAATCCTATTGTATGAAAGAAAAATCAAACACACACACTTTAATAAAAAAGAAGTTTAATGAAATAATCACACAGTTTTTGACCATATTTTATTTTCCTGCTAAAACCATTTCCTGTAATAAAAATAAAATAATAAAGCAAAATTATTCTTACCAATCCGATGTACATTCAGGTCCCACGGTGTAATCCTTCAGAAAGGGTTAATGTTTACTGCAGGGACCGCAGCTAATGCTGCAGCCTCACAGTAAACCCCCAAATGAATGAGTTCCTCTCCTGGCTGACAGGAGAGGAAGTGGAAAGCTTAATTGATTGCTTTCCACTTTCACTTCAGGTCAGCCAGGGACACAATCAGTGACGTCAGAGGGAA
The DNA here is from genome assembly GCA_033576555.1 of Oophaga sylvatica. NCBI lineage: Eukaryota > Metazoa > Chordata > Amphibia > Anura > Dendrobatidae > Oophaga > Oophaga sylvatica. The sequence continues at coordinate 116,122,057 of JARQOD010000005.1, forward strand.
CTGGTTAACAAAAATAGGGGTTCCCTTTGAAAAAAAAATGGCGTGGGGTCCCCCCTATTTTTGTTAACCAGCCAGATGAAGCAGACCGCTGAGGCCTGGATTTTCAGGCTGTTAAGGAGCCAAGATCCATGGACCTTGCCAGCCTGATAATACCAGGCCACAGCAGTCTGCATATCTTGGCTGATTAACAAAAATAGGGGATCCCCTCAAAAAAAATTGGCGTGGGGTCCCCCCTATTTTTGTTAACCAGCCAGATGAAGCAGACCGCTGAGGCCTGGTTTTTCAGGCTGGTAAGGATCCAATATCCATGGACCTTGCAAGCCTGATAATACCAGGCCACAGCAGTCTGCTTAGCTTGGCTGGTTAACAAAAATAGGGGATCCCCTTGAAAAAAAAACGGCGTAGGGGTCCCCCTATTTTTGTTAACCAGCCAAGTAAAATGCAGACTGCTGCAGCCTGGTATTAAAAGACTGTCAAGGCCCATGGATTTTGGCCCTCAACAGCCTGATAATACCAGGCTACAGCAGCCCACATTTGGCGCATCAAAAGATGTGCCAATTGTGGCACTTTACCCGGCTCTTCCCACTTGCCCTGTAGCGGTGGCAAGCGGGGTAATAAGGGGTTAATGTCACCGTTGATTGCACGGTGACAATAAGCCCGGTTAATAATGGAGAGGTGTCAATAAGACACCGATCCATTATTAATCCCAAAGTTATTAAATGCATAAAAAAAAGACAAAGCAAGAAAAAAGTATTTTAATGAAATAAAAGAGACAACACAGTTTTCATTTCTTTTATTGTACTCTCATTCCTGCGACTCCATCGATCTCCTGTAAAAAAAGAAAAAAAAACAAACCAACAGTATACCACCTGTCCGACGCAGTCCATAGTAACGATTGTCCCACGACGATCCAGCTCTGCTACATCGCAATGACAGGTAGAGCCTGTCATCGCGACGCAGCACAGCTGATTACCTGGTTCCCCGGCGGTGACGTCATCGGACTGACTGCTTTACGGCCGGGATTACCCAGCAGTCACTGCAGTTATCGCGAGAAACTGCATGTGACCGCCGGGGAGAAGAGGATGGCGGCCATTAAGCAGTCCGGGATGTGACCGCCGGAGATCTTCTGCCAGGTAAGTGCCGCTGACTCCTGACAGACCCGACCGACGGACACTGACAGTGACAGACCCGACCGACGGACACAGACAGTGACAGTGACAAATCCGATTCCGGTATTCGATAAGACGAAAATATCGAAACGAATTATCGAAAGGCCGATAGAGCTAATATCGGCCGATAGCCGATATTTGCATTATCGTATCGCTCAACACTACTAGTGAGGAAATTCTCCACTTATCAATCAGATGTTTTCTTGTCAGAAGAAGTCCCTAAGCAGATGATGGCGCCAGCAGCCGTTGGCTCGATGTAGTTCCGATGGGGTCCTGAAGTAGGCGACGATACATTCCCAGCTGGCAACTATGAATCTTTGAAGTGTCCTGTGGGGTCCTTAGTACGGAGACCTCTGTGGCCGGAAAAGTGTAAGTCATGGTCCTGACAAAGTTCAGTGAAGCACGACGATTATATACCAGGGGTTCCAGGAACTGTCCACGGTCACAGTCCCAGTCTCTATCAGGTGGTGCACACGCAGCACTGACCGTTACAGAGTGGTTGTCATTGCAATGTCCGGACCTCGTCCTGCACACAACGGGCTTCTGGTTAGAGTAGTCACAAAAACAACACCAATGTACCAGAGCGGTTGGCACCAAGATGTCTGGAAGTCAAGCTACACACCGCAGGTTTCTGGTCCGAATCCCTGTAGTAAATTTCTGTCGGGTGCAGTTCCACACAGATAACGGTCTCTGACACAGGAGCCCTTTTCTCCCTCAACCATGCGTTGCGCCTTCCTGCCAACCTCTCTCGTCCTTGTGCGCTCAGCTTTTCCTCAAAACGCTTAGCCCCACTCCTATCATGTTCCCGCATGCTGTGCTGTTCTTGGACACACTTAGCCATGCCCCCGTTAGCCTGTGGACTGATTGGTGCGCTTGCTTAGTCTTTTCCCTGGACTGTTGTGAATGGGTTTGAGATGAGTTCTGAGCAGAGGCTCCCTCTGGTGGTTACAAGCGGTACTGGTGAAGATTGTGAGGACTGGGAATCAGGTGTTACTGACTGGTCTTATATAAGGGAGTCATTTTCCCATCAGGGTTGCCGGTGATCAATTGTTCTGGTCTGAATCCTTCTTTCCAGTTTCCCTTGTAGCCTGCTGTGTCGTGTCTGCATCTCCTGCTATCAGATAAGACATTTTCTTCTTTTGTGTTTGTGCTATATTTTTGCATTTTGTCCTGCACTTCTGTGGGGGCCTTCAGGGTCCCCTCCGGGGGCTTTTGCCCTCTCAGTTTAGTTCAGCCACTGAGTTTTGTGCTTTTGCTTTTTCCAGTTTTTTCAGTGGCTGCTGTTTTGATTTTGTTACACCAGAGAACTAATTTAGGTGGTAGAGGTCGTGTGATCTCAGGTGATTTTGAAATTAGTAGAGTTGGTGTTTTTCAGGGTTTTCTGAGATTGCAGTAAGTACCCTTCCTGTCCTTTTCTATTTAGATAGTTTGAGCCCCAGCGTTTGCTCATACTATTTTCTTTCTGTGTCAGTATTTCCTCTTGTCTAACCGCCATTACATGTTTGGGGGCTTTCTATTATCTTTGGGGTTCTGCTCCGGGGCAGATAGCTTTCCTATTTCTATCTTTAGGTGTAGTTAGTTTCTCAGGCTGTGACGAGGCGTCTAGGACCAACGTAGTAACGCTCCACGGCTGCCTCTAGTTGCGGTGGTTAGTCAGGGTACTGCAATCTCATAGATTCCAACTGCTCTGGTGTATTTCCTTTTTTACCTGCACTCCTCAGCTACGTAACATAACAGTATCACCGGCCCAAAAAATTGAAAATTGTATGGTACTCACAGAAGGGAAAAAATATTGTGAAGGAAGAAAGGTTGTCAGAGTTGTCAGAGATATTTTTCTGTTTGTTGCATTTTTTTCCCTCTGTATCTCTGGGTGCTGGGGAGGATCTTTTCTCCCAATGGAGTTTGCACAGTTGTCTGGCCGTGTGGATCAGCTTGCCACTGAGGTTCAGAGTATTGCTGCATATCTTGCTAGGTTGCCTGTTGTGGAACCTAGGATCCCCATGCCAGATTTGTTTTTAGGGGATCGAGCTAAGTTTCAGAATTTCAAAAATAATTGTAAATTGTTTTTTGCCTTAAAATCTAAGTCCTCAGGAAACGCAGCGCAGCAGGTTCAAATTATCATCTCTCTCCTGCGCGGCGATCCTCAGGATTGGGCTTTTTCCCTGATACCTGGGGATCCTGTTTTGAGTGATGTTGATGCATTTTTTCAGGCCTTGGGGTTATTGTACGATGAGCCTAATGTCACTGATCAAGCTGAAAAAGCCTTGTTGGCATTAAATCAGGGGCTTGATGACGCTGAGTTATACTGTCAGAGATTCCGTAGGTGGGCAGTCCTGACCAAATGGAATGACGACGCTTTGGCGGCCCTTTTCCGGAAGGGTCTGTCGGATAATGTAAAGGATGTTATGGTGGGATTCCCTGTCCCTCTGGTCTCAATGATTCTATGTCATTAGCGATTCAAATTGACAGACGTTTGCGTGAGCGGAGAAGTATGCGTGGAGTGGTGTTGCCTTGTGAGCCAGCTTCTGAGCCCATGCAGTGTGATGGAGTGGTGTCTGGGGCACAGCGTCATGAGTTTCGAAAGCGCAATGGGTTATGTTTCTACTGTGGTGATGCCTCTCATGCTATTTCAGTCTGCCCTAGGCGGGGAAGACGTTTTGCACGCTCAGTTGTCTTGGGTAGTGTTCAGACTAAGTTTTTATTAACTGTCACTCTGATATGCTCTCTGTCCTCATTTTATGCTCAGGCTTTCGTTGATTCTGGAGCAGCTATTAACCTGATGGATTATGATTTTGCTAAACGTTGTGGGTTTCCCTTGATACCCTACAGAAGTCTATTCCCCTACTGGGGATCGATTCTACCCCTTTGGCTGAGAATAAACCCCAGTTTTCTACTCAGGTGATAATGAGGGTTGAACCTGATCACCAGGAGTGCTGCAAATTTTTGGTTCTATATAATCTGCATGACATTATCGTGCTGGGTTTCCCTTGGATACAGTCTCATAATCCTGTTTTGGATTGGAAATCTGTGTCTGTAACCAGTTGGGGCTGCCAATGTGTTAATACCAACACTCCTGTTTTTTCTGCCTCCCCTCAGGCTCAGGATATTCCTGACTTTTTGTTTGATTTTTCTGATGTGTTTAGCGAAAGTAAATCTGCATCCTTACCTCCCCATAGGAGCTATGACTGCGCTATTGAATTAGTGCCGGGTAGTAAATTCCCTAAAGGTCGCCTTTTTAACTTGTCTGTACTGAACATGACGCTATGCGGTCTTATATCAAGGAATCATTGGAGAAGGGTCATATCAGACCATCCTCTTCACCCTTAGGTGCCGGTTTTTTCTTTGTGGCCAAAAAAGATGGTTCATTAAGGCCGTGTATAGATTATCGTCTCTTGAACAATATTACTGTGAAATATCAATACCCGTTACCCTTGATTTCTGACCTGTTTTCCAGGGTGAAAACGCTACTTGGTTTACCAAGCTTGACCTCAGGGGGGCGTATAACCTTATTCGCATTAAGCACGGGGATGAATGGAAGACGGCATTCAATACCCTGAAGGGCATTTTGAGTACCTAGTGATGCCCTTTGGGCTCACTAATGCTCCTTCCGTCTTCCATTCCTTCATGAATGACATTTTCAGGGATTTTGTGGACAAATTTCTGATTGTTTATTTGGATGATATCTTGATTTTTTCTAATGACTGGGACTCTCATGTGAAACATGTTCGAACTGTATTCCAGATTTTGAGAGAGAATGCTCTGTATGTGAAGGGATCAAAGTGTCTTTTTGGCGTACAGAAGATCTCATTTCTGGGATTCATTTTGTCCCGTCTGTTATTGAAATGGACCCGGTCAAGGTTCAGGCCATCTGTGATTGGGTCCAACCTACTTCATTAAAGGCTCTTCAGAGATTTTTGGGTTTTGCCAATTTTTATCGTAAATTTATTGGTAATTTCTCGGTTATTGTTAAACCATTAACTGATTTGCCCAGAAAGGGTTCTGATGTGGTGAATTGGCCTCCTGAGGCAGTCTCTGCATTTCAGGAACTTAAGCAGAGATTCACTTCTGCTCCTGTTCTACGACAGCCTGATGTTTCTCTGCCATTTCGGTGGAGGTTGATGCCTCTGAAATTGGGGCAGGTGCCGTTTTGTCCCAAAAAGATCCAGAGACCTCTAAAAGTAACCCTTGTGCCTTTTTCTCTCGAAAATTTTCCCCTTTACTGAACGTAATTATGACGTGGGTAATCGGGAGATTATTGGCCATGAAGTGGGCTTTTGAAGAGTGGAGACATTGGCTGGAGGGAGCCAAACTCAGGTGGTGGTCCTTACGGACCATAAGAATCTGGTCTATCTGGAATCTGCCAAGCGACTCAATCCTAGACAGGCCAGGTGGGCCTTGTTTTTCACACGTTTTAATTTTGTGGGTTTCCTTTCTTCTGGCACTAAGAATGTTAAGGCGGATGCCCTCTCGAGGAGTTTCCTTTGCGGACTCTCCTGAGTTATCTGATCCTTCTGTTATTTTGAAAGAGGGTGTAGTTCTTTCCGCCATCTCGCCCAATTTGAGACTTGCTCTGGAGGGGTGTCAGGAGGATAGGCCCGAGCGCTGCCCTGTTGGAAAATTGTTTGTCCCGGACCAATGGAAAAAGAGTGTGATGTCTGAGATTCATTGTTCCGCATTGGCTGGGCATCCCGGAATTTTTTGGTACAAGAGACTTGGTTAGTCGGTCCTTTTGGTGGCCTACCTTGTCTCGTGATGTCAGGGAATTTGTGCAGTCCTGCGGGACTTGCTCTCACTCCAAGCCTTGCTCTCGCTCTAGTGGTTTGTTGATGCCATTGCCTGTGCCCAAGAGACCATGGACCCATATCTCTATGGATTTTATTTCCGATCTTCCTGTTTTCAGAGAATGACCACCATCTGGGTAATTTGTGATAGGTTTTCCAAAATGATACATCTTGTGCCATTACCTAAGTTGCCTTCCTCCTCTGAATTGGTGCCGTTGTTCTTCAGCACGTGGTTCTTTACACGGCATTCCTGAGAACATTGTGTCTGACAGAGGAGTCAGTTTGTTTCCAGATTTTGGAGGACTTTTTGTTCTAAAACTGGGGTGTTCAATTGTCTTTCTCCTCGGCATTTCATCCTCAGACCAATGGTCAAACTGAGAGAACAAACAGACATTGGAGACTTATCTAAGATGCTTTGTGTCTGCTGATCAGGATGACTGGGTCTCTTTTTGCCTTTGGCTGAGTTTTGCTCTTAATAATAGGGCTAGCTCTGCCACTTTGATGTCTCGTTTTTCTGTAATTCTGGGTTTCACCCTCGATTTTCTTCAGGACAGACGGAAGCTTCTGTTTGTCCAGGTGTTGACTCTGTTATTGAGCGTATGCAACAGATTTGGGACCAGGTAGTGGAGAGGTTGTCCCTCTCTCAGGAGAAGGCCCAGCGGTTTGCTAACGGCATAGGACTGATGGTCCTCGGTTTAAAGTGGGGGACTTGGTCTGGTTGTTCCTCAAAGAATATTCCTATGAGGGTATGCATCTCCTAAATTTAAGCCTAGGTTCATTGGACCTTATAAGATCATGGAGATTATTAATCCTGTTTCTTTTCGTTTGCTTCTTCCAGGGACATTTAAGATCCATTAACGTGTTCCACAAGTCCTTGTTGAAGAGGTTTGTTGAGCAGTGGTTCCTGTGCTGTGCCTCCTGACCCTGTTTTGGTTGAGGGCAATCTGGAGTATGTGGTTGAGAAAATATTGGATTCTCGTTTTTCTAGACGAAGACTCCAGTATTTGGTTAAATGGAGAGGTATGGTCAGGAAGACAATCTCTTGGGTGTTTGCTTCGGACATCCATGCTAGGAGACTTATCCGTGCGTATCATAGAATCATCCTGACGACCTGGTTACTCAATGAGGGTTCGGTGACCCTCTCAAGGGGGGGTACTGTTGTGAATGGGTTTGAGATGAGTTCGAGCAGAGGCTCCCTCTGGTGGTTACAAGCGGTACTGGTGAAGATTGTGGACTGGGAATAGGTGTTACTGACTGGTCTTATATAAGGGAGTCATTTTCCATCAGGGTTGCCGTGATCAATTGTTCTGGTCTGAATCCTTCTTTCCAGTTTCCCTTGTAGCCTGCTGTGTCGTGTCTGCATTCCCTGCTATCAGATAAGACATTTTCTTCTTTTGTGTTTGTGCTATATTTTTGCATTTTGTCCTGCACTTCTGTGGGGCCTCAGGGTCCCTCCGGGGGCTTTTGCCTCTCAGTTTAGTTCAGCCACTGAGTTTTGTGCTTTTGCTTTTTCCAGTTTTTTCAGTGGCTGCTGTTTTGATTTTGTTACACCAGAGAACTAATTTAGGTGGTAGAGGTCGTGTGATCTCAGGTGATTTGAATTAGTAGAGTTGGTGTTTTTTCAGGGTTTTCTGAGATTGCAGTAGTACCTTCCTGTCCTTTTCTATTTAGATAGTTTGGGCCCCAGCGTTTGCTCATACTATTTCTTTCTGTGTCAGTATTCCTCTTGTCTAACCGCCATTACATGTTTGGGGGCTTTCTATTATCTTTGGGGTTCTGCCGGGGCAGATAGCTTTCCTATTTCTATCTTTAGGTGTAGTTAGTTTCTCAGGCTGTGACGAGGCGTCTAGGACCACGTAGGAACGCTCCACGGCTGCCTCTATTGCGGTGGTTAGTCAGGGTATGCAATCTCATAGATTCCAACTGCTCTGGTGTATTTCCTTTTTTACCTGCACTCCTCAGCTACGTAACATAACATGGACATCAGAGGAGACAGCCCACAGTTACGGACCCGGCAAAGGAAAGGTACCTCCAGCCGGTTTCTCTTCTTTCACGATTCTTGTAAAACTGAAAATATTAGGGCTATAATTTTTCTTTCCACTTTACATAAAAAAATCCTGACAGCAGTTTGAACTTTGAAGTATTTTCAGGGGTGCAGTTTTGAAAATCTTGTAACTTTTGGAGGATTCCTGTATATAAGCCCTTCAAAGTCATTTAAACACAAATATATTCTAAAGAAACAATTTTTGACATTTCTTGAAAAACAAGCAATTGCTGCTAAATTTTTAACCATTCTAACATCCTAACAAAATAAATGATCTTTGAAAATGCTTGGGAATGTGTGAAAATGAAATATTTGCACACCAATGGTTGCATCCATTATTATCTTTATTTTGGTTTATTTTGTGTGGCTGTATGTTTTGAGCACATTAGCACTTTGATCACGCTCCCCCTTTGAGGAAGTGAGCCTAGAGTCACGAAACGCGCTGTCAGGGTCTCTGGACACCTCGTGGCTGTGACAACCTACTTCTTTTAAAATGGGTAATTTAACCTTTTTTATTTAAACTTATGCTTCTATCATCACCTATGTTATTGATAGCACATTGCACAGGGAGCTCAACACAGTTGTTTTTGATTGAATTAGTTGCCCAATTACGGGTATGGGGAAAACTCTGTATCTATTCTATTATGTAACTTGTGCTCCTAATACATGATGTGGCATTTTTAGTAGGTACCCTTGGTGTCTTTACATGTTACTTTGTTTGGTGGATCACAATATCCATTTTTATATATACAATTTCTGAATATGTATAGATCATTTTTGTACTATTATTGATATATACAATTATTTAATAAAATATATTTTTGAGATACTTTTTTGACTTTTTGTTCTCCTGATATTCCTAGTTATCTAATAAGTGCAGTATCCTTCTGTGTTATTTTGTTTTTTTTTATAATCATCTTTGTCAGTATAGGTGTTAGGGGTCGAGTTCCCAATTCTGCACAAAAGGGGGAACTTGAACCTCCCTACTGCGGTCTCCCTTTCCCTCTCCGGCCACAGTTGACCTGCCGCAGAGGCGTCTCCCGCGCCTCGCCCAGTCAAAAATTTGCAGAGGTTAGCTTTTCCCCTCCAGGTTTTTCTATTGTATCCAGTTTTGGTCGCGGGGCAGACGTCTTTGGGGTAAGTCCGCGTTTCTCCCCCTGAGCAGCCCGGGCAAGATTCCCCCTTGGAGATCAGGGGTCACATGCTCGGTTTCAGCAGGGGGTCCCATTGGTCCCAGGAAGGCCGAAAGGCTTGTGTTTTTGGGAAAGTTTCTCATTGGTCCTTTATGGAAGGACCTGTAGCGCTGCTATAAAAGGTGCGTGGCCCTCGGCCGTGGTAGTATCAAATGTTTAAGTGCTTTGCGCCCCTGGATCATGCCCCATGTGGTTAGGACTCGGTGAAAAAGCCCCTAGAATACCGGGGCCCCGGGGGGGGAGATTTTTTTGCACGTGTTAGGGCCGGCTGAAATAAGCCCCCCGAAAACCGGTTTTTCCCCGGGGGGTTCATGTTTTTCGTTGCTGCTGCAGACCACGGTGATCCGCACAGCTTTTCTGTGTATCCCTTGGGGTTAACAGGAACAGTCTCTATCTCTGCGTTCTCCAGTGACTCGTGGGGAATAAGTTGCTTTTACGCCCCCAAATTTTAGCAGCAGGCTCGCCTGCACGGTGGACCCAGACTGCGAGCGCACCCCTTATTTTATTTTTTGGGCATTCCCAGCCCCAACATGGAGGTTGATCTTTGAACTCTTTCAAAACTTAGAGGGGACAAGTCCCGGTGCTATTTAAAAAACCTTTTTTGGGGAATACAATTTGCAGGCATCCCCCGGCCACAAAGGCTACTATCAAATGGTTTGGTTTAAATTTCCTGCACAAGTGTATTTGTAATAACGCCAAAAAATTTAGGGGAGCTTTGTAAGCGGGGAGAAAATTGAAGAAGGGATGTTTAAAATTGGGGTTTTTAAATGCGAAAATATTGTCATACAGATTTTTAAATTTGATAATCTGGGGAAAGAAGCTCTTGAGACAATAGCCAGTTTTTTTTTTAATTCAGTCCCTTAGTGAAATTAAAATATTTTATTAAAATGTTTACCTCTAGGTACAAGACTATCCATTCAGAATCCTTAGTCCGGTTGCTCTTTGTGGCGAAAAAAGCAAGGCCCGGGGGAAAATACTGTCGCCCATTTTATTTGGCCTTGAACACCCCCATCTTAATTGCAAAATTTTTTAAAAAGCAATACAAATCGTTGGGGATGTATTGTTATCCAATGTAACAAAAAATTATTTTTTTAAGATGGTCCAGAGGGTTTAATATAAGCATTTTTAAATTGAATAAGGAAAATTTTAAAAAAAATATACATTTCTGAGCACTTAACTGACATTTCTTTTTTTTTGACTCTAACCGGCGTTTTTCTGTTTTAAAGGCATTTAAAAAAAAGCACAAGACTTCTTTGCCCAAAATTATTTGGGATAGAAAGACTTTTTAGAACCTAAGGGGGGGGAGACATGGGGGAACGTCTCCGGTCGGAAAAATAGGGATGTACAGCTTTGGAATGCACCAATGGATTAAACATGCGCTCATTTATTTCAATATTGAGATTTTTAACATCATTCGTTTGTTTTCACTTGTTGTTTTTGTTTTTGCTTTTTTTATTGCTTTGCATCTTTTTTTTCTTACAAAAATATGTTTTTTTTAGTATCACATAATTGTTTGAATCATTTTTGGGGGGGGGGGTTATAAATTTTGCAGTTTTTTGTGTTTTTTGGCCCCTTCTTTCTTTGAATCTGAAACGAAAAGGTTGCAATATGTAAATACTATGCATTAAAAATTTTTTAAATTTTTTTTTTAAAATAAATACCGCAATTGAAAAGAAGCTTGATTATTTTTAAATAAATAAAAAATATCAGTAATTTTACCACATCATAGAAAAAAAAGGTCACAAAAAAACCCAGAAAAAGGGAAATATGTTAAAGGTTCCAGGGGTTTTTTCCCAAATCGACACGGGAAAAAATTTTAAAAAAAAAAAAGGTTTTTCATTAAGGAAAAAAAAGGCTCCTTCTTTAAAGGGGGGTTAAATTTGGAATCATATTAAAAAACAATTTTAAATGGGGTTTTAAAAAAGCTTTTTCACAGTAACAACAAATTTATTATATATTTTTTACATTTATAGAAATGTTACTTTTTTTGCCTTTTATTTTCCCTGTTCATAAAAATTTAAAAATATTTTTAAAAATACTTTTTCCTTGAGAATTTACAATGCAAATTTTTTAAAAACAAAATAGGAAGGATTTTAATTTTAAAACATTAAAATGTGATGAGGAAATTTCTTCGCTGTGTGTTTAAAAAGGTGGAATTGGGGAAATTTTTCAAGTTTGCCGGTACATTTGTTTTTAGTAGTCCATAAGACCCCAAAAAATTTATTTGAAATTTTAAATTCCCCAGGATTTGTATCAACGGATAAATGACTGGTGACAAATTTTTTCTTGCAAAAAAAAAAGCAATTTTCAAAATGAGTAAAAATGAAATAAGTCAGTTTTTTGTCTAGTAATTCCAACGTGTCAGTTTTAAAAAATTTTTTTTTTGGCAACTAATATTTTTATAATTTTAGATTTTTTAATCTGTTTCAAAGAAGTTTGACAAGCTATGTTACCTATATATTTTTTAAAAAAGTAAAAAAATAAAAAAATTTCCAAAAATTATTAAGGAATTTTGAAAAATTTTTTCATTTTAAAATAATAGGGGGTAACAAAAAAACCCGCAAAACCATTTTTTATTCCTTAAATATTTAATACTTAAATAAGCATGATGGGCCCCCCATAAATTTAAAATTTTAAATAAAAATTTTTTTCCTTTGGGGCAGATGTTTTGGGAAAGGGAACCTTTTGGGCCCAAATGTGACGTCCAAAAAATCTGGAAAAGGTTTTCACCAAGATATCTTGTTTTTTTGGGCCCATTTGTTTCCTTAATTCAACTCGCTTCCCTGCATGAAAAAATCCCCCCGCATGATGCTGCCACCCATGTTTCACGGTTGGGATTGTAAGGGGGGGGTGATGAGCAGTCCGGTTTTCTCCACCTACCGCTTAAATTTCATCAAAAGTTCTTCTTCATCTCATGCCGGAATCTTTTTCTCATATCGGAGTCCAGTTTTCATATGCTTGATGAGGGAGGCTTCCGTTGAAAAACTCTGCCATGAAGGCTGATGGTGGAAGCTGCAGTGATATTTTTTTTGTGGAAAAATTTTCCATCCCCCTACTGCATCTGTGGTGCTCAGCCCAGTGATTTGGATTTTTTTTTTACCTCTCTCACAAAGGCTCTTCTCCCACGATTGCTCTTTGTGGACTCCAGGTCTGGAAAATTTGGTGGCCCAAAAAATTTTTCCATTAAGGTTAGGGGGGACCACGTCTTTTGGAACCTTGAGTCTGCAAAAAATTCTTTTGTAATTTGGGGAGACGTCCCCCGCCAAATCTCTCTTGAGCTCCTTGGGAGCTCCTTTGACCTCAGTTTCATTTGGCCCCCCGCATGCCCGTGAGCTTTGAGGTTGGGATAGAAGGTGTGTCCTTTACAAATCAAGCCTATCAGTTAATTAAAAACCCAATGGTCCCTTGAAGGGTAGAACAATTAAGAAGGTAAAAGGAAATGGCAGCATGTGACTTAAAATATGATTCGAAAAAAGGGTTAAATACTTATGCCTGTTATTTCATTTTTTTTTTAAAAAAAATTGGCAAAATTTCTACATTTCTGTTTTTTGCAGTCAAAATGGGGTGCAGAGTGACTTAATGAGAAAAAATGAATTTTTTTTAATTCCAAAGGCTGAAATGAAAAAAGAGTAAAAAAAGTAAAGGGGTCTGAATACTTCCGTTTTACTGTAAAATGGGGCATTTATAATGGACTAACCCAGCATGTTAAATCTACTTTTAATTGAATGGATCAGCAGTGTTTTTTTCCCCCTTTTCTTTTTTAAAATGCCCCCTTAGAAAAGGGGCCTTTTTTGCTCCATTACAGAATATTCCCCATGTGATAACCTGCTACAATTTTGTCCGTGTGGTCGCTGTGTAACCAACTTTTTAAAAGGATTTTGCTCCGCGTAATACGCTTGTTTTCCCCCCGAAGCTTAATCCCAATGTGTTGTCTTAGTAGAGACCATGCGATTTTGACAGGAAGGGCTTAAATTTTTCATCACAATTGCACCCCGGGTGTTGCAGGATACTTAAGGGTTGCTTGATCGGCTTTGCCATATAAAAAGTTATCAGATCCATCTATGAATCTGCTGTTTTATAAAAAAAAGACCAACTCCCCCAAAATACATTTTTTTTCCGATCCAAAAATTTTTTAAAAAAACTACATTCATAAGTGTCCAATGCTGTGAAAATCCCCCCAAAAAACCCAAAAATCGAATTCCGTTTAGTTCATTCCCCGAAATTTAAAAAAATAAAAACGATCAAAATATCCTGTGCCCAAAAAATAATAAAAACCATGCCCCCAATTTTCCCCACAAAGGGGTTTTCTTCATACCCCCCTGTATCAGAAAAAAATAAAAAAATATTACAGAAATTGGTAGAAGAAAGAACATTTTTAATAAATTTTTTCTTGTTTAAAAGTAAAAAAATAAAAGCAAGTTTAAATTGGGGAATACTGTTCATATAATCATATATAAATTTCCTTTTTTTCCCCCAACCCTAACCCCCATAAGAGATGAAAAAGCAAAAAACATTGCCTTTTTTTGTTCATCCCCTAAAAAAAGAAAAGTAATTCATAAGCAAACCCAAATACGTTTGTTACTAGTGAAAACTATAGTTTGTTCTGCAAAATGTATCCCTAACAAATTTGGGGGAAAAAATAGTTTTGCTGTGAAAGTAGAAAACAAAAACCTACAAAAATTTTGGTATCCTCTAAACTGCAAATTAATTTTTAAATATCAACTAAATAAAAGGAATGGTGTTTTAAAAAAAAGAATTGCGTTTGTTTTTTCATTCCCTTTAAAAAAATGGAATCATCAAAAATTTTTTTGTCAGGCCAAAAGTGCTGGCACCCCTTAAACGTTCCAGAAAATAAAAAAAAAAAAAAAAAGTTAGAAATGAAGATTTTTTTCAAAAATTATTGCAATTAACATATTTTGTCTATACTATGTTTTTTTCCTGTTGTTATTTGGGAAAACACAAAACCCTGAAAAAAAAAGGAAATTGGAATAAAGTTACCAAAAAAAAAAAGGGGCAGACAAATTTTGGCACAATTACAAAATTGTGGGTAAAAAAATTTGTTAAGCATGTGTGTCATTTAAACTCACTTGTAGGAATTTTCGGGGGTGGGCGATGGGGAAAAACACCCCTAAAAACCCGAAAAAAGGGAAAAAGGGTTAAAAAAAAACTTTGAAAATTTTATTTTTGTGTGTGCCACACTTGCAGGGGAAAAAGGAAAAAGGGTTTTTTAGAGCCAAAATTATCAAAATTTTTAAAAAAACTCAAGGTTACAAGTTCATTTCCAAAAAATTTTAAATTTTTTTTTGCCCCCAGTGCGCAATAAAAAAAAATGTAAACCCCTGGCACTGTAGTTCTGTAATCCCCATGGAAGTGACAGCAGAAAAAAAATTGATAAAAATTGCAAAGCAGGTAGTGCAGATGGTTGATAAGCACCCCAAACCCAATTCCAAAAAAAATAAAACGTCCCAAGCCCGGATGCATCAAAATCATCAAAAAACTACCCCTTGGAATTCAAATGAATTAAAAAATTTTTAAGGGGGGAAAGGGGGAATCCCTGTTGACCCAGACGCATAAAAAGGGGGACTGAAAATTTTCCAAAATTTAAAATTTAGAAAGACAAATCCTTCAGGGAAAGCATCTTGTGGACAGATTTTGGCTAAGATAGATCTTTTTCAAGACACATTTATTTAAAAGTTTTTTCCCAAAATGGGGAAAAGGCCAAAAAAAAAAAGGAAAAAAAGTTTAATTTTTTTGGAGGGGTTAAAGGGGTTTTTTTGGGTTTTTTTCTTTGCTGCTTTTTTGGACTGGGGGCTTTTTTCTGTGTGGGGAAGGGTTTTTGAAATTTTAAAATTACCCCAAAAAAATTTTTTTGGGGCACAAAATAGTACCCCCTGCAAAGCTGGTTTTGCATCCTGGTTTATGGAAAAATTCCCCCAAGGCAATATCCCCCAAAATACTTCAAGAAGCAAAACCCGAAATGGATGGAAAAAAAATGCCCCGGGGAGTTTTGAAGTGGCCACAGTGGGGGCTGGGGCTAAATCCTTCTTTTCCTCCCTTGGAGAGATCTTAAAATTGGGTTTTTTGGGGAAAAGGAAAAAAAAAAAATATGGAAAAACCGGGGGCCCCTTTGTAAAAAAAAAAAAAAAAAAAGCGGTCCAAAAAAAATTTCCGTTGAAAGTTGTAAAGAAGCTTGTTAATGGGGTTTAGGGGAACATTGATTGTGGTTATTTAAAATTAAAAAATTTTTCTGGCCCCCTTTTTGGGGGTTTTTTTAAAAATTAAAATTTTAAAAATTGCCCCTTTTTTTAAAATTTTTTTTTTTGGTTTTTAAAACCCCCCACCCCGAATTAAAAAAAGTACACTGTATTTGCAAAATGTTTTTTCAAAAATTTTCTTAAAAAAAATACTTCATTTTCTGGAACAATTTCAAAAGGTTTTCCCAAACTTTTGGCCTTTTTGGGGGTACCCCCAAATAGTAAACTAAAAAAAATTTTTTACAAAAAAAAGGCAAAACATATAGCTCTAATGTGGAAAAATTTTTTTAAATTAAAGAAATGTTTTAATGAAAAAAAAAACACCAGTAAAATTTTTGGCATAAGCTGTCCCCCCCATAACAGCAAAATTGCCAACAAACAATGATGAAACCCCCGTATTTAAAAAATTTAAAAGTATTGAAAAAAACTGTATCCCCCGAATATTTTTTTGGGCCCGTTCAGCAAATCAATTG
>JARQOD010000005.1:116138070-116174062 GCA_033576555.1 Oophaga sylvatica
GGTTTTTGTACGTTTTTTTTAAAATTTTGATCACTGGATAGTTATCAAAAGGATCAAAATGTACTTTTATGAGAATAAGAAAAAAATTTGAAACTGCCCCCAAAGCGATGGGCGGGCCTGGCATGCGCCCGCCATTTTTTTTTTGCGGGAGAAACCCGGGATCCGGGGCCCCTGGGGGAGGAGGGGGGACCCCGGAAAGTATAGGGGGGGGGCGATCGGGGGACCGGGGGACCTTCTCTTCTCCCCCGTGTGCGACACTCAGGGGGGAAGAAATCTTTTTTTTTTTTTTTTTTTTTTTTTCGATCGGTATCTTGCAACCCGCGATCGAAACCGGGATCGGTGAATACCGACCCGAAATGTTCTCTGGGGTCTCGGCTACCCCCGGTGCGCGAGACCCCAGAGAATATTTGCACATCCCCCCACCAGCACAGCGGCACATAGCGGCGGGCGCACTGGGCATGCGCCCGCCATTGTCTTAACGGCGCCGGCACCGGGGGACACCGGAGGGCCCGGGGGCCACATGGATCTTATTGGGGGCCACATTGGGGTCCTGGGGACCCTTTTTCTCTGTCCTCTGATGTCCGATGACATCAGAGGACAGAGAAATTAAATGGCACAACTTTTTTTTTTTTGTTGTTGCGGTCGCCGTTATAGGGTTAATAACGGCGATCGCAACATCGGTGTCGGTAAAAACCGACCCGATTCATGTTCTCTGGGGTCTCGGCTACCCCCGGTAGCCGAGACCCCGGAGAAAATGCGCCTCTGGGGGGCGCTATTCACTTTTTCCACAGCGCCGTTAATTAACGGCGCTGTGGTTTAAGTACCCTTAATGACCGCCGTTAAAAGGCGTATCGGCGGTCGTTAAGGGGTTAAGGTTAAATACGCAGGTGTGCTGTATTATTTGTTATTATTTTTTATTATAAGGTTTTAGCACTAGTGTGACCACGGCCTTTAAAAGAAATGTTGTTAATTTTTTTTTTTTTAATTTTATTTTTTTTACCAATGCTGGAACTCCTTTGACTGCTGGTACTCCTATTACCCCGTGTGTGCCAAGTAGAAACAAGTTGGTGGAATAAAATAAAACATTTTAATAGTTGTCAACAATATTGTTGACATTAATAACAAACACAAGAATAAAAGACCACAATTCACTAGATAAATAAGATTTTTATTAAAATAAATGTAACAATGTAAAAAAAAATATACACAACAAAAAACTTTTGAAAATATTTGAAAAACTACAACTGTTGGTAAAATGTTTCGTTGTCATTACCACGTTGCCTTGGCGGTGTATAAAAAAAAGTGGTGGCACAATGCTTGGGTTCAGCTAATCTATCTCTCTCCTCATTGGTGTGTCGAGAGGCTCAGGATTGTGCGGCCCAAAGTACTGTGGGTAGTGCTGTCTCTCCGTGACACCAGACGTATCTGTAAGTTTTCCAGTTGCCGCTTGACTCAACACCTCAAGCGTCACTCCTTCAGCATGAACACGCTGTATCGGATCCAATGTTGGTAGCTTCTCATTTGTATAGTAAGCAAAGCCTGTGATTTGGGGTTGGTTCTGTGATGTTGTTAGGACTTTTTTGGCTATTTCGATAAATTCTGGAGTAGCCGAGGTGGGGGCCGTCCTTTTTCTGCCTGAAAATGTAAGTAGGCTCCGCACAGATGAGGATGGTGGCTCAAATGTTTCGTCCTCTTGTACTAACGCCATGCTGTCTTCTTCAGTCGTGTTTGACGGAGGTGTGGAGACAGCCTCTTCTGTGTCCTGCGTGAACCAAAAACGAATGTTAAATCACAAAGAAAAAGACATTTATCTTCACACTATAACACCCAAATACAGCAAAAATGTGAAAATGGGACTTGTATCAATGGTTTTTAACTGTCCTTCAACGGTATGTTAAATGGATAGGCCTCAACCGTTGAACTAGATAAATTATCAGTACATGAATGGATAAATTTACCTATTTTATCGATATTTTACAATGATATTTTTAATTTCAAGTCCACTTGGGCATGTACATTCAAATGTGTTTTAATACAAAGGTACTTACATGTACGACAGGTGAGTCTTGCTGGATCACTGGGTCTGATGCCAACATGGAAGTCATTTGTCTTGGTACTTCTTGGTCCCTTGTAAAAGCAAAAAGATCAAAGTACCACAATTTGGAGACATAAACATCTTCAGACCCGGCTCCAGACTTGCTAGAATTCTTTACTTTATTAAGTTCCTTCTTGTAAACTGTGCGGAGGGCCTGAATCCATTTTTTGACCGATGACTCATCCACTGGTTCATCGAGGTAACGGTTTTTGCAAAGCTCCACCAGTTTTTGGTACGCCTTCTTCTTTTTCAGCCTGTTGCTGTAATCCGCCAACTTTATTTTCCACATGCAAGGCTTCGAGCGGTACATCTCTATGAAGTCACGCAGGAAATCTTGCTTATCGTCCATCTGTAATTAAAAAAGGATTATGTGAAAACGGCAGAATGGTTAAATAAAATGCGTACATAGCCTACAACATAGAACACAGCAGGGATCATAAAATGGTGGTGGTGGGCGCGGCAGGACAAAACAATGGCAGACCTAAATAAAAGTCATAGATGGACAACTACGGTAAAAACAGCAGGGATCATAAAATGGAGGTGGTGGACGCAGCACGACAAAACAATGGCAGACCAAAAAAAAAAAGTAGATGGACGATAACGGTTAACAACAGCTGGGATCTTAAAATGGATCTTTAAAATTAAATGTGACAAAAAAAAAACAGTACCTACCTTACAAGACATTTTTGGGATCCTGAAAAAATGAATCCGCGGCAAACGCAATAGCGGCACTGACTGGATCGCAGTAGCTGCAAAGCAGAAGGCTAGCAGGACGCAGTATGGAACGATGCTGGAAATTCGAATGAACAGCTTCCGCTCGAGAACAATGGAAGGGAGCGTTAATACGTCGTCTTTTATGACGCGGTCGTCCAATCACAAAGCGAGAGAGCTGTGACATAAACAGTCATGACATACAGTGACCACCAATCTGTGCTGAGGGGCGTGGAAAAGGTGCACTCAATCACGCCTATTGAGGTAGGAATCTTTAACAATACATGCTGTGTGACAGGTCCCAACGACCGCCGAGGTCGTTAAACAGATCGCTAATCGCTGATGTGTCATTGATGAGATCTACTTGTTTGGAAGCTAACTAGCGACCATATAGCGATCACACCAACGATCTCGCCAGGTCGTGTAGGTGATGATCGCTGGTGAGATCTCATAGTGTGACAGTACCTTAAGTTTATGGAACTGACAGAAACATCTGAACATGGCTCCCAGCATTGCCAAAACAATCTGCCGTTCTGTGTTGTGAATGTGCTAGAAATGGTTTCTGAGCAGAGGCTCCCTCTGGTGGTTACAGACAGTAATGAAATTTCCAGCGAGGAATGGCAATCTGGGATCACTGACTGGACTGATATAAGGGAGGTTCCCTCCCATGATGGTTGCCGGTGTTCAATTGTTCTTGTCTCAATTGTGGTTCCTGGTTCATTTGGAAGTTTGCTGGAGTCTTGCCTGCGTCTGCTGCTTTCAGATAAGATATTTTTGCTTTTCTTTTTGTGCTTGCTTTTTGCATAGTTTTCTGTACTTTTGGAGTTCAGCCGGGTCCCCTCCTGGGGCCTGTGCTCCTCTCAGTTTATCTGTAGTATTATTATTATTATTATTATACATTTATATAGCACCATTTATTCCATGGCGCTTTACATATGAAAAGGGAAAAATATAGACAGATACAATAAACATGTGCTAGACAAGGGACGCATAAGTACAGAAGGAGAGAGGACCCTGCCCGCGAGGGCTCACAGTCTACAGGGATGGGTGAGAATACACTAGGAGAGGGTAGAGCTGGTCGTGCGATGGTTCAGTACACTGAGGATCATTGCAGGTTGTAGGCTTGTCGGAACAGGTGGGTCTTCAGGTTTTTCTTGAAGGTCTCCGTTGTTGGTGAAAGTCTGATGTTTTGCGGCAGGGAGTTCCAGAGTATGGGGGAAGCCCGGGAGAAGTCTTGTATGCGGTTGTGGGAAGAAGAGATGAGGAGGGAGTCGAGAAGGAGATCTTGAGAGGATCAAAGGTTGCGTGTAGGTAGGTAGCGGGAGGACCATGTCACAGATGTATGGAGGAGAAAGGTTGTGGATGGCTTTGTATGTCATGGTTAAGGTTTTGAACTGGAGCCTCTGGGCAATAGGAAGCCAGTGAAGGGCCTGGCATAGTGGTGAGGCTGGGGAATAGCGGGAAGACAGGTGGATTAGTCGTGCAGCAGAGTGTAGGATGGACTGGAGTGGTGCCAGAGTGCTAGAGGGGAGGCCAGACAGTAGGAGGTTGCAGTAGTCGAGGCGGGAGATGATAAGGGCGTGCACTAGTGTTTTTGTGGTTTCATGGTTGAGGAATGAGCGGATCCGGGAAATATTTTTGAGTTTGAGGCGGCAGGAGGTGGCGAGGGCTTGGATATGTGGTTTGAAAGAGAGGGCAGAGTCGATGATCACCCCAAGGCACCGAGCATGTGGGACTGGGGAAAGCGAGCAGCCATTGACATTGATGGATAGGCCTGGTGGAGGGGTAGAATGAGGTGGGGAAAGATGATGAATTCTGTTTTGTCCATGTCCAGTTTGAGAAAGCGAGCAGAAAAGAATGCTGAGATAGCAGACAGACACTGTGGGATTTTGGTCAGTAGGGAGGTGAGGTCAGGTCCAGATAGGTAGATCTGCGTGTCATCGGCGTAGAGGTGATACTGAAAGCCGTGGGATTCTATGAGCTGTCCCAGGCCGAAGGTGTAGATGGAGAAGAGTAGAGGTCCTAGGACTGAGCCTTGCGGAACACCGACAGACAGGGGGCGAGGTGAGGAGGTGGTGTGTGAGAGGGAGACACTAAATGTTCGGTCTGTTAGGTATGATGAGATCCAGGATAGGGCCAAGTCTGTGATGCCAAGAGATGAGAGAATCTGTAGGAGGAGGGAATGGTCTACGGTGTCAAAGGCAGAAGACAGGTCCAGGAGAAGGAGGACAGAGTAGTGTCGCTTGCTCTTGGCGGTTAGTAGGTCGTTGGTGACTTTAATTATGGCAGTTTCAGTTGAGTGATGCGTTCGAAAGCCTGATTGTAACCGGTCAAAGAGGGAGCAGGAGGAAAGGTGGGAGGACAGTTCAAGATATACATGCTGTTCCAGTAGTTTTGAGGCGAAGGGGAGAAGAGATATCGGGCGATAGCTAGACGCTGAGGATGGGTCGAGGGAGGGCTTTTTGAGGATCGGCGTGATTGAGGCATGTTTGAAGGATGAAGGAAAGACACCATTTGTAAGTGAAAGGTTGAAGAGGTGTGTGAGAGTAGGGATGAAGACTGTGGCAAGGTTAGGGATGAGGTGGGACGGGAGTGGGTCAAGCGCGCAAGTGGTGAGGTGTGATCTTGACAGGAGAGTGGAGAGCTGATCTTCTGCTATGGTGGTGAAGCTGGTTTTGGAAGAACAGGGCTGAGTGGCTAAGAGGGGCATTGGGGGCTGCGGGCCAAAGCCTTCTCTGATAGTATCAATCTTTTGCTTAAAGAAGGAGGCAAAGTCTTCTGTAGCCACTGTTATTTGTTCATTTGTTTTTCCTGTTTTTTCAGTGGCTGCGGCTTGGTTTTGTTAAACCAGAGATCTGATTTAGGTGGATGAGATCGTGTGATCTCAGGTTTTTTGGTAATCAGAAGTGTTGGTATTTTTTAGGTTTTTTTTTTTATTTCAGTCAGAATTCTTTTCTGTACTTTTCTGTCTAGACAGATTGGGCCCCAGCGTTTGCTCATTCTATTTTCTGTCTGTGTCCGTGCTTTCTTCTTGTCTAACCGCCATTACATGTTTGCGGGCTTCCTATTTTCTTTGGGGATCTGCTCCGGGGCAGATAGCTTTCATTTTTCTGCCTTTAGGTGTATTATCTCTCAGGCTGTGACGAGGCGTCTAGGATCAACGTAGGAACGTTCCACGGCTATCTCTAGTTGTGTGGTTAGTTCAGGTTACTGCAATCCAATAGGTTCCAGCCTCTCTGGTGTATTACCGTTTTTGCTATTTCTCCTCAGCTACCTAAACATAACAGTATCACCGGCCCAAAACTAAAATTATATGGTACTCACAGAAGGGAAAAATAGTGTGGAAAGAAAAAAGTTGTCAGAGTTGTCAGAGATTTTTTTTTTCCTGTTTGTTGCATTTTTTTTCCTTCTTTCTCTCTGGGTGCCGAGGAGTATTTTTTTTTTTTTCTCTCAATGGAGTTTGCACAGTTGTCTGGCCGTGTGGAGCAGCTTGCCACTGAGGTTCAGAGTATTGCTGCATATCTTGCTAGGTTGCCGGTTGTGGAACCTAGGATCCCCATGCCAGATTTGTTTTTGGGGGATCGGGCTAAATTTCTGAATTTCAAAAATAACTGTAAGTTGTTTTTTGCCTTAAAGCCTAAGTCCTGAGGGAACGCTGCACAGCAGGTTCAAATTGTCATCTCTTTCCTGCGCGGCGATCCTCAGGATTGGGCCTTTTACCTGACACCTGGAGATCCTGTTTTGAATGCTGTTGATGTATTTTTTCAGGCTCTGGGGTTGTTGTACGATGAACCTTATGTCACTGATCAAGCTGAAAAAACCTTGTTGGCATTAAGTCAGGGCTGTGAAGCCGCTGCACTGTACTGTCAGAAATTTCGAAAGTGGGCAGTGCTGACCAAATGGAATGATGATGCTTCGGCAGCCCTTTTTCGGAAGGGTCTGTCAGAGAATGTAAAGGACGTTATGGTGGGATTCCCTGTTCCCTCTGGTCTCAATGATTCTATGTCTTTGGCTATTCAAATTGACAGATGTTTGCGTGAGCGCAGAGGTATGCGTGAGATGGTGTTGCCTTGTGGGCCAGCTTCTGAGCCCATGCAGTGTGATGGAGTGACTTCTGGGGCACAGCGTCATGAGTTTCGAAAGCGCAATGGGTTATGTTTCTACTGTGGTGACGCCACTCATGCTATTTCCGTCTGCCCTAAGCGGGGAAGACGTTTTGCGCGCTCAGTTGTCTTGGGTAGTGTTCAGACTAAATTTCTTTTGAGTGTTACCCTGATTTGCTCCATGTCCACATTTTCGGCTTAGGCTTTTGCTGATTCAGGAGCAGCTATTAACCTGATGGATTTTGACTTTGCCAAACGTTGTGGCTTTCCCATGATACCCCTACGGAAGTCTATTCCCCTACTGGGCATTGATTCTACCCTTTGGCGGAGAATAAACCCCAATTTTCTACTCAGATGATAATGAGGGTTGAACCAGATCATCAGGAGAGTTGCAAATTTCTGGTGCTGCATAATCTGCATGACATTATTGTACTGGGTTTCCCTTGGTTGCAGATTCATAATCCTGTTTTGGATTGGAAATCTGTGTCTGTGACCAGTTGGGGCTGCCAATGCGTTAATGCTGACATTCCTGTTTTTTCAGCCTCTCCCCAGTCTCAGGATGTCCCTGACTTTTTGACTGATTTTTCTGACGTGTTTAGTGAAAGTAAGTCTGTGTCCTTACCTCCTGACAGAAGCTACGATTGCGCTATTGAGTTAGTGTCTGGTGGTAAATTTCCTAAGGGTCGCCTTTTTAACTTATCTGTACCTGAACACGATGTTATGCGATCTTATATCAAGGAGTCATTGGAGAAGGGTCATATAAGACCATCCTCTTCACCCTTGGGCGCCGGTTTTTTCTTTGTGGCAAAAAAGGATGGTTCATTGAGGCCGTGTATTGATTATCGCCTCCTGAATAAGATCACTGTGAAATATCAATATCCGTTACCTTGATTTCTGACCTGTTTTCCAGAGTGAAAAGTGCTAGTTGGTTTACCAAGCTTGACCTCAGTGGGGCGTATAACCTTATTCGCATTAAGCACGGGGATGAATGGAAGACGGCGTTTAATACCCCAGAGGGGCATTTTGAGTACCTTCCGTCTTCCAATCCTTCATTAATGATATTTTCAGGGATTTTGTGGATAAATTTCTGATTTTTTATTTGGATGATATTTTGATTTTTTTCCAATGACTGAGACTCTCATATGAAACATGTTCGGACTGTGTTCCAGATTTTGAGAGAGAATGCACTGTATGTGAAGGGATCAAAGTGTCTTTTTGGCGTACAGAAGGTCTCATTTCTGGGATTCATTTTGTATCCATCTGTTACTGAAATGGACCCGGTCACGGTTCAGGCCATCTGTGATTGGGTTCAACCTACTTCATTAAAGGCTCTTCAGAGATTTTTGGGTTTTGCCAATTTTTATCGTAAATTTATTGGTAATTTCTCCGGTATTGTGAAACCATTGACTGATTTGACCAAAAAGGGTTCTGATGTGGTGAATTGGCCTCCTGAGGCAGTTTCTGCGTTTCAGGAACTTAAGCAGAGATTCACTTCTGCTCTTGTTCTACGGCAGCCTGATGTTTCTCTACCGTTTCAGGTGGAGGTTGATGCCTCTGAAATTGGGGCAGGTGCCGTTTTGTCCCAAAGGGATCCAGAGACCTCTAAGAGTAACCCTTGTGCCTTTTTCTCTCGAAAATTTTCTCCAACTGAACGTAATTATGACGTGGGTAATCGGGAGTTATTGGCCATGAAGTGGGCCTTTGAAAAGTGGAGACATTGGCTGGAAGGAGCCAAACATCAGGTGGTGGTCCTCACGGACCATAAGAACCTGGTTTATCTGGAATCAGCCAAGCGACTTAATCCTAGACAGGCCAGGTGGGCCTTGTTTTTCACACGTTTTAATTTTGTGGTTTCTTTTCTTCCTGGCACTAAGAATGTTAAGGCGATGCCCTCTCAAGGAGTTTCTTTGCGGATTCTCCTGAGTTAACTGATCCTGCTGTTATTTTGAAAGAGGGTGTAGTACTTTCCGCCATCTCGCCCAATTTGAGACTGGCTCTGGAGGGGTGTGAGGATAAACCTGAACGCTGCCCTATTGGGAAATTGTTTGTCCCAGACCAGTGGAAGAAGAGTGTGATGTCTGAGATTCATTGTTCCACGTTGGCTGGTCATCCCGGGATTTTTGGTACCAGAGACTTGGCGAGTCGGTCCTTTTGGTGGCCTACTTTGTCTCGTGACGTCAGGGACTTTGTGCAGTCCTGTGGGACTTGCTCTCGTTCCAAGCCTTGCTCTCGCTCTAGTGGTTTGTTAATGCCATTACCTGTGCCCAAGAGGCCATGGACCCATATCTCTATGGATTTTATTTCCGACCTCCCTTTCTCTCAGAGAATGACCATTATCTGGGTAATCTGTGATAGGTTTTCCAAGATGATACATATTGTGCCATTACCTAAGTTACCTTCCTCTTCCGAGTTGGTGCCTTTGTTCCTTCAGCACGTGGTTCGGTTACATGGCATTCCAGGGAACATTGTGTCTGACAGAGGAGTCCAGTTTGTTTCCAGATTTTGGAGGACATTTTGTTCTAAACTTAGTGTTCAATTATCTTTCTCCTCTGCATTTCATCCTCAGACCAATGGACAAACCGAGAGAACAAACCAGACCTTGGAGACTTATTTGAGATGTTTTGTGTCTACTGATCAAGATGACTGGGTCTCTTTTTTGCCTTTGGCTGAGTTTGCTCTTAATAATAGGGCTAGCTCTGCCACCTTGATGTCTCCATTTTTCTGCAATTCTGGGTTTCACCCTCGATTTACTTCGGGACAGGCGGAGGCTTCTGTCTGTCTGAGTGTTAACTCTGTTGTGGAGCGAATGCAGCAGATTTGGGACCAGGTAGTGGAGAGGTTGTCTCTCTCTCAAGAGAAGGCCCAGCGGTTTGCCAACCGGCATAGGACTGATGGTCCTCGGTTTAAAGTGGGGGACTTGGTTTGGTTGTCCTCAAGAAATTTCCCTATAAGGGTTGCATCTCCACAGTTTAAGCCTAGGTTCATAGGACCTTATAAAATCATGGAGATTCTTAATCCTGTTTCCTTCCTTTTGCTTCTTCCAGGGACATTTAATATCCATAACGTGTTCCACAAGTCATTATTGAAGAGGTTTGTCGAGCCAGTGGTTCCTATGGCTGCGCCTCCTGACCCTGTTTTGGTTAAGGGCAATCTGGAATATGTGATTGAGAAAATATTGGATTCTCGTTTTTCAAGACGGAAACTCCAGTATTTGGTTAAGTGGAGAGATTGTGGTCAGGAGGACAATTCTTGGGTGTTTGCTTCGGACATCCATGTTAGGAGACTGATCTGTGCCTATCACCAAGCTCATCCGGATCGGCCTGGTTGCACAAGTGAGGGTTCTGTGACCCCTCCTCAAGGGGGGGTACTGTTGTGAATGTGCTATAGATGGTTTCTAAGCAGAGGCTCCCTCTGGTGGTTACAGACAGTACTGAACCTTCCAGCGAGGATGGCAATCTGGGATCACTGACTGGACTGATAAAAGGGAGGTTCCCTCCCATGATCGTTGCCGGTGATCAATTTTTCTTGTCTCAATTATGGTTCCTGGTTTATTTGGAAGTTTGCTGGAGTCTTGCCTGCGTCTGCTGCTTTCAGATAAGATATTTTTGCTTTTCTTTTTGTGCTTGCTTTTTGCATAGTTTTCTGCACTTTTTGGAGTTCAGCCGGGTCCCCTCCTGGGGCCTGTGCTCCTCTCAGTTTTTCTGTAGCCACTGTTATTTGTTCATTTGTTTTTCCTGTTTTTTCAGTGGCTGCGGCTTGGTTTTGTTACACCAAAGATCTGATTTAGGTGGATGAGATCGTGTGATCTCAGGTTTTTTGGCAATCAGAAGTGTTGGTATTTTTTAGGGTTTTTTTGGATTGCAGTCAGAATTATTTCCTGTACTTTTCTGTCTAGACAGATTGGGTCCCAGTGTTTGCTCATTCTATTTTCTGTCTGTGTCCGTGCTTTCTTCTTGTCTAACCGCCATTACATCTTTGGGGGCTTCCTATTTTCTTTGGGGATCTGCTCCGGGGCAGATAGCTTTCATCTTTCTGCCTTTAGGTGTAGTTATCTCTCAGGCTGTGACGAGGCGTCTAGGATCAACGTAGGAATGCTCCACGGCTACCTCTAGTTGTGTGGTTAGTTTAGGTTACTGCAATCCAATAGGTTCCAACCTCTCTGGTGTATTACCGTTTTTGCTATTTCTCCTCAGCTACCTAAACATAACAGTTTTGCTATAATTGCTAAATGTACGTTCAAAGATAATTATGGCAATTTGCATCATAGTAAGCATCAACATAAACTATGGTATTCTGAAATATTCTATCAGAACACAGAATCCCCCCAAAACATCAAGACTGGCGATGTTCATGGTCATGATGGAATCATGTCCTCCTGAATCATTAAGACATGTACACCTCTTAAAGAGAACCAGTCATCAGAATGTAGCACTAGAAAGTAAAGACATGGCCATGATTACTGTTTTGCTGATTAATCTAATACCTGCGGTGAAGAAATCAGATGAGTGTTTGTTGTTTAATTAGACTCTAAAGTTTTCTTCTAATGACATATCTGTGCATCGTGACTGTCCTAGGGGGTAGAGTAATTTCTTCTCCTCCAGCCTCCTGTGATTCTGATTATTCAGGGACCTGCCTCCTTTTTGACGTGGGCGGTGCCTGTGGAGTGTGATTTCACAGACAGTCTTCAATAAAATGATGATGGGTGGAGCATGCACAGATCGAGATTTTGGATTAATGAAGACGCCATTGAAACACCCCTATTTGTGATGCTCAAAAATGTTGCAACTTTTCAAAGTGATTTACACCATAATTATAATGCAATTGATTTGCTGAATCGAGGCCAAAATATTCTAGGATCACAGCTGTTTCAATACTGTTCAATTCTTGCAAGACATGGGCTACATCATTGTCTTGTTGGCATATTTTGCTGTTATGCGGAGACAGCATTATGCCTGTAGAGTGACTGGTGTCTTCTTTCATTCAACATTTCTTTAATTTCAACATATTTCCACATGTAGAGCTATATGAGTGCCTTTTTTTTGTAATAAACTTTTTAGTTATACTATTTCGTGGTACATACAGTCATGGCCAAAAGTGTTGGCAACCTTGAAATTGTTCCAGAAAATGAAGTATTTCTCTAAGAAAATTTTTGCAATTACATTTTGCAAATACAGTGTACACTTTTATTTCATGTGTGTGTATTGGAACAACACAAAAAGCTGATAAAAAAAGGCTAATTCAACTTAATTTCACACAAACCCCCAAAAATGGGCCAGACAAAATTTGAATAAATAACCACAATCAATTGCTTCCTATAACCATTAACAAGCTTCTTACAACTTTCAACTGGAATTTTTGACCGTTTTCTTTTACAAACTGCTCCAGGTCTCTCATATTTAAGTGATGCCTTCTCCCAAAAGCAATTTTAAGATCTCTCCACAGGGATGGAGAAGGATTTAGATCCAGACTCACTGCTGGCCACTTCAAAACTCTCCAGCACTTTGTTTCCATCCATTTCTGGGTGCTTCTTGAAGTATGTTTGGGATGATTGTCCTTGCTGGAAGTTCCATAACCTAGGATGCAAAACCAGCTTTCTGACACTGGGTACTACATTGTGACCCAAAATACTTTGGTAATCTTTAGATTTCATGAATCCTTGCACACAGTCAAAGTACCCAGTGCCAAAAGCAGCAAAGCAACACCAAAACACCTTTGAACCTCCATGAAAATTTGACTGTATTCATTTCTTTGTAGGCCTTATTCCATTTTTGGTAAACAGTAGAATGATGATGTGCTTGTCAAAAAGATCTATCTTAGTCTCATCTGTCCACAAGATGCTTTCCCTGAAGGATTTTGTCTTTCTCAAATAAATTTTGGCAAACTACAGTCTACCTTTTTATGCGTCTGGGTCAACAGTGAGTTTCCCATTTCTCATGTCATAGCATTTCAATTCATTTGAATTCCAACGGATAGTTTATGATGACTCTGATGCATCCTGAGCTTGAGGACAGCTTACATTTCTTTGGAACTTGACTGGGGCTGCTTATCAACCATCTGCACTATCCTGCTTTGCAACTTTCATCAATTTTTCTCTGCTGTCTACTTCCATGGAGATTACAGTAGCTACAGTGCCATGGGTTGTACATTTTTTGATTATGTTGCGCACTATGGACAAAAAAAAATTAAGTTTTCTGGAAATGAACTTGTAACCTTGAGATTGTTGAAAATTTTCGATAATTTTGGCTCTCAAATCCTATTTCTTTTTTCCGTGCTAAGTGTGGCACACACAAACATACAATGCAAAGATTGATTCAACTTCTCCCCTTTTTATCTGGTTTCAGGTGTGATTTTCCTATCGCCCACACCTGTTACTTCCTACAAGTGAGTTTAAATGAGCATCACATGCTTGAACAAATTTACTTACCCACAATTTTGTAATTGTGCCAAGAATTATGTCTGCACCATTTTTATGGTTTTGTGTAACATTATGTCCAAATTTCCTTTTTTTTCATGGTTTTGTGTTGTTCCAATAAGCACACAGGAAATAAACATATGTATAACAAAATATGTGTAATTGCAATAATTTTCTGAGAGAAATGCTTCATTTTCTGGAACGATTTTTTATTTTTTTTATTTTCTGGAACGATTTCAAGGGTGCCAGCACTTTTGGCCATGACTGTAAAATTTTTTGATGACTTCCACTTTTTGGAAGTGGAATGATCAAAACAAACAGCAATTCTTATTTTTTAAAACACCATTCACTATTTAGTTTAGTTGATATGTTAACATTAATTTGCAGGTTGATGAGGATACCAAATTTATGTAGGTTTCTTATGTTTTACTACTTTCACATGCAAAACTATTTTTCCACAGAGTTGTGTGAGGGATACATTTTGCAGAACAAACTATAGTTTTCACTAGTAACATACTGTATTTGGGTACATAGACTTATGAATTACTTGTTCTTTTCTTGTGAGGTTGGATGAACAAAAACTGGCAATGTTTTTTGCTTTTTCATCTCTTATGGTGTTCAGAGTTTGGGATAAATAATGGTATAATTTTATAGTATGGATTCATATGATACAGTATATCCAATTTAAATGCTTGCTTTTCATTTTACTACTTTTAAACAAGAAAATCATTTATTAAGAAGTGTTCTTTCTTCATACCAATTTCTGTAATATTTGCATTTTTATCTGTATACAGGGGTCTATGAGAGATGCCTTCTGTGGAATAAGTTGGAGGGCATGGTTTTGTATTATTTTGTGACACAGGATATTTTGATCGTTTTTATTATATATTACGGGAGAATGAACTAAAACGGCAATTCGGAATTTTTGGGTGTTTTTGGGGGGACTTTTCACAGCATTGGACACATTATGAATGATGTAGTTTTATAGTAAAGATAATTATGGATGCAGTGATGAAAAATATGTATTTTGGGAGGAGGTTGGTCATTTGTTTATAGTACAGCAGGATTTCATAGATGGGATCTGATAGACTTTGTTATATGGCAAAGCCAGGATCATAGCAACCCTTAAGTATCCTGCAATTGCACTCCAGTGGTGCAATTGTGATGACTAATGAAGCTCTCTTCCTCTGTCAAAATCGTCATGTGTCTCTTACTAATGACAACAGCATATGAGGAGTTAAGCTTCTGGGAACATCAAGCCTAGTAGTTACAGCAGGAGCATAATCCTATGTAATAGTCTGGCTTACACAGCTGACCACACGGACAAAAGTTGTAGCAGGTTATCAGCATGAGGAATATATCTGTAATGGAGCAATAAATGGCCTTCTCATGATAGGTGCATTTGTCAAGTCATGTAAAAGGGTAAATAAACACTGCTGTATCCATTCAAATTAATGTAGATTTAACATAGCTGGGTTAGCTCCATTATAAATGTCAGTCATATACAGTATGAACGGAAAGTATTCAGACCCCTTTACATTTTTCACTCTTTGTTTCATTGCAGCCATTTGGTCAATTCAAAAAAGTTCATTTTTTCTCATTAATGTACACTCTGCACCCCATCTTGACTGCAAAAAACAGAAATGTAGAAATTTTGTCCAATTTATTAAAAAAAAACTGAAATATCACATGGTCATAAGTATTCAGACCCTTTGCTCAGACACTCATATTTAAGTCACATGCTGTCCATTTCCTTGTGATCCTTCTTGAGATTGTTCTACTCCTTCAATGGAGACCAGTTGTGTTTAATTAATCTGATAGGACTTGATTTGTAAAGGCACACACCTGTCTATACAAGACCTCACAGCTCACGTGCATGTCAGACCAAATGAGAATCATGAGGTCAAAGGAAGCTGGCCAAGGAGCTCAGAGAGAGAATTTGGCAAGGCACAGATCTGGCCAAGGTTACAAAAGAATTTCTGCAGTACTCAAGGTTCCTAAAAGCACAGTGGTCTCCATAATCCTTAAATGGAAGAAGTTTGGGACCACCAGAAGTTTTCCTAGACCTGGCAGTCCAGCAAACTGAGCAATCGTGGGAGAAGAGCCTTTGTGAGAGAGGTAAAAAAGAACTCCAAGATCACTGTGGCTGAGCACCACAGATGCAGTAGGGAGATGGGAGAAATTTCCACAAAGTCAACTATCACTGCAGTCTTCCACCAGTCAGGCCTTCATGGCAGAGTTGTCAGACGGAAGCCTCTCCTCAGTGCAAGACATATGAAAACCTGGACTCCCAGACTATGAGAAATAAGATTCTCTGGTCTGATGAGATGAAGATAGAACATTTTGATGATAATTCTAAGCGGTATGTGTGGAGAAAACCTGGCACTGCTCATCACCTGCCCATTACAATCCCAACCGTGAAACATGGTGGTGGCAGCATCATGCTATGGGGATGTTTTTCAGCTGCAGGGACAGGACGACTGGTTGCAATTGAAGGAAACATGAATACGGCCAAGAACAGAGATATCTTGGATGAAAACCTCTTCCAGAGTGCTTTGGACGTCACACTTGGCCGAAGGTTCACCTTCCAACATCTGGATCCAAGATGGATATAACTTTATGATTAAATTAAACTTTATGATGGGTCCATCATGCTTATTCTAAGTATTAATATATTTAATGGAATAAATAATGGTTTTGCTGTGTTTATTGCTTACTTACCTCATATATTTTGAATGTAAAAAATATGTTCATATATCCTTAATTAATTTTCTTGGAATTTATTATTTTTTTACAATTTTATAATAAATATAGTAGGTAACATAGCATTGTCAAACTTCTTTGAAACTAGATTAAACATCTAAAATTATAAAAATATTAGTTGCACAAAAAACAATATTTTATCTGACAGCGTTGGAATATAACTAGACAATAAAACTGCACTTATTCATCCATTTTTACTCATTTTGAAAATTGCTTTTTTTCTTGCTAAGTAACAATTTGTCACCAGCTCATTTATTCCGTTGATACAAATCCTGATGGGAAGTTATAATTTCAACCAATATAATTTTTATATGGTCTTATGGGACTACATAAAAACATAATGTATCTGGCAAACTTGAGCAAACGTTACCAATTCCACCTATTAAACACACAGCTGAAGAAATTTCCTCATGCAGCATTTTAATGTTGTTATAAATTAATGTCCTTCCTATTATTGATTAAATAATATTGCATTGTAAATTCTCTAAGTGAAAAAGTATTTTAAACATGAGTATAAAACTTTTTGATGAACATGTAAAAGTAAAGAAGGTCAAGAAATAGATAACATTTCTATGAAATGTAAAAGATATATAATAATATATTGTTGTTACTGTGTAAGCTGCATTATATAACAGCTCATATATAAGGGATTGTTGTTTTAATATGATATCCAAATATTAACCCCTTAATGAAGGAGCCAATTTTTACCTTAATGACCAAACCATTTTTTTTTTAAATCTGACCAGTGTCAGATTTGGTAATAACTCTGGAACGCTTCAACATATTCCATTGATTCTGAGGTTTTTTGTGACTCTTTTTATTCTATGATAGTGGTAAATTTAGGCTGATATTTTTTATATTTATTGAAAAATAATCAAGCTTCTTCAAATTGCGGTATTTTTAGAAAAAAAATAATTAAAAAAATTCAATGCATAGTATTTACATAGGTTGCAACACAGCGTTCGTTATCAGATCTACAAAGAAATGTAACGGTTCCAAATACACAAAATGACTGCAATACATTTATATAGCCAAGCCCCAATAAGTGCATGTCAAACAATTATGTGATGACTAAATAAAACATATATTTTGTAAGAAAATAATGATGCAAAGCAATAACAAAAGCAAAAACAAAAACGAACAAGTGAACAGCAAATCGAATGATGTTAACAGTCTCAATATTGAAATATAATGAGCGCATGTTTAATCCATTTGGGCTGCATGTCTCAAAGCTGTACATCCACTATTCTTCACGATCACGGAGACGCTTCCTGATGTCTCCACCCCTTGAGGTTGCTAAAAGTCTTTCTATCCCAAATAATTGGTGCAAAGAAGTCTTTGTGCTTTTAAATTAAATGCCTGTATGCACGAGAAATCGCACGGTTAGAGTCAAAAATATTAGAAATGTCAGTTAAGTGCTCAGAAATGTATATTTTTTTAATATTTTCCTTATTACAATTTATATAATGCTTGATATTAAACCGCTCTGGACCATCTGTAATAAAGTAATTTTTTGTTACATTGGCATAACAATACATCCTGCAACGATTGGTATTGCATTTATAAAATCTTTTGCAATTAAGTATGGCGATGTTCAATGGACCTAAATAAAATGGGCGACAGTATATTTCCCAGAGTCCTTGCTTTTTTCGCCACAACAGAGCAACCTGGACTAAGGATTTCTGAATGGATAGTCTTGTACCGTAGAGGTAAACATTATAATACAATATACTTAATTTCACTAACTGAGGACTGAATTAGATGAAAAGAACTGGTCTATTGTCTCAAGAGCTGTCATTCCCAGATATATGCATAATTAAATCTGTATGACAATATTTCAAGCACTGTTAAGAGCCCAAGTTGAACATCCCTTCTTCAATTTTCTGTCGCATTACAGAAGCTCACCCTCAAATTTATTGGCGTTATTACAAATACACTTGATGCAGGTAAACTTATCAACCAGAACCAGTTTGATAGTATGCCTTGTGTGGCCGCTGGATGCCTGCAAGATTGTATTCCCAGATCAAGGTTTATATATGCACAGCTAGGACTTGTACCCTCTAAGTTTTGAAAGAGGTTCAAAGATCAACCTCCTATTTGTTAGGGCTGGCGGAATGCACCAAATAAATATAAATAATAGGTGCGCTCGCAGTCTGGGTCCACCGTGCAGGCAGAGCCTGCTGCTAGTAATATGGCAGTATAAGCGAACTCTATTACACCACAGAGTCACTGAGGTAGAAACGCAGAGATAGAGACTGTGTCCTGTTAACACCACAGGGATACACAGATAACTGCTGTGCGGATAGCAGTCCGTGGTCATGCAGTCAGCAACGCAAACATGCAACTCCTCACCGGAGAAGCCGGTATTCTAGGGGCTTATTTCAGCCAGGCCCTGAACACGTGCATACAAATCTCCTCACCCGAGGTGCCGGTATTCTAGGGGCTTATTTCAGCCGAGTCCTAACCACATGCGTGCATGATCACACTGGCGCAAAGCACATAACACATTTGATACTAGCGCACGGCCGAGCGGCCATGCGCACCTTTTATAGCAGCAGCTACAGGTCCTTCCATAAAAGGACCAATGAGAAACTGTTCCAGAACACAAGCCATTTCAGGACCTTCCTGGTGGACCAATGGGAGTCGCTGCTGTAACCGAGCATGTGACCCCTGATCTCCAATGAGAGATCTTGCCCTGGGCATGCTCAGACGGAGAAACGCAGGACTTAGTCCCAAAGACGTCTGCTCGCCGCTGACCAGTACTGGATACAATAGCAGAACCTGGAGAGGCAGCAGTAATCCTCTGCACAATGTTAGACTGGGCGAGGCGCTGGGACCGACGTCTCTGCTGAGCAGAGTCCACTGTGGCCGGAGACGGATGGGAGACCGCAGTAGGGATGGTTCAAGATTCCCCTTGTGCAGAAGCGGAACTCGACCCCTAACACCTATACTGACAAAGATGATTATAAAAAAAAACAAAATAACACAGAAGGATACTGACTTATTAGATAACTAGGAATATCAGGAGAACAAAAAGTCAAAAAAGTATCTCAAAAATATATTTTATTAAATAATTGTATATATCAATAATAGTACAAAAATGATCTATACATATTCAGAAATTGTATATATAAATATGGATATTGTGATCCACCAAACAAAGTAACATGTAAAGACACCAAGGGTACCTACTAAAAATGCCACATCATGTATTAGGAGCACAAGTACATAATAGAATAGATACAGAGTTTTCCCATACCCGTATTGGGCATACTAATTCAATCAAAAACAACTGTGTTGAGCTCCCTGTGCAAGTGCTATCAATAACATAGGTGATGATAGAAGCATAAGTTTAAATAAAAAAGGTTAAATTACCCATTTTAAGAAGTAGGTTGTCACAGCCACGAGGTGTCCAGAGACCCTGACGCGCGTTCGTGAGCTCTAGGCTCACTTCCTCAAAGGGGGAGCGTGATCAAAGTGCTAATGTGCTCAAAACATACAGCCACACAAAATAAACCAAAATAAAGATAATAATGGATGCAACCATTGGTGTGCAAATATTTCATTTTCACACATTCCCAAGCATTTTCAAAGACCATTTTATTTTGTTAGGATGTTAGAATGGTTAAAAATTTAGCAGCAATTGCTTGTTTTTCAAGAAATGTACAAAAATTGTTTCTTTAGGAATATATTTGTGTTTAAATGGACTTTGAAGGGCTTATATACAGGAATCTCTCCAAAAGTTACAAGATTTTCAAAACTGCACCCCTGAAATACTTCAAAAGTTCAAAACTGCTGTCAGGATTTTTTTTATGTAAAGTGGAAAGAAAAATTATAGCCCTAATATTTTCAGTTTTACAAGAATCGTGAAAGAAGAGAAACCGGGCTGGAGGTACCTTTCCTTTGCCGGGTCCGTAACTGTTGGGGCTGTCTCCTCTGATGTCCAGTGTTATGTTACGGTAGCTGAGGAGTGCAGGTAAAAAAGGAAATACACCAGAGCAGTTGGAATCTATGAGATTGCAGTACCCTGACTAACCACCGCAACTAGAGGCAGCCGTGGAGCGTTCCTACGTTGGTCCTAGACGCCTCGTCACAGCCTGAGAAACTAACTACACCTAAAGATAGAAATAGGAAAGCTATCTGCCCCAGGGGCAGAACCCCAAAGATAATAGAAAGCCCCCAAACATGTAATGGCGGTTAGACAAGAGGAAATACTGACACAGAAAGAAAATAGTATGAGCAAACGCTGGGGCCCAAACTATCTAAATAGAAAAGGACAGGAAGGGTACTTACTGCAATCTCAGAAAACCCTGAAAAACACCAACTCTACTAATTTCAAAATCACCTGAGATCACACGACCTCTACCACCTAAATTAGTTCTCTGGTGTAACAAAATCAAAACAGCAGCCACTGAAAAAACTGGAAAAAGCAAAAGCACAAAACTCAGTGGCTGAACTAAACTGAGAGGGCAAAAGCCCCCGGAGGGGACCCTGAAGGCCCCCACAGAAGTGCAGGACAAAATGCAAAAATATAGCACAAACACAAAAGAAGAAAATGTCTTATCTGATAGCAGGAGATGCAGACACGACACAGCAGGCTACAAGGGAAACTGGAAAGAAGGATTCAGACCAGAACAATTGATCACCGGCAACCCTGATGGGAAAATGACTCCCTTATATAAGACCAGTCAGTAACACCTGATTCCCAGTCCTCACAATCTTCACCAGTACCGCTTGTAACCACCAGAGGGAGCCTCTGCTCAGAACTCATCTCAAACCCATTCACAACAGTACCCCCCCTTGAGGAGGGGTCACCGAACCCTCATTTGAGTAACCAGGTCGGTCAGGATGAGTTCTATGATACGCACGGATAAGTCTCCTAGCATGGATGTCCGAAGCAAACACCCAAGAATTGTCTTCCTGACCATAACCTCTCCATTTAACCAAATACTGGAGTCTTCGTCTAGAAAAACGAGAATCCAATATTTTCTCAACCACATACTCCAGATTGCCCTCAACCAAAACAGGGTCAGGAGGCACAGCAGCAGGAACCACTGGCTCAACAAACCTCTTCAACAAGGACTTGTGGAACACGTTATGGATCTTAAATGTCCCTGGAAGAAGCAAACGAAAAGAAACAGGATTAATAATCTCCATGATCTTATAAGGTCCAATGAACCTAGGCTTAAATTTAGGAGATGCTACCCTCATAGGAATATTCTTTGAGGACAACCAGACCAAGTCCCCCACTTTAAACCGAGGACCATCAGTCCTATGCCGGTTAGCAAACCGCTGGGCCTTCTCCTGAGAGAGGGACAACCTCTCCACTACCTGGTCCCAAATCTGTTGCATACGCTCAACAACAGAGTCAACACCTGGACAAACAGAAGCTTCCGTCTGTCCTGAAGAAAATCGAGGGTGAAACCCAGAATTACAGAAAAACGGAGACATCAAAGTGGCAGAGCTAGCCCTATTATTAAGAGCAAACTCAGCCAAAGGCAAAAAAGAGACCCAGTCATCCTGATCAGCAGACACAAAGCATCTTAGATAAGTCTCCAATGTCTGGTTTGTTCTCTCAGTTTGACCATTGGTCTGAGGATGAAATGCCGAGGAGAAAGACAATTGAACACCCAGTTTAGAACAAAAAGTCCTCCAAAATCTGGAAACAAACTGGACTCCTCTGTCAGACACAATGTTCTCAGGAATGCCGTGTAAACGAACCACGTGCTGAAGGAACAACGGCACCAATTCAGAGGAGGAAGGCAACTTAGGTAATGGCACAAGATGTATCATTTTGGAAAACCTATCACAAATTACCCAGATGGTGGTCATTCTTGAGAAACAGGAAGATCGGAAATGAAATCCATAGAGATATGGGTCCATGGTCTCTTGGGCACAGGCAATGGCATCAACAAACCACTAGAGCGAGAGCAAGGCTTGGAGCGAGAGCAAGTCCCGCAGGACTGCACAAATTCCCTGACATCACGAGACAAGGTAGGCCACCAAAAGGACCGACTAACCAAGTCTCTTGTACCAAAAATTCCGGGATGCCCAGCCAATGCGGAACAATGAATCTCAGACATCACACTCTTTTTCCATTGGTCCGGGACAAACAATTTTCCAACAGGGCAGCGCTCGGGCCTATCCTCCTGACACCCCTCCAGAGCAAGTCTCAAATTGGGCGAGATGGCGGAAAGAACTACACCCTCTTTCAAAATAACAGAAGGATCAGATAACTCAGGAGAGTCCGCAAAGGAAACTCCTCGAGAGGGCATCCGCCTTAACATTCTTAGTGCCAGGAAGAAAGGAAACCACAAAATTAAAACGTGTGAAAAACAAGGCCCACCTGGCCTGTCTAGGATTGAGTCGCTTGGCAGATTCCAGATAGACCAGATTCTTATGGTCCGTAAGGACCACCACCTGATGTTTGGCTCCCTCCAGCCAATGTCTCCACTCTTCAAAAGCCCACTTCATGGCCAATAACTCCCGATTACCCACGTCATAATTACGTTCAGTAGGAGAAAATTTTCGAGAGAAAAAGGCACAAGGGTTACTTTTAGAGGTCTCTGGATCTTTTTGGGACAAAACGGCACCTGCCCCAATTTCAGAGGCATCAACCTCCACCTGAAATGGCAGAGAAACATCAGGCTGTCGTAGAACAGGAGCAGAAGTGAATCTCTGCTTAAGTTCCTGAAATGCAGAGACTGCCTCAGGAGGCCAATTCACCACATCAGAACCCTTTCTGGTCAAATCAGTTAATGGTTTAACAATAACCGAGAAATTACCAATAAATTTACGATAAAAATTGGCAAAACCCAAAAATCTCTGAAGAGCCTTTAATGAAGTAGGTTGGACCCAATCACAGATGGCCTGAACCTTGACCGGGTCCATTTCAATAACAGATGGGGACAAAATGAATCCCAGAAATGAGATCTTCTGTACGCCAAAAAGACACTTTGATCCCTTCACATACAGAGCATTCTCTCTCAAAATCTGGAATACAGTTCGAACATGTTTCACATGAGAGTCCCAGTCATTAGAAAAAATCAAGATATCATCCAAATAAACAATCAGAAATTTATCCACAAAATCCCTGAAAATGTCATTCATGAAGGACTGGAAGACGGAAGGAGCATTAGTGAGCCCAAAGGGCATCACTAGGTACTCAAAATGCCCTTCAGGGGTATTGAATGCCGTCTTCCATTCATCCCCGTGCTTAATGCGAATAAGGTTATACGCCCCCCTGAGGTCAAGCTTGGTAAACCAAGTAGCGTTTTTCACCCTGGAAAACAGGTCAGAAATCAAGGGTAACGGGTATTGATATTTCACAGTAATATTGTTCAAGAGACGATAATCTATACACGGCCTTAATGAACCATCTTTTTTGGCCACAAAGAAAAAACCGGCACCTAAGGGTGAAGAGGATGGTCTGATATGACCCTTCTCCAATGATTCCTTGATATAAGACCGCATAGCGTCATGTTCAGGTACAGACAAGTTAAAAAGGCGACCTTTAGGGAATTTACTACCCGGCACTAATTCAATAGCGCAGTCATAGCTCCTATGGGGAGGTAAGGATGCAGATTTACTTTCGCTAAACACATCAGAAAAATCAAACAAAAAGTCAGGAACATCCTGAGCCTGAGGGGAGGCAGAAAAAACAGGAGTGTTGGTATTAACACATTGGCAGCCCCAACTGGTTACAGACACAGATTTCCAATCCAAAACAGGATTATGAGACTGTATCCAAGGGAAACCCAGCACGATAATGTCATGCAGATTATATAGAACCAAAAATTTGCAGCACTCCTGGTGATCAGGTTCAACCCTCATTATCACCTGAGTAGAAAACTGGGGTTTATTCTCAGCCAAAGGGGTAGAATCGATCCCCAGTAGGGGAATAGACTTCTGTAGGGGTATCAAGGGAAACCCACAACGTTTAGCAAAATCATAATCCATCAGGTTAATAGCTGCTCCAGAATCAACGAAAGCCTGAGCATAAAATGAGGACAGAGAGCATATCAGAGTGACAGTTAATAAAAACTTAGTCTGAACACTACCCAAGACAACTGAGCGTGCAAAACGTCTTCCCCGCCTAGGGCAGACTGAAATAGCATGAGAGGCATCACCACAGTAGAAACATAACCCATTGCGCTTTCGAAACTCATGACGCTGTGCCCCAGACACCACTCCATCACACTGCATGGGCTCAGAAGCTGGCTCACAAGGCAACACCACTCCACGCATACTTCTCCGCTCACGCAAACGTCTGTCAATTTGAATCGCTAATGACATAGAATCATTGAGACCAGAGGGACAGGGAATCCCACCATAACATCCTTTACATTATCCGACAGACCCTTCCGGAAAAGGGCCGCCAAAGCGTCGTCATTCAATTTGGTCAGGACTGCCCACCTACGGAATCTCTGACAGTATAACTCAGCGTCATCAAGCCCCTGATTTAATGCCAACAAGGCTTTTTCAGCTTGATCAGTGACATTAGGCTCATCGTACAATAACCCCAAGGCCTGAAAAAATGCATCAACATCACTCAAAACAGGATCCCCAGGTATCAGGGAAAAAGCCCAATCCTGAGGATCGCCGCGCAGGAGAGAGATGATAATTTGAACCTGCTGCGCTGCGTTTCCTGAGGACTTAGATTTTAAGGCAAAAAACAATTTACAATTATTTTTGAAATTCTGAAACTTAGCTCGATCCCCTAAAAACAAATCTGGCATGGGGATCCTAGGTTCCACAACAGGCAACCTAGCAAGATATGCAGCAATACTCTGAACCTCAGTGGCAAGCTGATCCACACGGCCAGACAACTGTGCAAACTCCATTGGGAGAAAAGATCCTCCCCAGCACCCAGAGATACAGAGGGAAAAAAATGCAACAAACAGAAAAATATCTCTGACAACTCTGACAACCTTTCTTCCTTCACAATATTTTTTCCCTTCTGTGAGTACCATACAATTTTCAATTTTTTGGGCCGGTGATACTGTTATGTTACGGTAGCTGAGGAGTGCAGGTAAAAAAGGAAATACACCAGAGCAGTTGGAATCTATGAGATTGCAGTACCCTGACTAACCACCGCAACTAGAGGCAGCCGTGGAGCGTTCTACGTTGGTCCTAGACGCCTCGTCACAGCCTGAGAAACTAACTACACCTAAAGAT
This sequence comes from Oophaga sylvatica, assembly GCA_033576555.1. Taxonomy (NCBI): domain Eukaryota; kingdom Metazoa; phylum Chordata; class Amphibia; order Anura; family Dendrobatidae; genus Oophaga; species Oophaga sylvatica. Next base: position 116,163,332 of record JARQOD010000005.1, read on the forward strand.
AGAAATAGGAAAGCTATCTGCCCCGGAGCAGAACCCCAAAGATAATAGAAAGCCCCCAAACATGTAATGGCGGTTAGACAAGAAGAAATACTGACACAGAAAGAAAATAGTATGAGCAAACGCTGGGGCTCAAACTATCTAAATAGAAAAGGACAGGAAGGGTACTTACTGCAATCTCAGAAAACCCTGAAAAACACCAACTCTACTAATTTCAAAATCACCTGAGATCACACGACCTCTACCACCTAAATTAGTTCTCTGGTGTAACAAAATCAAAACAGCAGCCACTGAAAAAACTGGAAAAAGCAAAAGCACAAAACTCAGTGGCTGAACTAAACTGAGAGGGCAAAAGCCCCCGGAGGGGACCCTGAAGGCCCCCACAGAAGTGCAGGACAAAATGCAAAAATATAGCACAAACACAAAAGAAGAAAATGTCTTATCTGATAGCAGGAGATGCAGACACGACACAGCAGGCTACAAGGGAAACTGGAAAGAAGGATTCAGACCAGAACAATTGATCACCGGCAACCCTGATGGGAAAATGACTCCCTTATATAAGACCAGTCAGTAACACCTGATTCCCAGTCCTCACAATCTTCACCAGTACCGCTTGTAACCACCAGAGGGAGCCTCTGCTCAGAACTCATCTCAAACCCATTCACAACAGTCCAGGGAAAAGTCTAAGCAAGCGCACCAATCAGTCCACAGGCTAACGGGGGCATGGCTAAGTGTGTCCAAGAACAGCACAGCATGCGGGAACATGATAGGAGTGGGGCTAAGCGTTTTGAGGAAAAGCTGAGCGCACAAGGACGAGAGAGGTTGGCAGGAAGGCGCAACGCATGGTTGAGGGAGAAAAGGGCTCCTGTGTCAGAGACCGTTATCTGTGTGGAACTGCACCCGACAGAAATTTACTACAGGGATTCGGACCAGAAACCTGCGGTGTGTAGCTTGACTTCCAGACATCTTGGTGCCAACCGCTCTGGTACATTGGTGTTGTTTTTGTGACTACTCTAACCAGAAGCCCGTTGTGTGCAGGACGAGGTCCGGACATTGCAATGACAACCACTCTGTAACGGTCAGTGCTGCGTGTGCACCACCTGATAGAGACTGGGACTGTGACCGTGGACAGTTCCTGGAACCCCTGGTATATAATCGTCGTGCTTCACTGAACTTTGTCAGGACCATGACTTACACTTTTCCGGCCACAGAGGTCTCCGTACTAAGGACCCCACAGGACACTTCAAAGATTCATAGTTGCCAGCTGGGAATGTATCGTCGCCTACTTCAGGACCCCATCGGAACTACATCGAGCCAACGGCTGCTGGCGCCATCATCTGCTTAGGGACTTCTTCTGACAAGAAAACATCTGATTGATAAGTGGAGAATTTCCTCACTAGTAGTGTTGAGCGATACGATAATGCAAATATCGGCTATCGGCCAATATTAGCTCTATCGGCCTTTCGATAATTCGTTTCGATATTTTCGTCTTATCGAATACCGGAATCGGATTTGTCACTGTCACTGTCTGTGTCCGTCGGTCGGGTCTGTCACTGTCAGTGTCCGTCGGTCGGGTCTGTCAGGAGTCAGCGGCACTTACCTGGCAGAAGATCTCCGGCGGTCACATCCCGGACTGCTTAATGGCCGCCATCCTCTTCTCCCCGGCGGTCACATGCAGTTTCTCGCGATAACTGCAGTGACTGCTGGGTAATCCCGGCCGTAAAGCAGTCAGTCCGATGACGTCACCGCCGGGGAACCAGGTAATCAGCTGTGCTGCGTCGCGATGACAGGCTCTACCTGTCATTGCGATGTAGCAGAGCTGGATCGTCGTGGGACAATCGTTACTATGGACTGCGTCGGACAGGTGGTATACTGTTGGTTTGTTTTTTTTCTTTTTTTACAGGAGATCGATGGAGTCGCAGGAATGAGAGTACAATAAAAGAAATGAAAACTGTGTTGTCTCTTTTATTTCATTAAAATACTTTTTTCTTGCTTTGTCTTTTTTTTATGCATTTAATAACTTTGGGATTAATAATGGATCGGTGTCTTATTGACACCTCTCCATTATTAACCGGGCTTATTGTCACCGTGCAATCAACGGTGACATTAACCCCTTATTACCCCGCTTGCCACCGCTACAGGGCAAGTGGGAAGAGCCGGGTAAAGTGCCACAATTGGCACATCTTTTGATGCGCCAAATGTGGGGCTGCTGTAGCCTGGTATTATCAGGCTGTTGAGGGCCAAAATCCATGGGCCTTGACAGTCTTTTAATACCAGGCTGCAGCAGTCTGCATTTTACTTGGCTGGTTAACAAAAATAGGGGGACCCCTACGCCGTTTTTTTTTCAAGGGGATCCCCTATTTTTGTTAACCAGCCAAGCTATGCAGACTGCTGTGGCCTGGTATTATCAGGCTTGCAAGGTCCATGGATATTGGATCCTTACCAGCCTGAAAAACCAGGCCTCAGCGGTCTGCTTCATCTGGCTGGTTAACAAAAATAGGGGGGACCCCACGCCAATTTTTTTTGAGGGGATCCCCTATTTTTGTTAATCAGCCAAGATATGCAGACTGCTGTGGCCTGGTATTATCAGGCTGGCAAGGTCCATGGATCTTGGCTCCTTAACAGCCTGAAAATCCAGGCCTCAGCGGTCTGCTTCATCTGGCTGGTTAACAAAAATAGGGGGGACCCCACGCCATTTTTTTTTCAAAGGGAACCCCTATTTTTGTTAACCAGTTCCCTCTGACGTCACTGATTGTGTCCCTGGCTGACCTGAAGTGAAAGTGGAAAGCAATCAATTAAGCTTTCCACTTCCTCTCCTGTCAGCCAGGAGAGGAACTCATTCATTTGGGGGTTTACTGTGAGGCTGCAGCATTAGCTGCGGTCCCTGCAGTAAACATTAACCCTTTCTGAAGGATTACACCGTGGGACCTGAATGTACATCGGATTGGTAAGAATAATTTTGCTTTATTATTTTATTTTTATTACAGGAAATGGTTTTAGCAGGAAAATAAAATATGGTCAAAAACTGTGTGATTATTTCATTAAACTTCTTTTTTATTAAAGTGTGTGTGTTTGATTTTTCTTTCATACAATAGGATTAATAATTGATAGTTGTCTAATTGACAGCTCTCAATTATTAACCTGGCTTAAAGTGACCTTTCAATTGCAAGGTCATTTTAACCCCTTATTAACCCATTCGCCACCGCTACAGGGCAATGGGAATAGACGGGCAAAGTGCCAGAAAGGGCAAATCTAATTAGAGATTTGCCCTTTCTGGGGTGTCTGGGGGCAGATGTTAGTAGCCGGGGGGGCCAAAAATAATGGTCCCTCTCTGGGCTATTATTATCTGCCCCCACTCACTGGCTTTGTCTGTCTGGTTGCGAAAATAGGGCGGGAGCCCACGCATTTTTTTTCAGCAATTTTACACCTCATATATATATATATACATGTCATTAAATTTGTGACACATATATATATATATTTATATTTATAGTTCATACACTTCTACATAGTATAATAGCCGCTAATTCAATTGCCGGCTTTTGTGAAAATGCAGAACCCGACATGAAATGACACTTGGTTTACATAGAGTTAACCATGTCTTTTCATGTAGTTTGATATCTGATTTGCACAAACAATTACATGAGTGTAAGTGTGCAAAATTTCACACCTGTAGGGGTTAATTAAAGGTGTAAATTCGTAGCAAAAAGTCTGTTTTTTTTTACAACGAATTTACACCTTTAGTTAACCCCTACAGGTGTGAAATTTTGCACACATAGACTGATGTAATTGTTTGTGCAAATCAGATTGCAAACGACATGAAAAGACATGGTTAACCCTATGTACACCAAGTGTCATTTCATGTCGGGTGCTTCTGTCTTTTCACAGAAGCCGGCTTTACCCGGCAATTGAATCAGAGGATATTTTACTATGTAGAAGTGTATAAACTATACATATATGTATATATATATGTCACAATGACATGTTATATATATATATATATATATATGTATTCTATGTGTGTATATTTAGTGTTTACAAGGAAATAAAGGTTTTTTTTAGTTTCGATATTTTGTTCCCATAGACTTACATGGGACTTCCGCTATCGAAATCGGATATCGACGATATTTAGTGATATCGGCGATACAATTTCGATACAATATTTTTAGATATCGAGCAATATCGCTCAACACTACTCACTAGTTATTCCCCCTATCAAACCACTGTATTTCAAGGACTCTCTATTAATTACCTCACGTTTACCATTAATTTTCCTCAACTAAGCCCCTTTATTCTCTATACCCCCAGTTAGGGATCACCCATTTTGCCTAACTCCCTGCATGGAGTACCTCCTTGTTTTAGTAAAAAGTTGTTAACCATTGATCGGTCTCCTGTCCATCTCTGCATCCCGCGACCTGCTTGCACTAGCACAATGAAATGGACCTCAGATTTTGTTACCTAGTTCCTTTAGATCGCACTCAGACCCCACATGTGTTCAGAAACCTCTATTTGGACAAATGGCAGGGCTTGTAAGGGAAGGAGCACCATTTGAATTTTGGAACACAAAATTGGATAAAATAGATTGTGAGCAAGATGTCAAATTTCCAAGGCCTCTAAGATGCCTAAACAGCAGAACTCACCCCATAATTATTCCCACTTTGGAAACTATACCTCTCAAGGATTTTAATCATGGGTATATCGAGCATTTTGAACTCACAAGTATTTTACAGAATTTGATAACAAAAGGTCGCCATATTGATAGTTTCATTTTTTTTTAACAAAAATGTTGCTTTATCTTAAAAGTTTTTACTATTGTAAGAAGAAACAAGAAAAAGTGAACAGCACAAATTATTAAACACTTTTTCTGAGCATTGTCATACCCCACATGTAGTCAAAAAGATGGATACACAGCAGGGCTCGGAAATGGAAAAGCAACATTTGGTATTTGGAATGTAAATTTTGCTGGAATAGATTGCAGACATCATGTCTCCTTTGCAGTGCCCCTAAAGTACCAAACAGCAGAAACCCCATAAGTGACCACATTTTGGAAACTAAACACATCAAGGAATTCATCTAGGGGTGTGTTGAGCTTGTTAAACCCATAGGTGCTTCACAGAACTTTTTAACCCCTTTCTGTCATCCAATGTACTATCCCGTCCATGAAACCGGGGACAATCTGACCATGAACGGATACTACATCCCATGCGATCGGACGCTCTCCCCGGGGGAGACCGGCCCATCGCGGCCGGGTGTCAGCTGATTATCACAGCTGACACCCGGCACTGCACACCGCGATCAAACATGAATGCGGTGAACCGGGGGCACAGGGAAGCATCGCGCAGGGAGGGGGCTCCCTGCGTGCTTCCTGAGACCCTCAGAACAGCACGATGTGATTGCGCTGTTCTGAGTCCTTCCTCCCTGCAAGACCCAGATTCCAAGATGGCCGCGGGGTCCTGCAAGGAGGCGGCTTCCTCAGGCGCTGAGGAAGCCTGCAGCAGTGCCTGTGAGATCGCTGGTCTCACAGAGTGCTGTGCACATGGTCAGACCAGCGATCTTATATTATTCAGTGATGTCCCACCCTGGGACAAAGTAAATAAGTTGAAAAAATAAAAATCACATGTGTAAAAAATATTCCAAAAAAAATAAATAAAAATATTCCCCAATAAATTCATTTCTTCATGTAAAAAAGAAAAAACAAATCAATAAAAGTACACATATTTGGTATCGCCGCGTCCATAGCAACCCGCCCTATAGAATTGTCCCACTAGTTAGCCCCTTTAGTGAACCCCTTTAAAAAAAAAAGAAGCAAAAAATCAATGCTTTATCATCATACCGCCGAACAAAAAGTGGAATAACACGCGATCAAAAAGACCGATATAAATAAACATGGTACCGCTAAAAACGTCATCTTGTCCCGCAAAAACGAGCTGCCATACAGCATCATCAGCGAAAAAATAAAAAAGTTATAGCTCGCAGAATAAAGCGATGCAAATATAATTATTTTTTATATGAAATTGTTTTTATTGTATAAAAGCATCAAAACATAAAAAAATTATATAAATGAGGTATCACCGTAATCGTACCAACCCGAAGAATAAAACTGCTTTATTAATTGTACCACACGCGGAACTGTATAAACGTCCCCCGAAAAGAAATTCATGAATTGCTAATTTTTGTTAATTCTAACCTCCCAAAAAATCGAAATAAAAAGCGATCAAAAATGTCACGTGCTCAAAAATGGTACCAATAAAATGTCAACTTGTACTGCAATAAGATAAGACATAATATGACTCTGTGGGCCAAAATATGCAAAAATTATAGCTCTCAAAATGTGGTGATGCAAAAACTATTTTTTGCAATATAAAGCTTCTTTTAACGTGACAGCTGCCAATCATAAAAACTCGCTATAAATAGTAAATCAAACCCCCTCTTTATCACCCCCGTAGTTAAGGAAAATGATAAAATTAAAAAATGTATTTATTTCCATTTTCCCATTATTGTTAGGGTTAGGGTTGCGGCTAAAGTTAGGATTAGGGATGGAGCTAAAATTAGGATTAGGGTTAGGGTTGGGATTAGGGTTAGGGCGTATTAGGGTTAGGTTTGTGGTTAGGGTTATGGTTAGGGTTGGGACTAGGGTTAGGGGTGTGTTGGGGTTAGGGTTGGAGTTAGAATTGGGGGGTTTCCACTGTTTAGGCACACCAGGGGCTCTCCAAATGTGACATTGTGTCTGATCTCAATTCCAGCCAATTCTGCTTTGAAAAAGTCAAGCAGTGCTCCTTCAATTCTCAGCTCTGCCATGCTCCCAAACAGTAGTTTACCCCACATATGGGGTATCAGCGTACTCAGGACAAATTGCACAATAACTCTTGGAGTCCAATTTCTTCTGTTACCCTTGGGAAAATAAAAAATTGGGGGCGAAAATATCATTTTTCTTAAAATAAATGATTTTTTTTGTTTTTACTGCTGTACGTTATAAACTTCTGTGAAGCACTTGGGCCTTCAAAGCGCTCATCACACATCTAGATAAGTTCCTTGTGGGGTCTATTTTCCAAAATGGGGTCAATTGTGGGGGGTTTCCACTGTTTAGGCACATCAGGGGCTCTCCAAATGAGACATGATGCCCACAGACCTTTCCATCAAAGTCTGCAATCCAAAACGTCACTACTTCCCTTCCGAGCCCCGACGTGTGCCCATACAGTAGTTTTATCCCACATATGGGGTATCAGCGTACTCAGGACAAATTGGACAACAACTTTTGGGGTCCAATTTCTCCTCTTACCCTTGTGAAAATAAAATATTGGGGGAGAAAAAATCATTTTTGTAAAAAAAAAAATTTTTAATTTTTACTGCTCTACGTTATAAACTTCTGTGAAGCACTTTGGGGTTCAAAGTGCTCACCACACATCTAGATAAGTTCCTTGGGGGCTCTATTTTCCAAAATGGGGTCACTTGTTGGGAATTTCCACATTTTAGGCACTTCAGGAGCTCTCCAAACGTCACTACTTCCCTTCCAAGCCCTGATGTGTGCCCATACAGTAGTTTTCTCCCACATATGGGGTATCAGCGTACTCAGGACAAATTTGACAACAGCTTTTGGGGTCCAATTTCTCCTGTTACCCTTGGGAAAATAAAAAGTTGAGGACTAAAAGATCATGTTTGTGGAAAAAAAAAATTTTTTTTTATCTTCAAGCTCAGACGTTATAAACTTTAGTGAAACACCTGGGGTTCAAAGTTCTTACCATACATCTAGATAAGTTCCTTGAGGGGTCTAGTTTCCAAAATGGTGTCATTTGTGGGGGATGTTCGACTGTTTAGACACATCTGGAGCTCTCCAAACACGACATGGTGTCCAGCCAATTCTGCATTGAAAAAGTCAAACGGCGCTCCTTCCCTTGGAGCTCTGCCATGCACCCAAACAGTGGTTTACCCCCACATATGGGGTATCAGCGTACTCAAGACAAATTGCACAATAACTTTTGGAGTCTTGTTACCCTTGGGAAAATAAAAATTGGGGTGAAAAGATCATTTTTGTGGAAAAAGTATGATTTTTTAAGTTTACGGCTCTACGATATAAACTTGTGTCAAGCATTTGGGGTTCAAATTGCTCACCACAGATCTAGATAAGTTCCTTAGGGGGTCTAGTTTCCAAAATGGGGTCACTTGTGGGGGTTTCCACTGTTTAGGCACATCAGGGGCTCTCCAAATGCAACATGGCATCCAATCTCAATTCCAGCCAATTTTGGTTGGAAAAAGTCAAACGGTGCTCCTTCCATTCCGAGCTCTGCCGTGCGCCCAAGCAGTGGCTCCCCCCCACATATGGGGTATCAGCATACTCAGGACAAATTGGACAACAACTTTTGTGGTCCTATTTCTCCTGTTACCCTTGGGAAAATAAAAAATTGGTGACAAAATTTTTATGGGAAAAAAAATAATATTTTCATGCCCAGGCATTATAAACTTTTGTGAAACACTTGGGGGTTTAGTTTCAAAAATGGTTTCACTTGTGGGGGGTTTCCACTGTTTAGGCGCATCGGGGCTCTCCAAACACGACATGGCATCCAGTCTCAATTCCAGCCAATTTTGGTTTGAAAAAGTCAAATAGCGCAACACAGATCTAGATAAGTTCCTTAGGGGGTCTAGTTTCCAAAAATGGGTCACTTGTGGGGGATTTCCACTGTTTAGGCACATCTGGGGCACTGCAAATGGAACATGACCCCCATCAACGTCTGCATTCCAAAATGATATTACTTCCTTTCCAAGCCCTGCCGTGCGCCCAAACAGTTCCCCCCCACATATGGGGTATCAGCGTACTCAGGACAAATTGGACAACAACTTTTGGGGTCCAATTTCCTTGGGAAAAATCAAAAATTTGGGACTAAAAAATCATTTTTGTGGAAAAAAATTTTTTTCACACCCAGGCATTATAAACTTTTGTGAAACAAAACAGCCAATTTTGGTTTGAAAAAGTCAAATAGCGCTCCTTCTCTTCCAAGCCCCGCCGTGCGCCAGACTGTGGTTTTCCCCCACATATGGGGTATCGGCTCCTGTGAAGCACCTGAAGGGTTAATAAACTTCTTGAATGTGGTTTTGAGTACCTTGAGGGGTGCAGTTTTTAGAATGGTGTCGCTTTTGGGTATATTCTGCCATATAGACCCCTCAAAGTGATTTCAAATGTGAGGTGGTTCCTAAAAAAAATGGCTTTATAAATTTTGTTGTAAAAATGAGAAATCGCTGGTCAACTTTTCACCCTTATAATTTCCTAACAAAATAAATGTTGTTCCAAAATTGTGCTGATGTAAAGTAGACATGTGGGAAATGTTATTTATTAACTATTTTGTGTGACATATTTCTCTGTTTTAAGGAAATAAAAATTCAAAGTTTGAAAATTGCTAAATTTTCAAAATTTTCACCATATTAGCATTTTTTCAAAAATAAACATATATTTGTATTTTAAGATAATTATTGTTTTGAATATCACATTACTTTCTGTGGGCGACAAAACTTTTATCTTGCCAAAATCTGACCATTCTGTGTTCATTAAATGATCAATATTAGCATTAATGCCAATTTTTTTTTCTTAACCTAAACCAAATTTGGGAGGGTTTTCAGCTTTCAAAAGAGTAATTTATGAAACCAATGGATGAATTTAACGTCAGGTTATAAGCTTTGATTTACATTTATGGATAAGCGACATAACTTCTGTCAGGGAGTGTAGTGTAGTTCCCCATATATTGTAGTGCCCCTATGCATTGTGCCAGTTTGTGCTTCTAAAATCATGCACCCTATAATTGTTAAGTGCGCTTTCCTAGATGCAATTATGCGACACATATGGCTGCTTATAGTGGTTTAGGACAGTGGTGAGCACTTGGATTTGGGAGCACAGATTTCACTGTATTATAGTCTAGGAGATGGGAGCCATGTTGTTTTTCAGAGTCTTTATTCTACTAATAACATTGGAATCCTATATTCCCCATGACAGATGATGGACCTGAGTGGGGGCTGGTATTGTGCGGGATAAATAAGGGATTTTATTGATAACATTTTGGGAAGCATAACATTTTTTGATTGCTTTCAGAATAAAGCTGAGATCACATTCTTTTTGTTCTATGCATCAGGGTTTCGGCGTAAATCCCACAAAATTGCGATTTCAGATAAACTCCCAATGGAACCACTCACTAAATGAGGCAGATTGAGATACTTTGGATTCTGTTTGATGTCTTTCCAGTGGTATCCATCTTTTTAGGGCTGCACAGAACTGTGGTTGTCCACATTTTTGCTCTAAAAAGACACCTAAAATGATGGGAGACCGCTGGAACAGACACCAGACGGAGTCAAAAGGAACTCATGTGCCTCATAAGTGAGCAATTTCCTTTGGAGGTTTCGCCTGAAACTGAAATGGAGATTTAAATGGAAACACAAACAAAGTGCCAGTGGGGAGCATAGATAGATTTGAACCCCACCTTATTTCAATTTTTGGGTGGTACAATGAACAAATAGACAGCAGAAAAGTAATAGTTCTTATATTATTTTGCATTGTTTACTGTGGCGAAATTTGTGATTAGTCATTTTATTCTTCGAGTCGGCAACTAAGGTGATACCAGTTTAATAGAGTTTTTATGCTTTACTACATATCAACAGTAAAAATGCTTTTTTATACAAAAAAGTCTTTTCATCACCATATTCTGAGGGGCTTAGTTTTTTTTTTTTTTTTTGGGGATTTAGGGGTTATTTTTT